>JAMXBB010000001.1:98854444-98924792 GCA_024138015.1 Lumnitzera littorea | reverse complement strand
GTTACAATTTTATATGCTTTTTGATGAACTTTAGCATATAAACAAACCTATGCGTGTTCCATCACATACCCCTCCTTTTTATGATATATTAACTCGATACATGTATGCAATCCCACTCTCAACCATGTGATTGTTACTTGAAAATAAAGTCCGAAAATTTATTAATTACCGTAAACTCACGAGCCAATCAAAGGTGACAACCAGGTCATAACTCTTGAAAATCAACTCAAATTAAGAATATGTAATTTGTGAGCTTTATAGAAAATGTCCCATCCCTAATGAACCACCTATTTACGGGGCACTCATCCTCTTAACTATAGCTAAAATCCTAGTGGATTCTCCAAAGTAGAAGTCATTATTCGAGAAATGTTGAATATAATATTATGATGGAGATTGCTTCAGATTTGAATTGATTTGTCAAGATCACTATGATAACATATAAGAATTAAATCTTCAAGTCTCTTAACGATTAAATATTCACTTTAAGTTTATGTTCTTATCAATCTCTGTGGATTAAGGTGAATCCTTCATTGTTGACACCTATAACACCTTAAATCTACTTTAGTGTTTATATAAACTGTTAAATACCGATTTAGATGCAAACCTATCTCATATTTAAATTTAAATCTATCTTTATTTACATTCATATCCCTATTATTTACCTCAAACACTTGAGGACCCCAAATTATTGAAAACTCCAGATTTGCTCAAGTTGACCTGCACCAACAATTGTGAGCCAGATTTGAGCCTTGATCTCGCATTCACTACATCAGTTTATAGGAACTGGTTTTCATTCTCCTTTTCAAGTTTTGTACTCTTTTTTCCTAGTAACTTGTTAATAATTTAAAATAAAATAAAACATTTAAAACTCACATAAAAGCAGGCAAATATTAAGAAATATCTAGATGTGCATTTTTCACACAAAAAAAAAAAAAACCCTCCAATTCCCCACCTGCCCCCTCCTCCCTATGTTAGTACGTTCTCTTCTTCTTAAAAATTCTATCCAAGGATTTAAAAACACTAAAATCACTTATATCCCTAAGTAGCTTACTCTAATCAGAATCAAACTCATCCAAATTTTCTTCACCTTTACCTTCGGATATTGCTTTTAACAGGTCATCCTGATTTGCAACACATTTCAATTGTTTTTCATTCACGCAGTAGAAATCCTACGGATGTTTAGTGATCAATTCCTTCTCGAAAGAATCGGTCTGCAACCCTACATTTCCCCTCTTCGTCTCTAATCTCTAACAGCAACGAATTTAACTAATTCGAATTCTGGGTTTCTTCAATTTTTCAGCACATCACATCAACTCGAACTACATGACATTTACTTGTCGATGAGTTACCAACAACAAGTGTTAATTTCCGTTATTCTCAGAGGCCTAACAAAAGTAGAACAATTGAGCAAAAAATAATAATAATAAATAGATTTGTTGAGAAGATGTATTTTCAAATGTAGCAAGGCTATCTAAATAGGCACTACTGGACATTTAACATTCAAATCAAAGCTTTTATTCCACCTTAAATTTGTATTGGAAATCTCCCTATGTGTCAAATCGGACGCTTCCAAACACATTTGTAATCCTCCTATGCATTAAATCTTATCTAAATATGACGATCAGGATTTAATCCTACGATAATCTATCATTGGTGATCACCCCCTTGAGAAATTACTGATCCACGCTAAGTATACAAAGGAGTAGCATGCTAAGAAATGTCTTCCTTGATATAAATGAAAAAGGCTAATGATGATTTTTGTTTTTTTAAAAACTACATGTTACCACTATATCTGTTTAAAATTTCACTGATATTTATTCACGTGTCTATATAGGTACTATCAAATTCCATCATTAATGTATCCATTGCAATAGATGAAGGTAGTAACAATGACAGTACTGAAGCACTATTTTATAATGCGTCCTATCACAATCATATTTTCTTCAAATACCCAAATATATTATATCATTTTTAACTATTTCCTTTCGTACTTTTCTTTTTTATTTTTGCCTCGCTCGAACAGTTATGTAAATAGTATCCAAAACATTGCAACATGTAATTGAATGTCTTAAAGCACATTTCTCTCATAAGTAAACATGATTTTTCTTTATAAAATAAGAACAATGATAGTGACTTTCAAATTTCCACAATTTCATATTTGTTTCGGTTCCAATTACCGCTAGCCATCAATCCCATCATTGACTATTACTATAATGAAAATTCAACTCTTTCAATTGCTAAATTACAATTAGAAAAAGGGCCAACTACAAAAGTTACGCCTGTATTTTTATTATTGTTCACTTTTAAGTACCTGCATTTTGAGTTTTGACACTTCATGAGTTCATGTACCAATATTTAGTTAAATATCCAAATTTTGTTCATAATACAGAAAAAAAAAAAATAGGGAAGAAAGCTAGACTAGAGAGATAAAAGAAGAAAAAGTTTTTAAGTCTTCCATTTTAGTAAATGTCTAACAATATGTTTTCTCAACAAAGAAAAATACATATATGCAAAGTATAGAAAATCAATACACGTACGTAAAGGTAAAACAGAAGAAATCATCAGTAAGTTTTGCGTAACTAATCCACTAAGACAAAAGGAAAATTTTACCACAAACAAATATAGCCAACCCTATTTCTTTTGTCGACTTAGCAAATGGTCTTTATCGTATTATTACTATTATTATATTATTATTATTATTATCTTTCCCACTATTTATATTAAAAAAAAAAGCCTTGTCGCTTTCTTTCTCCCTTTTCCATGGCTGCAAGCTTTATAGAACTTGCAAATATTTTATCAAAGGAGAAGGGAGGAAAACGATGGAAAGCAACAATGACCAGAGCAATGGCCAGATGGCAAATCTTGTACCTCAATTTTTAGCAATAAATAATAAGATTCGTTTTCTTGTTGTCCTGGGCCGATGATCGAACATTTTGAGATCAATCCTTGCAATAATGCAAGATCTTGGGATAAATCAACCAGAAAACCAACACATCACGTAATCTTTGTCCTTCGACTTTCGTCCTTGTCATTACTTTCATGGACTCTCTTCTATCTTCTTTTTTATAGGGTCATGTCACTGTTGGCTACAGTTAAAATATATTTAATGCTGTAGTTTATAAATGGTGCCTCAAATATATTTTCAAGTAGGATCCATATAAATCCGAAGTAGTTGAATGAAATTTTGAATGCCATAAATATATGTTAATAAATTCAAAATACCGTGTATAATTCTGTTTAACCCCTGTTATCTATATTACTAAGGATCTTTTCTTTTCTTTTCGTCTTTTTGGCTCAAGTTTGGCATGGTTTTTGAATCATGAGTTTACAAAATTTAAATACTAAAAATATGAGAATATAAATACATATATATCATCTCTTACAAAATCAAATATCTAATAAATCATTATAAATTCAAACCATTTTAATCTAAAACTTTGTATTGATAGTAAATTCTCGCCTTAAGGGTCTCTAAGGCCTAAACCCATAGAAACGTCCAAACCAAATCTAACAAATCATCAACAAAATTGATTCGAACCATGAAAACTCATCAAGAAGCATATACACGCCCTAGACTTGTCCAAGCCTCACCTCTCATTCGAAAAGTTTTGAACACTCTTAAGATGCCTCGCCACTATCCATAATGCTCGTGTAAGGCTTGTCCTCACTCTCTCTAGGAACCGCAATCGAAGGGGTCTCCTAGCCATAATGTCGGATACTCACTACATCCATGATCTAATCTTTCTCTTTCTTCATTCAATGATGATTAACCCCTATCATGTGGCCCACTACCTAGCCACCAAACTAAGGTAACTACTCCCCAACAATAGGATAGGCTCATTCTGCCAATCTTCACCAACCATTAAAGAGAAGGATTTCTCATACAAGTAACGTCACCTCATCGAATCCTACATTGGCTAATCAAAATTCACCATGTGTTAATAATAGTAGTCACCTCTAACCTATAAATAAGCGTAAGTTTTTCAAATAAGGAGATTGCCACTATTTATTTCCCAACCTACTCTAGAGAACTCACTTAACTACTTTCGTTACCTCTCCATTTTCATTAACTTAAACATCAAAAAGCCCTAATTAGCTTAGCTATAAGAGGCTTTGTGCAAATCCCCTATCATCCATGGTTGAAGGATCATTCGAAGTTAACCTAGGAGACCCAACTATAATTACCAACTATCACCACATTCGTTTTGAAATTAAAAAAAAAAAAAAAAAGTGTTTCTTAAACCATCTTAGTTGAAAATAGGTAAATTTTCACTTGTCAACATTTTCTAATTACTATTTTCGCTATTATATGACTAAATACAATCGAGCTTGCAACGAAAACATATCAAATACATAGAGAGTTTAAATATTAAATTTTAAACACAAATAAATTAGACATATAATAGACTCCACAAAATCGATTGGTATGTATATATATCTATATATATATAAATTCTAGGAAATTATAAATTTAGTCCGTAGTTTCTTTCCAACCACTTTTTATGTAGCAAACGTCATATAGTATGGAGTTTAAGTTTATATTTTTTTTAGATATAGGAATCCAGATATGCGTTCTTTCTAGTATTAACATAATATGCCTTACCCAACTTATGGTGAGAGAAAATATTTAAATTCAAATATAATTATAAAAAGGGACATATATCTGAAAACTAAAAGTTTTAAACAAGCCAGAGTTTTAATTGGGATCAATTCGTAATACCTAGAATCAGGATTGAGCGATCTCGCAGGAGCTTAAAACCCATCGTGCACGATGAGTTTCTGTCTACGTCAAGGGATTAGGTTCCGGTGCTATTTTTTTTAAAACCTATGATTAGAAATTAAGATATATACAGCATCTAGGTATTTTGACACCCTCAAATCTGTACTCTAAGATATATATAAGTTTCTGTCTACTTTATGCACCTTATTAAATTTCAAAGCTAATAATACAGAACATAACAACATATGATATTTGTAGCTCAACTATAATCAAAACCCAAGTCTATTTGCCCATTGTAGAAATTAAAAATCCTAAATCATATTACATACTTTATTATCACTCATTTTGTTCCCAAAGTATGATTAACCTTACTCCCTTAATGCTCGTTTCCATTTGCCATATCTCATTTTCTTCTCAGGGCCACTTAGTTTCTTCAATACTACCAATGGTGATTTTCATTGTTTATCATTCATAAACTTAAATAAATGCGATTGCAAATCAATGCTGTCTTTTTTTTTTCTTTTTAATATTCCTTCTTTACTAATTTAGGTTCCACCTTTTCTTTTTTTCCCTATGATTTCAATATCCATCATTCATTTGTTATTGGATTAAATTAACTTATTTTGAAGTTTGTACTAGATTTTGTCTAATGTTAACCATCTCGAACAAATTCCTATCTTTTTTTCAAAGAAATAATAAATTTTTTAATTGCTCATTTGAAGAGAATGACAATTCCATTTTCTCCTTATTTCTTGTGTAACATCTATTACAGCATTTACTTGTCTTGTGGATCTAAAGGAATTGCAATTCTTTAAAATTATAAATAACCATTATTTGTCTCCATTCATGAATTGCAATTTAAAGTTTATATATATTTTTTCCTAAAAATAACCTCATAAAAATTGAGATATTACGCAATTTACCCTCAAATAAATACCAAACTTCAAAATCCCATTGCGTTCAAACACAAAAATGCATCATCCCATGAACACAAACCCTAATCTACCAACCTTAATCCTGTGAACTACATCATCCCATGAGCTTTAGGATCCCATGAACTATATCATCGCTAAGAGTATAATCGAGTTGAGTTGAACTAGTACAATATTGAGCTCAAGTTTAAGCTTAACTTAAAAACTCAAAATAGCTAACTTAACTTTGACTCAAGTAACTTAATTAAGCCTAGTTTTTTATTAATGTTTCTTAATTAACCTCATACTCACTTATACTTAAAAAATATAAATGAATCAAAAATCATACGAAACTTAATTAGACTTGCAAACTTGACAAGCGTAATATTCTAAAACTTGAACTCGATTAGATTTGCAACTTGAGTAGTTTGCGACAAAGCTTAAGCTCTTGACTCAACTATCACCGAATCTAATTCAAATGGTTTTTAAACTGGCTTGATTTATTTACACCCCTAATCATCCCTTTAATATTCAAACAAAAACCCTAATCTACAACTTCATCCCTCGCTTTCCTCTCCCTATCTACGATGCATTCTGTCATATCCTATAAATTAGCAATCAAAACATAAACATCTGAATATTAGGACAAAGCCCTATCCTCGTATGATTATGGTCAATAATTGATTTGGGGCATTCAGAAAAGTAAACAATTAGGCTAGAAATTTATGAGAAACATGATAACCCTAGTCAATGAATTCCTATATGTTTGAAAATCTATAATATAATAAGAATATCAAGAATACAATTAAAATGGTAAAAATTTATTCTGTATAAGATCCTAAAGTTAAATTTAGGGCTTTCGAAAAAAATTATCCAATTGAGCCCAAATTTTACGATTAAGATAGAAAAGTTAAACAAAATGACACAGTAAAATTAAATTTTGGAAATAATGATTCAAAATTCCAATTTTACCTTAGAAGTAGGATTATTTAATGTAATAGAAATTGTTCAGAATCCCTAAAATCAAGCTTGAAATGCGATAAGAATTTAGAGATAAGTTAATTGAGCTATAAAATATGATAATATAATATAATTTACTATATGAATATACACATATTTTTATGAGTATACTAGATATATATAATAAATATACCCATAAGTTAACCGAAATACGTTATAGAGGTATCAAGGTTAGATAATACCTATATTATGAGTTATATTGATAAATTAGGTAAAATATGGTTTAATAACATAAATTACGTATAGTATGATAATATTTAATTAGATACGTATAACTGTATTAAAAACTCGAATTACCCATTAAAAGTCATTTTTAGAAATTAGGATTTGTAATATGTGTCGTTAAATCTGTACAAGCTCAACGACACTATTTTTACTAAAATCGGATAAATTTAGGTAATATAACCTATATTTCTACAATATTACTAATTTACGTACTACTATAACTCTTCTGTAATCGAAACGTGATTTAAACGATTAAAAATACATTTCGATACGATCGAAACAATATATTATATATAATAATATAATTACGTATATTATTAATAACTAATAACTTAACTAGACTTTTATAATAAAACTATATATTATTATTATAATATACTTTAGATAAAATCCTAACGTTTTCGTAACTATTATGAAAACTAAATTTAAATTTTATATATATAGGACTCCTCGATGTTTAGATCATTGACGACCCATGTTTTCCATAGTAAGCATCGAGACAGGTAAGTAGGATAAATACCTTACAGTATTTTGGGATATTATTTCAGAATATCTATAGATTTTAGTATGTATTGGCTTATAATTGTAGTTAACTATTTGTATGTATGCAACGTTTATGGTTGGGTTTCGATTTGCTATAATGAGAGCTAAGCTCCATAATATGGTTGTTCTGTAAATATTATTATTAAATTGTTTAAGCTTGGTTAATTATCCTGAAAAGATGAACTAACTCAAACTTAGCTTAATATCTAATTTAATATGCATCATAACCCACTAAGGGTAATAACTACGATTCTCAAGCCAAACATAAACTCCGTTCGATAAGGATAACTGAAATGATCCTTTCCCCACTCTTAGCCAAACTAAGTGATAGGAAAGGAGGTCGCAACAAGGTTGGGGATCATGGTTCGAAGATGGTTACAAGAGAAGAGTATTCCCCATTACACAAGCCTCGGTTTGATTTCGATCCATGAGTGTATAACGTCAATCTCCTCAACCCGGATTAAAGTGGGTACAATTTCTCTAATTTCACGAAGAACCGAATTACATCGTATGATGGCATTTTCTTGTATATACATTACTTCTAACCAACTTGATTAAAAACTTTACTTGTAATGTACTAAGTGCATACTTCTATCTTCACCCCACTTACTGAATAAATTATCGCTCATTCCCTTATAGTTTATTTTGCAGATTCCAAATGACTTATAAATACCTACCCAACACTGGAACCTTAGTTAACTGGGACGGGGAGCGAAATACAACAATAAATGGCCAGTTATTACTCTTAGTATTAATTTTTTATCTCTTAAGGAAAACTATACAAAACTCCTCAAAGACTTGATAGTTTTCAATATTTTAATTTGTATATGAAATGACATATACTTATAGGATTTACTACTACTCTTTTATAAAATCAAATTATAAGTTTATTATTACAAATTATTTCAAAGGATTACTCCATAAGTTTATATCAAACAAGTATTGAATTAGATGCTTTAAAGGGGTAGAGTCGAGTACGCCTGGTGTAAACTAAGTCTAAAATAGTAGCTATGAAGACAGTTTTTATCTTCGAATGATTCATACAGCGGGACTATTACGACTTCATCTTTTTAGGGCATAACACATTCCATGAATTCAAAGGGAAAAAAACTAACTACATGCCTAATTTCTTTGAACATAGATTTTTTGTTAATTGATTCCTTCGAGATTGCAAACCTAATTTCTTCAAACATAAATTAAAACTTGCATAACTTGATTTCCTCAAGAGAAGCTTCTAGTTAGATTGTCACGATAAATCCTTCCAACGCAGTCAATTGATTTCCTCTCAATTTATGGTTAGGGTTTCAAATGGGTAGACAATTGTGAGATTAGATTAGGCTTTCAAGTTCCAAACTTATGAGAAAGATAGTGATTTTATTTAGGCCTTTTCTTCTTATTTGTTTTTTTTTTTTCTTATGTTTTTCATTTTATTATTTAATTAAGGGGTGTTTTTGGCATATTACTTTCTATTCATTTCTTACTCACTATTAAATTTTGCAAAGTAAACAATGTATTAATTATTCTATTATACTCAACTAAACACCGTAACATGTTAACAACTCATTATAATTTTATTCCATTCCTTAAAAATTGTGATTTCATTATTCTATTTAGCAAAGTGAATTGGCCACAATGTTTTTAATTGAATGATTTTGTACTAGTGAAGATATTATAAGATCTTGTGATAAATAGTAATTCTAACACTATTTCATTTTTTTTTTTTAACTAAATGGTGATATATTGTTCAAAATCATATTATCAAGATGATGTATTTCTTCATGAGAAATATATAACTAAATTGCTAGAGAAAGGTGAATGCATGTACTAGTTATTTATAGTTCGATAAGTTAACTTATACCTTGTAGATTTATGCAGTTTCTATAGCAATTCCTATAAATTATATGCTAAGTTCCAATTTCAAAACTTGAAAACCAATAATTATGTAGAGTATAGATATGATCTCTTCCCCTATTCTATTTATTTTATATCCACTCATTTTTACTTATGAGATGCTTCAAAAATGAAACTCGGTACACATTGAAAAAATTGAAAGCTTTTACACACTTAGACAATGCAATTTAACTCTTCGACTTTAATCTTGAATCGAATCAAGATTCTATTAAGGAGGGTGAACTGCAAACTTTAATTTTTACATAGGACGAAACATGAAAAATCTAACAACAATTTTCTTGTAAGGAAATCGAATTCTTCTAAGGTCAAACTTCATAGAAATTTTGAAGTTAGGAGGCAGCTGCAAGGACCTTCCCAGATTGCCTGAATGTATATACTATCATCCAAATCTTTACTATTATCTAAATAATTAATCTTGAAGATATAATCTTCCTCCTGGTCAAATTGAATAACATCTAGCTAGAGTCCAACCTTTCACGTATCTGATTAACTAATCTATAATATTTCACGATACCGTTTGCGACACGTATACAAATAAACATGATCAACCCATTGATTTATTAATGAGAAACTTGTAGAACAATCTATAACAACATAAAAATAATGTTACGTACATGTGTTTAGGTACCACATAACAATATGTCGAATATTTAAAGATAGGGATTGGCGTTCGGATCAACGTATTTTACGATCCCACTGAGTCAACATCTGACACCACCTTTCCACTTCCAACTTGATTTGATACTACTTATTATTACATACAGGAAAAGGGAAATACCTCCCAACATGTGCGTCTTACAAGGTCTAATGGCTTCCACCTTTTTCTGGCACATGCTATTTTTTTTTTTTTTAATAAATCAATCATGGAAAAATAAGCAAAATATCCACTTTTAAAAGATAAAATCGTTTCATTGACTACCACCTTAAACTCACATCCTTCGCGTACAGTTAAGCCATTAGTATTTTGGATCGCTTGAAAATACCACGGTAATACTTAACTTCTTAAGCCTTTAATCATGATAAAAGTAAGGGATGGAAAAACAGGCCAAGAAAAGGTTTCCCCACATCATATATTATTATACAGCCAGACAGCCAGTGATACACGTATACTATACCTTCTTATTTTGTTTGTTTCTTAAGAGCAAATGAAAACTTTATTGATATCTATTTGGTGATCCAACTTTAATTACATACCAATACCATGTGATGGTGAAATAACTTTGGAGCACCAGTTCCACCTAATTCATTATAAAACCGATATAATAAAAAAAAAAAAAAAAGTACCAGAAATCTCTCTCTATCTACAATTCATATGCAAACAAAGAAAGTTACCTACCTATATATATTGTCTTTTAATTCAAAGCAACCACCTGATATCTAGCTGGCATAAGCAGAAGAATCCTATGCTACAAAAAATGGCTACTTCAGAGTCAAAATAAGTAAGAAGAATCCTATACCACGCTTGTCGAAGGACTGCAAAAAGTAATTCAACATTCTTTCTAGCGTCGATTAACAACTTATCAAAAAAAAGTATTGAGTACGAAAAGGTGAGAAAATTCTTCGTTTAGCATCTGAACAAATGACCCTGAAGGACCTGTTAACATTTTTCCGAGTGAAATCCCGTCAGTGTAGTAATTAATGACTCGAGGAACAAGAGTAAAAGAACACCATGTATGGTTTTTGCAACATGCGTGTCGTGATCATAACATTGGATAGAAGAATAACATTCAAATTTCATTCTTTAGGCTTCAATATCAAGATTTTCTTCATGACAGTGATTTAACCATTAACTCTACAGAATTTGAGGACTGACAAAAAAAAGGGAGAAAAAATTACAAAGCAATTTACACCTATTCCTTAGGTTGAAAAGCGAGATTTTCAAAACAAATCAAATAAAATTATCTAAACAAAATCCCACATACTCGTTACCTAATTGAATGTACAGCTTGCCGACTAGCCTGATCTCATCAAATCAATGGTTAGCTCTTCTCAAGAGAATATCTGGTTGTCCTGTCGTGCACCAAAACCTTGTTGTATCAAATTTGTTTGTTCTCCAACACGCAACAAAACCTTGGAATACTCTCAGACCGTTTCCAGGTTGTCTCATCGGCAATCAGTTGATCTTACAGAGTTTGAAAACGCATTTGCAGGAATGCTTGACTGAGTGTTGGAGTAGGACATGCTATCAAACATCATGGATGAACCTTCTCCTGACTGCCACTGTCTTATCATATCAGAAAGGTCCATGTTGGTTCCAGTACTGGTGCTTTCTTCTTCTTGTAAAGATGGTTTCCATTGCTGCACAAGGGGTCCCAAGACATTGACTGCATGGCCCATATCAGGTCTTTGATACGGCTCCCTTGCAGTGCAATGCCCAGCTAGCTCAGCCACTTTGTATATGCTTTCCATGGTTTCTTCATCAGGGTTGAGAATTCTATCAATAGCCTTTGGAATGTTCTCCCTGTTGATTAGTATTCTACGGAACCATGTAACCAGATGGGACGACTCATCTGGCACAGTATTGTCTAAAGCTTTTCTTCCTGTTATTAACTCCATGAGGACTACTCCAAATGCATATACATCAACTTTGGTTGTCACCCTTCCAGTAGCTAGTCAAGATTCAAGTTCAAACAAATGAATAAATCTTCCAACTCAACAGCATGAAAAGCAGATATTATAAACTCAAACCGCTGGCTATTCCAAGCCAACTAAAAGGCCAATGTAATGCATCAAGGGGCAAAAAAAAAAATATAAAAGAGAACATTTCCAACGCCAAGCTTAAATTCAACATATGAGAAGTGAAGTGTGCGCACACTTTTGGATAGCATCATTATGGAGAAAATAAACACGTTAAAAAACTCAGGTTGGTGCAATCATGAGGCAGGTTTACCCAAAATTAACATTTATCCAAAAAGTTAGTCCATAGACGATCTAATGCTTAAATATCATTCTGAACGGGAGACCCGACAAGCAACCTGTTGGCAAGGGTTCTTGTGGTAAGGAAACCGTCAAATATAACTGCAAATTTCATGTTACCTAAGTACAATACAACAGCAGTAAATTGTTTCTGAAAAGCTGTGTTACCAATACTTCAATCCAATTACTTACTTATCTACATTACTGCTGAATGTTATACCACATAGCCATTAGTGAAATATGTAAACAAAATGAAATTTTTAACCAAAAGGGTGGCTTACCAGCATACTCTGGTGCAAGGTACCCAAATGTTCCAGCCAAACGAGTCTCAACCGAATACTTTCCGTCGGGTGCATTTTTAACCAAACCAAAATCGGCAACTTTAGCCCTCATGTCATCACCAAGGAGTATGTTGGATGGTTTCAAATCCCTGTGAATGAAACTTTGTTGAGCTAAGCTGTGCAAATATTCTACTCCTCTTGCAACATCTAGAGCTATAGTCACTCTCTGCTTCCAAGTCAGAGGCGAGTAAACCCTTTCATCCCACTCAAACAAATGCTGCGTAAGAGTACCGTGTGGCATGTATTCATACACCAGAAGTCTCTCGTTTCCATTGATACAGTACCCCAATAAAGCAACCAAATGCCTATGCCTTACCTTACTAAGCACAGCGATTTCAGCTTGGAATTCATTCAACCCCTTGGTTCCCATAGCCCCCGATTCCATCCTTTTCACAGCAACCTTAGTGCCATCCTGTAGTTCCCCTCTGTATACAATACCAAATCCTCCCTTTCCAAGTATATTATCTTCACTGAAATTATTCGTCACTTGCAAAAGAACTTGGATGGGCATTGCAACATTACCACCAGTAACAACATGGAAATCGCTGTGATCACCACTGCTTTGGCTCTGGATTTCACTAGCAAGTCCACCATATCCATTATTTCCACCATTCAATATACTGAGCTTAGAAATTTCAGTCCCACTTTCTGGATTTTGCACTTTCTTAAATTTTTTATGCCTTTTGTTGACATAACACTTATACAGGACAAAGAGTACAACACCAACAAAAACTAAAACAGCCAACACTATGCCAACAATTATACCAGGCGAAACGGATGAACCATTCTGCCCACCAGACGAGCCCCCAGATGTCGAATTCGTATTTGACCCCGGTGTACCACCAGAGTCACCCCCGGAGGAGTTTGTCCCTAGCAAGGGATTCCCTGTTGTGACCACCTTAATCCCAGCGCGAAAAGGAGGTACCGTTCCATTAAGATTATTGTTCGACACATCAAAAGTCTCAAGCTGCGACAAGATGGTCAAGCTCTCCGGTATCGGACCAGTCAGATTATTATTGCTCAACAGCAAACTCCGCAGCGAGGTCAGATTTGCAAATGCCGGGGATATGGTACCCGAAAAGCCTCGATTTGAAAAAGTCACAGAAACCACACTACTACTTTGACAAGAAATATAAGTCCAACTATCGCAAGCATCATTCCCACTCCACGAATCAGCCAATATAGCTGGATAACCTAATGCCCCAGCAATCGCAAGCAATACATTAACTTGTCCATCACAAGGACCAGGTTCATCCTTACAGAACTTATTAGTATTACCATATGTAAGCGTAATATTCGTATGATTACTAGGCACAGGACCTTGCAACTTATTATTATCCAATGAAACATTCTGCAAAGTAGGAATCGACGACATCAACGAATCAGGTACGATGCCCGTAAACTGATTATCCCTAAGCTGCAAATCAAACAAACTAGTACATTTAGTGAGATCGGGAATAGGACCTGTGAACTGATTCTTCTGAAGCCAAACCTGGTACAGAAACTCCATAGAAGACAAAACATCGACAGTACCAGATAAACCAACATCTTGATTATTAAGCCACAAGTTCTTAATCGAAGATCCACCAAAAGACAAAGGCAAAGGCCCAGTAAGATTATTATAAGAAAGTCTTAAATCTTGCAAATTTGGAAGCCGATCGAAGAAATCTGGAATTGACCCAACAATGTTCGCATTGTCCGCATAAAAAGTTGCTAAGTTTGTTGACTCACTGAGTTCATCCGGAATGCTCCAGGGCTCAAGATAGTTATTTTGACTTATGCTTAAAGTTTTCAAACTTGTGAGTCCTTGGAAACACCCAGGTGGGATTGAAGTGAAATTGTTGGAATCCAAGTACACTTGTTGCAGGGAAGATAGGTTCGCCAAACTGGGTAAGGCTCCAGATAGTGAGTTTCCTTGAAGAGAGAGAGTGGTGAGTTGGGTTAGTGAAGAGAGATCTGAAGGGAGTGTGCCTTTGAGGCTGCTTGATTTTAGGTTGATGGAGGTCACGCGAGCACTTGTGGAGTCGCACTTGATGCCATCCCATGTGCAAAAGGAGGTTGTGGACGACCAACCAGAAGGTAGGGGTTTCAGGGTGTCGAGAAACCCCGACATCACGGCGGCGTCATCAGCGGTGACGGCGGAGACGAGGAGGAGGAGGAGGAAAAGAGGGGAGAGAGAAATTAAAGTTTGTGTACCCATTGGAAGGGTGTGGGTAGAGAGAGAAAATCGACGAGAAAGACAGTGAGAAAGAGAGAATTGATGTTTTTAATTGTGATTTGTTTGGGGGTTTTTGGGTTCGGGATCGGCATACAGTACGCTGAGGATTACGGGCTACGATGGATTGGGAAGTCAAAGGAATTACGTGGCGAAATGTTATTGGGAAACTGAGGTGGCGTTTTAGTGATGTATTTTCGGCTAAATATGGAAATTTTATAGTGATATAGATGAAAGGGAAACTATGTCTTTGAATTCTCCTCCTTTCTTTCCCTTCCCAAACACAGTGTTAAGACTTTTTCTATTTTTTTATTTACTATAAAAAAGAAACATAGATTGTGCCACAGTAATATTATTTAAGAATCTTAATAATTTTAACATTGGTTTGTGAATTAAGTAAACTTTAAGACAATGAAAATTCAGATATCCATTTCCAATTTTCTGACTACCCTTTCCACGTTCTTGAGAAAAACTAGAAAACCACCTCAATTACTAAATAGATGTAATTATGTGATTATAAAATATGGATTTTAAATTTTTTTTAATTTTATGTAATTATGGGGATTTATATTTGGCTAAAAAATTATGGGAATTTATTAGAGAAGCAAACTACACAATTTAAGGTATAATAAGAAAACAATATTGATAGTTACCAAAAAAGATTCATTGGCACATTCATCATTCTTACAAATTACAATCCATTGATTTATTAATAGGAGAATTTTAACGAAGGGAATCAATATTTGAGAGTAATAGAGAATCAACGTTTTAAAAGGTTTAAATAAAATATTAATGTTTTATAAAATAGTTCAAATAAGAAATAAACGTTTTGAAAAAGTTTAAATAAAAGATCAATGTTTTATAAAATAGTTTAAATAATTTTATGAATCAATTGTTATAAATCTCTTATTTAAATCACTTTATGAAACGTTGATCTCTTATTTAAATTTTTCAAAATATTGATCCATTATTTTAAACGTTGATCTTCTATTTGACTTTACCTTCAAATATCGATCCCTTCCATTATAATTTTTCCATTTATTAATGAATGACTAATACTGATAAAATGATTAATTTATTACCAATTATAAACCTTTTGCCATTAAATAAATCAACGTCCATTATTAGAAATGTAAAGAAATACTTTTGTACATTAATATAAGAGAGGTTTAAGTAAACTAATATAATGAGGAAAAATTGTTTATAATAACAAATATATATATATATATATATATTGGCTAAAAAGTAACAAATATATATATATATATATATATATAACTTTTGGACAAGATATAGGTAAAAATTTATCCACAACAAAAGATTAGCAATGCAAATATAAAGGGATCACAATTCACACATCCTCCTTTTGATGGGTAATTCTAATTCAAAAGGTGGAATTTAGAACCTCAACAAGTCAAGGAATACCAACTTCTCATCAATTCGAGCTAATCTATCATCACCACTTTTGGTGGCTTACATTCATCAAACTAACAAACCCTAATAATGGAGAAAAGTAATGCATGCATTTGAAATGTGATCCCTCTTTCCACGTAATTCAAGGGCTTCAAACATATTATGCTTAATTTATTTTGCAAATATTTAATCTTAAAACGCTGTTGAAACCATATCCAAATTTCATAATAGTTTGGTTTGTAGACCAGAAAAGTAGAACAAAACTACAATTCCTAAAAAGTACTTGTTATTTCTTTACTCGATTGAATTTAAACTAATATTAATTATATATTACTTTTAAATACCAAGATACTCTTACTCTTATTTTATGACTTGGCCAATAATTTAGAGTTTCATGAATATGTACCAAAATATACTTTAAAAAATTAAGAAATAGTTTTAACTCAATAAATAAAAGGTAATTTCTCGTTTTACAAAAATAGCTATTTAGATAATCAAATATAATAATACATATTTATAGAGAAAAAATAGCTATGCAAGTTTAATCAAGCTAAAACAAGCTATAAGTGATTAGAAAGCACCCGTTGCGATGGCTTTCCCGTGTGAAATGTTTATGGGAAAGCTCATTCGTAATACCTGCTCGTAAAGAACACGATCTGGGAGCGCCAATTGGGTTGAGTGTGAACTGCGACATGCGCCGATGCGCATACGCTTCATAGACGCGGTTACTGAGGAAAGACCAAGACCAAGACTAAGACCAAGAGTTAGTGCGGTGCGGCCGTCCGGCCGTAGCTACATCAACGGGAGGACAGTGGGGGCCGCAAAGGACAGCTGTGAATGAGCTGCTTTGGTGAGAAGTAGAGCTGTGTCGACGTCACTTTCCTATTACTAGTACACGCACTAGTCACTATCTTAGTTAGTAGCTACAATCAAGAATATCTGAATTAGCTAGGGACACGACAGGCGACAGCTAGTTCATTCCCTCAGAAGTTTCCATGTTTCTTTTGTTTTGTGCTTTCAAAGGAAGTTTCTTGATGTTTTTAGTCAAGTGGCCATAGATTATTAGCAATGAAAGACTTTCTCACCCTCCTATGGCTAAATAAGAATTCATGGATCATCTTCCTACTCACAACGTACCTTTGTTCATATATAAGGTGATGACGGCCGATATAATTATGCAGAGACACAGAGTTTTGAAAAGGAAAATATATAGTTTAAAACGATAACGAAAAGAAGAAAAAAAAAAACGTAAATAGAAAGTTTATCTATTTTAATAAGATACTCTATTTATTCTATTTCAATAAGATTTACTGTATATTCACATAATGTAACATATAAATCTAATTTCATATATATTGTACTTTTGATTGAGAGTATTACTATAAAAATAAATAAATAAATAAACACCTTATCTACTTATCTATTATTCGATAACCATCGGTAAGAATGTAAATTTTATTATCATAAAGTAAAACGTATTGTAAATATTACTTATAACATGTAGGACATACAAAGAATAATAATAACTCCTTTTTATAATTGTAATACTAACATAAATACATCCCTCTTTGCAACTTGTGGATAAATATACACCACTTGTTGTAACATTTCTCATTTATTTAAATTTAGGGTAACTATGCATTATTTGTATAAATTGCATCTTATAATATATATTTGCACCATTTACAATACACATACAATGCACCGTATGTAGTTAAATGTCAATTATCCCTATAATTTCATGTATGATTTCCTTAGATCTATAGTTGATTCAATCCTAATGAATATGAGCTATATTACGATTAGTGTTATTTAATTCAAGCTAATTCGTCTAATTTAATTTAGTCCAACATAAACTAACCATAAAACAAATGGAGGTTACCTTTAACTTTTATTAGTAGTGATTCTAGTTCGATCTAGTTGACTTAATCAATCCATTCCAATTCTTATAAGACTCAATTGAGCATTTCAAGTTGAAATATATATTATTTACTCTTTTTTTTCCGATCGATTTATTAAACAAACAAATATAGATATAAGAAAAGTAAAAAGTAAATTACAAAAAATAGTCAATTTTTAAATCTCAAAAATATTGATAACTTTATTACTTTAAAAACAGATATAAATTATATTATAATATTTTTATTAACCTCAATTTAATTTCAATTTATCCTAAATCCTTGATCCTTCTCATTCTCGTACGAACCTCCTAACTCAACTAAAGAAATATTGGTTCCCATGTTGTAATTGTCGTCAAATAGGTTGCGATTGTTGACTATATGCGAAGGTTACTGGGTGCATATATGCATCGGACTTAAAAGTTAGAAGAAGAAAATATGGCTAAAAAATGCAGTTATTTGTTAAAAATCCAAGATAACACGACTCTAGCAACAAACGATTATGTGATTGATTACTAATGCGCATTCCATATTCACGAGTAAGATCCGAAATTTACGCTTATTTTGACCTCTAAAGCAAATGACAAAGAAGTTGAATAGACTATCTTTTTTTTACTTTGGTTTAGAATCTATGTTGACCTAAATCATTACGGCATTGTTTAGCACTTTTGCTGTTTCCAATAGAACTGCCTCTCCTTCAATTATATGCATATACATATGCTTAATTTGATAGCACGAATCTCCATAATATATTCATTCCTTATCTGTATATATTTGCGATTGGTCGGATAAATCAACACAAGAAATTGGGATATCAAATATTTATTCAAGGCCACAAATATATAGTGATTATTGCAATTGACTACGTCAATAAGGAAAATGAATCGGAAATCCACAAATTTTAGAATTTTGTATAATTAAGTCATAATCTTTTCTTTAAAATTAGAGCAATATTCTTGGCAACTATTAAAACGGTGGGGATTTTTGAAATTTCAAAATAGCATCTTACAGCCTTTAAAGGCAAAATATTTTCTCCAATGTAGTACCAAATCTACTTGTATGCATATGCAATTTATAATTTTGACTCTATTGATCGTCTAGCATTATATTGGATAAAAATAATTCGAAGTGCGAATTTATACAAAAAAAATAATATAGCATTATATTGGATAAAAAGCATTTTGTAATCTACATTTTTCAATATGGGTGCAAGTGTGCTATTTTTTAAATTCGGAGTATCTTTGTCGTTTTCTTAGTTGTTAGGAGATGTCAATATAGTTTTCTTTTCTTTTCTTTTTTCAGTTATGAAATTTTATGAATTCAAAAAGAAAAAAAAAAATTAAGTCCCTCTATGCATTTGACACCAATGTAGCATGTTTCAATATCGTGAGCTGGGTGAGTGCCAATGTTACACACCCAATAAAAAATATTAAAGGATCAAATTTACACTAAAATAATCATAGACAGAGCAAGACGTGGCTATCCACTTTAGTAGGCTAGTCGACCTTGTTGACCATTCATCTTCTCCTTAGGTGGTTCACATGATGCCCCTACAAATGGTGGTAACCATCCACCTCTGACCTAATGAGTGAAAACTAAAGAAAAACAAATATACATTCAAAAGTATCAAAATGATTATGCATACTATGAACATACATATAAATACGCAATACAGATACACATCAATCTATTTCAACAACCTGAAATTTCCATCCTTTTTTTCTTGGAATACTTAGTAATACTTTAAAAAATAGTATGCGTACTTAAACTATATTAATACCGATCTTTTAAAAAAACAAAAATCTAATTCTATTAATATAGACGCTTAAGTTAATAAAAATCATTAATTCAATGTAACTCAAACAATATAACTGTAAAACCTAAAATAAGGGAAAAATATAAAGTATAAAGTAAAAATAAATAAATAAAATAAAGTATTTTACGTAAAAGGGCCTAAGCAAGTATTATAAGTTTTAAGTAAGGTATTTTGGGTATGGAAAAAGTTATACAACCCTAAGTATAAAAGGGCTACTTAAGGTTGGGGAAATCCTTTTCACAATTCACTTACATGCTGCATAATTTGCTGCTACGAGTTCTTGAAGCAAGGAAGGGTAAATATCGTAATTCAACAAGATCGCAATAAAAAAAGGTTAAGGCAAGTGATGAAACCGCTCTCTTCTTTAAGGTTTTTAGCAAATTTCATTGAGAAACCTGCTTTTCCTCATAGGGCACTCCTAAAACAAATTTGAAGAGGTTATTTAAGAGTCCTACACTGAATCTTTGGTAATGTGATTAAGTTAAAGGTGGAACATTTTGAGAAAAGATGTTCTCTTTTGAGTTTTCAGTCGAAATCCAACAAGAATTTTGTTCTAATCTTTAGGGCACTATAAAAGACAAATATAAGGTGGTTCTACCAGTATCTTACAGTGTGTTTTCGATGGTCGAAGTGTAGATTTTGGATTTCTAAAGATAAGTATTGTTGCAAGTTTATGTGCTTTTGTTTTTTAGTTCCATTAATGTGAATTGCAATTGTTGACCTGAGCTTTAGTAGTAAAAGTTTGTTTAAGGGTTGTTTGGAGTGGTCTAAAAGTGTGTCATTGATGGGATTTCGAACCAAGATTAGTGGTTTGTGAAATTAGTGAAAAGCGATAGTGTCATGTCATTATAGTTGGCAGAAAATTACAAACTACAGCCTAGCGTCCGGACACCATCCTCCTTAGCATTCAGTACTAAGGGCAAACTACTCCCTTTCGATCATGGCATCTAAATGCCACTTGAAGTAGCATCCAGATGCCATGATCCCTGTATTATGTGCAACAATGTTTCTCTTAGTTGTTCAATGTTTTCGAGGCATGTATTCTTATCCTAAAACCTTTCCAAAACATTTCTAAACATGAATCAACATCCTAAATATATCTTAAACCAACTTATCCTCTTAGCGATCCTGACCTCAAGTGATTCAAAAGAAAGTTCGAGTCGATTAAGTTACTCTATTAGAAAGTGTATTAGAAGAGTTTAGAAACTAATTACATGTTTTATGCTCTTGTAAACAGGTTGTGAGGTACTTGTTTCGGATTCTAAGAAAATGCTTCAATCAAGTACGAGGTTTATATGTTACTTATGTGTGTGAGACTAGTAATTTCTAGTGAACTTAATAAATACTTAGCCTTAATAAAGTGTGTTGCATATGCTTAGCTGGGCCCAAGAGACTGGAAAGACCAAACCTTAGGATGGCACTCTAATGGTCTTAATGTAACGATGTCCTAATTGGAGTCTTCCTTCGAAATGATCTAGGTAGATTGGATGTCCCTTAGTTTCTAAGGTATTGGGGGGGGGAGGGGGGACTCAATACCAATACTTATATGTATTTATATATATTGTATGCTGAAGTCATGAGTTACTCTAAGTTCTGAGACACCAGAACTATATTGCTTATGAACCTAATAAAAAATAATAAACTATAGTTGTTGCATATAGTTATTTGAATCAATGATGTGTATACTTGTGCATTTATTATGTGTTCATGCGTATGTAGTTGTACCTTATACTAGACTTTGCTCACCCCATTGGGAATTCTTATTTTTAGATGTAGGAACAAATTGTGGAGACTACGAGGATTACCATAATGAATATGGCTATTTTAGTGAGGATGATGATTATTGTGACTATTATTTTGACAATGGAGATGGCTCGATATAGTTATTGTAGGCTTGATAATTTAGATGTACTGTATCATTAAATAGCTTGTTATGTACTTATATGTTGTTACTTGTGTCATGAAAAGTCACTTAAGACTTCTCTAGTTAGTGTCATTGGTAGTATGTTATTTATCAAGTTTGACTGTTTTGAGATGTTAAGTTTCATCAATCTAACCTATTAAGACAATTGTTAAAGAATTATGTTGAACTTATATTTTATTAAAATGAAGTGAGAAGTTGATCTTTTAAATTATTTATAGGCCAAGGATGTTATAAACATCCATATTATGTTGTGGAAATACTACGGGTTGGATGATTTATATTTCTGAAGAGATGCTAGCAGGTTGAATTTATATGCCTAACATATTAGTAGATAATAGGAACATATGGTAGGCCGTAATTTTCTAAGTTCTAAGGCATTACAGCTTTAGTGGTATTAGAGGCTGAGGTTTTGAATCTAAATCATAGACAGCCTAAGCATGAACTCTTATAAAAGTAAGTTGTGAATCAAGTATTATAAATAAGTTGATTGTAAGGTTAGGATAAGTAGCATGTAAAGCTATGATTAGGATTGTGTGCTTAAAGTAGTTATTTATACTAAAGTTGTTCATTATGTTTATGTTCTTAGTAATCCTTCCTTGCCATGTTATTTATAATGTAATCAAGATGATATCTAATCCATCCCTTTAAAGTCAAACTTACATGACTTTATTCATGTGTCCCCTCTTGTAACATGCTTAAACGTAGTGCTACTTCCAGTTCCTTCTCACATCCTTAGGGTGATAAGGACACCAAACTAAATGCATCCCTTTGCTGAATCAATCTGAGTCATTTTGCCACCTCAAGGGCAAAGATCTCCACCACCAGCCTAGGGCTAATGTACCCTTAGCCAAACTTAAGCTTAACAGACTCAAAGCCAAGAGCAAACCTACCTTCCCTAGGGTATGCCTACCTTAAACCAAACCTAGCTTTAGTATGATCAAAGTTAAGGATCAGACACTATGACAATTGCCCAAATTCTGAACTCTACGAATGCTATTACTAAGGTACTAGTCCAACAGCAGCAACAAATATAAAGGGACATGTAGGTGATTCAGGCAAATGCTGAAATATGGAGGCAAGAGAGGCAAGTTGCTATGAATGCTAGTACTGGTAGTCATACCAATGGGAATACTTTTGATCTGTTTGAGAAGATTACCTATGATTTCTACCTTAAACCAAATGATCCAATCAGAGTCGAAGAATTGATCACTGAAGTAGAGAAGTCTTTTACAATGGCAGAGATACTAAAGAATCAAAAGGTAACCTATGCCACTTTCTTTTTTAAGGGTTCTACAACCTAGTAATGAGAGAATACTCTCGGGACTAATAGGAATGCAACTAGTCCTACCACTTAGGAAGGGTTCAAATAGCCATTTTTCGATAAGTTTTTTCCTTCACAATACCAAGGAGCAGATGGAGCTTACCTACTAAACCCTATAGTAAGGAAATCAATCAGTGTCAGAATATGAGATGGAGTTGAACTGCTTAACCCAATTCCTACCATAGCTGATCAAGAAAGATGAGAAGTCACATACTAGGCGATTTACTTTTGGGTTAGAGCTTAAGTTGCAGGAAAGAATGGTAGGGTTTAAGGTACTTATGCTAAGATAGTTGAGAAAGCCAGAAACATAGAGTAGGGTATGAAAAGAAAAGAGCTACTAGCTTACAAAGAAAAGAAGGCCTTAAGTAAGAAGCCTACACCAAGCTATGGACCACCAGAGAGGTTTAAAAGACTTGCATCAAGCATTATGATTAGAGATGATGGAAAACCAGCATATTCATTACCCAGGCTGATGATGTAGCTAGCCCTAGTGCAAGCCCGATCAACCTTGCAAGTGTCAATAAGGTACACTTGCTATTATGGGCCATATGACATTTCAAAATGCAAATGGACTCTAGATGCCTACTTTTTATGTGGTAAGACTAGGCATGTTAGCAAAGATTGTAAAGAGATGACTCTAATGCACTAAGATTTCTACTTCAGATGTAATCAAAGAGGTTACTAAGTAGCAAAATGTAGAGAAATAGGGAAATGGTCTGTTCAGACCACTCAACCTACTACTGTTCAAAATACCACCAAAGCTGCTCAACCATAGCTAAAACCCCACCAACGAACACCTACCTAAGTCTTTACACTTCAACAATGGAGTCAGAGTGAAGAAACTTCTAAGGTGGATACTTTAACAAGTATGCTTACTATTCTTAATTAAAATGTACATGTCTTATTTGATATTAGAGCATACTGCTCTTGTATTACTGAACCTATGGTAAATGCTTGTGCTTTATATGTTGTATTTCTAAACACTCCCTTGGTTGTGAATACTCCCTTAGGGAATGAAACTACTCTAAGTAGAATATGTTGAGACATAGAGATTGTTGTAGAAGGGAGGATTTACTAGTATTAGACATGTTAGACTTCAACATAATCCTGGGTATAGACTAGTTGGCAAGACATCATGCAACTATTGACTGTTACAACTTGTTGATCACTTTTGAGTCTTTAGGAAAAGTACCTTTTTAGTACCAAATAGAAGGTTAGAAGCCTGTGAAGAGCATTGATTATGAGTTGTAGGGAAAGCCTGCCTATGTAATTATGAGTAAAAGAATGTAGATACCTCATTTTTATCCCCTCCCTCCCCCCATTCACCCCCTCACCCTCACCCTCACCCCCACCCTCTACTTGTTTATTTATTTATTTTAAAAAAAAAATAGGTTAAAGGGTCCTAAATTAAGAAAAATATAAAAAGAAAAAGAAATTAAAGAAAACCCCACAAATAAGAAATTTAGGAAAAAATGCAAAAACAATAAAAAAATAAGAAATCCCAAAAATATGAAGTTCAAGGAAATACAAAAAATAGGAAATTTAAAAAATAATAAATATTTTTAGCTAGCTCAAATAGAATAGAATTTTAATTTAATTAAATAATTGTTGGACTTGGGTTTAGATTTGAATCTAGTCTAGGCTAAGCTAATATGGATAAAGCATAGGTCATAGGCCTAGTAAACAAATAAACAAGCTTATGAACATTACATTTGGGTTAAACTTAAGGTCTTAGGTTCAAATATTAGCAAAAACTTAGAAAGCTGTTCATTTTTCTTAGAAAACACACTGCTACTACCACATGTCAATTGTTCACTATGCTACATACCCTGACACGTGGCGCCCTTGGATTGGGTAACGACTAACGTAGCATGCCATGTCGGTAACCCTTTGCCACATCGGCAACCACATGTCACATGAAAATACGTGGTATGATGTGGTTGGACGGCACGATTGACGTAGCACCACGTTAGCAATATTTCCCACTTTTTCTATCTTTTTCTTTGATATTCTCTAGAAATCCCACACTTTCCCTATTGATCAGTCAACTTCAACATTTATTTTAGGTGATTATTGTTGCATTTTCACCAAATTAATGGTGAAATTGCAAAATAGGAATATTCTATTATGAATTGAATCCACAATCGAAGTCGGATTCATTAATTTATTTATTCAATTTGGGATGGGAAAAACGGGAAAAAAGAGGAAATCTTGGAGGAGGCCTTTTTTAAAAAAAAAAAAAAGGAACCTAAAACATTCATTCTCTCTCACTCTTTTTAGACCCTCATTATCTCTCTCTCTCTCTCTCTCTTGCCGACTCTCTCTTGCTCAACATACACAAACACAAGGACCCTCTCTCTCTCTCCACCATCTCTCTCACTCCACCATCGTCCTCCCTCTCTCACCTCCATACACCAAACCCACTTCCTCTCTCTCTCAACCTCCTCCCTCTCCCTTACCTAATCCTCTCTCTTGACCATCACTGACCACCCTCAAAGCTCCAACAACAAACCTACATTGCCCACTCAAAAACTTGAACCATCCACACACAGGTCTCACCCTCTCTCAGCCAAATCTACCTCTCTCTTTCAACTTCTCTCTCTCTTGGAGCCACCGCGACCTACGACCATTATACCCTCTTAACCCACTACTCACCATACAGCCATACCCAACACCACAACTCCCTCTCATGCCTATCTCTCTTGGACCCCCTCACTCTCTCTAAGCACCACAACACCATCGTAGTCCACTTCATCCTTGACTATAACCAACAACCAATACTCAAACCCTAACCACTTTCGTGACAACAAGTTGCACACATTAAACTACGCACATAGCAACCAACTACTAATGCACGACTAACGATCACTAGATAACCACAATCTAAACCCTACAGAAAATTCCTGACTACTACTCACCATCTAAACACCAGCCACCTCTGAAATAGTTGCCATTAGCCACGACATCACTCCTATACCTCATAAACCTAATGAAAAACGCATAAAACCACTTTCACTCGCACGCCCTAAAATGACCTTTGCCGCACTGCATTAGTTGCTACAAGTAACTCGAATTCAATTTAGTCTAAACCAACCCAACCCGAATCGAAACCCAACCCATGCCTAACACCTATCCGACCTATGTGGAGCCCATAGTCTAGCCTTCTTGCAATTTCAATTACTGTTTCTTCTTTTTTTTTCATTTTATTTGTTTCTTTATTTATTTGTGATTTTATTTGTAACAAAAAAATATATCAAAAAAAAAGAAAAAGAAGAAAAAAAGAGAAAGAAAAAGAAAAAAGAGAAAAAGAAAATAGGAAAAAAAGAAAAAAAAAAGTAGTTTATTTATTTTTTATTTATTTAGTCTAATAGATAAAATAAAATAAAAAGAAAATAAATAAATAAAGAAGTAAAACGTAAATAATAAATAAAATAAAATAAGTGAGCAAATAAAATTCATTTTATCACTTAGGAAAAATAAATTTTCAAAAATAAAAATAAAAATAAAAGGATTCTTTTTTCCAAAATTAGGATGCTTTAGAATTTCTAAAAATCAAATCAATTTAGGACTCTTAGAAATTTTTCTTAAAATAAACCGAATTGGATAAAAACGTAAACCCAACCTTTTTTCAAAAATTAAAATTAATCAATTTACTATGTTTTTGGTGAACGAACCATGGAAGTCTGATCTCGAATAGTAGGCACATAGACACTTGTACGTTAGTATGGAGTGACTTAAAATATAGAAAGTTTTATTTTTTCCATTTTTGTAGATATTTGTGTAAAATAATTAGTTTAAGTCGCATATAATATGATCAATCATTTAGAAATAGAAAAAGGATATTATTGAAAAGTTAATTTAAAATTGAAAAGTTAAAAAGTGGTACTCGTTTAAGGTTTAAAAAATTAGCTCCCAGATCTAGATCTCTGGTTTTTAGAAACCATTTCATAAATTGGTTTAATCGATAAATCAATAACTTAGTTATAACCAATCAACCTAATTAATTATAACTTAACTTTTTTCTCGACTTTAGTTGGGTAGCGACTCCAAGGCATTTTCAAATTAAAAACTAATATTCTTTAAACCTTAGTCGAGGATTAGTATTAAACGGGTAGGGTTTAGTACTGATCGATTTAAAGAAGACTTAATTTTATAAAAAAAAAGAGGTGAAAAACCAAGCTCAACAAAGGATTAGTGAAAAGCTAAAGCTGAAACAAGTACCAGTGTTACAAGAATTCCTAGAAGTTTTCCTAATGTGTCTCCGGGGTTGTACACACGAAGAGACACCACAATGAATTGAAAGAAAAGAAAACAATAGGAACTTATCAAATCTAAACAGCTGTCAACTAGATATGATGCATCAATTGATCCTACTAAGCTTAATCCAAGAACTCAATATGACGCATGAATATCAAACTAAGGTCACTCACCACTCTCTTGCTAAAGGAGTTAAATAAGAACTAAAGGAAGTTTAGAGAACACTCAAGTTACTTTGTAAAAAGGAAATTGTATTCAATAATGTAGTATGATATCTGTTGGTAGTGAATAAGAAAATGAGGGTTTATATACTAGCCCCACTAAGGTTATAATACATATGTAGAAAAGACAAAATGAATAATGTAAGAGAAGATTCATAAGACATACTAAAAAGGGTAAAAATGATAAAGAATATCCTATATAGAAAAACAAAAAATCCTTCTGGAATGTTATGCTAAAAGATACGTGTCAAGAGGCAACCGAGGGCTTATAGTGTAATTGGTTCTATTAAAATGAATTTTGAGGCAACTTGGTAGTTGCAAGATTTAACTTAGAGGAGGTTGGGGAAAAGTCTTGGATTAGGGCCAACAGGACCGAGATCAAGTCTAAGCTCACACTTTCTAAATTATTTAAGTCTTCTTCAAATTAGACAACTGGGCAAGTTGGCTAGGACAAATATTTGGGGCTCAGCAAATTGGAAACCATGCTAATCTATACTAGCATTTAATGCTCAAGTCGGTTAAAGTATAATAATCATAAGTGGGTGATAGAATCTTTGTCTCTAACCGGTTCTTGGACTGGTACTTAGCAAGTAAGTCCTTGTAGTCTTCTAGCTCAACTCTAAGTAAAGAGTTCATGGGATTGATTCCTATCACTTCCTAAACGATCTACCTGGTTTACCCCCAAATAGAGAAGTAGAGTTCAAAATAGATTTGGTACCAAACACCAAGCCCATTTCAAAACAGGTGTACAGAGTGGCCTCTACTGAGCTTATTGAGCCAAAGAAGCAACTACAAGAGCTACATGATAAGGGTTTCATAAGACTTAGCTCATCTTACTAGGGAGCCCTAGTAATTTTTGTGAAAAAGAAAGATGGAAGTATGAGAATATGTATGGACTATAGAGATTTGAATCAAGTGGCAGTCAAGAATAAGTACCTTCTTCCCCAAATTGACTACCTGTTTGACTAGTTGCAAGGGGCATAAGGATTCTCAAAGATAGACTTGAGGTTGGATTACTACTAACTGAAAGTGAAGTATGTAGAGAAAATAGCATTTTGGACCGAATACAAATGGCATAAATTCCTAGTCATGTTGTTTGACCTCACTAACGTACCTACGGCATTTATAGACCTCATGAATCAAGTATTTCAAGAGTATCTAGATAGATTTATAGTTGTTTTCATAGATAATATTCTTATATATTCTAAAAGTAAAGAAGAGCATAAGCAACATTTGAGGATTATATTGAGTAAACTTAGAGTAGAGAAGTTGTCTCTATGCTAAATTTCGCAAGTGTAAGTTTTGGTTGGATCAAGTAGTCTTCTTGGTTCACATTCTAAATAGTGAAGGTATATTAGTGGATGTGGAGAAGCTAAAAGTTGTGGTAGAGTAACCAAGATCAAAAATGGAACCGAGATCAAAAGCTTTTTAAGGCTTGTAGGGTATTACAAAAAGTTTGTAGAAGGATTCTCTAGGTTGGCAATGCCCTTAACTCAGTTGACTCAGAAAGTGGTAAAGTTTGAATGGGACAACAAATGAGAGCAAAGTTTTCAATAGCTAAAAGAGAAACTTATGACAGCTTTGGTGTTCTCTTTACCTCGCATTGGAGAAGAATTTGTAATTTATAGTGATGCCTCAATTCAGAAACTAAGCTATGTATTGATGTAGAACAATCGAGTGATAATGTACGTATCGCATCAACTCAAGACTTTCCAGAAAAACTACCCAATCCATAACTTAGAGTTAGCAGCAGTGGTCCATACCTTAAAATTGTGATAGGAATTAGCCTACGATGATCCCCAAGCCAAGGATGACATGTCGGGATTCGAGGTCGACCAATAAGAAGTTGAGGCCCACCAACTCTTACCAAGGCCGCACCAATAGGAAAAGGCTAAAAGATGTAGGTACTACTCCACAATCGGCTTGTCGTTTGCCGAAAAGACGAGAAACTACACAGCCGAGGCCTCTAGGCCAAAGATCCACTCAGCATAGCATCGGAAGGCTAGTGCCAACTAATCATAGAACTCGACAATTGTGGGCCAACCTTTCGAGTATCTTAACCAAGCACTGTAAGACTTTAGGGACTCCTTCTGAAACCCAAACATCCAATTGCCAACCTTACCTAGTTCAGATCCTGCTCCTTCCAGAATAAGCCAAATGACTGCATATTGACTTTTTCTATTAAACACACAGTTTTGTATTCTTGTACATATTTTCTTTATTTTAATTATGGACCCATTCTTTAAGGTTTAAGGCCTTGTATATTATTTATAGTGTTGCCACTAGGGTTTTAGCACCTACTATAAATAGCAACATTTATAAGCAACCAGATAGTGAAGAATATACATATAGTGATTACACTTAGAACTTTCCTCTTTTAAGTAAAGTTATTCTTGAGCTCTTAGAGCTAGCTTTTATTGGATTATTGAGTGTTGATTAACTCTTTAATCTTTTTTGTGTTCTTATCAATCTTGTCCTTAAGATTATGGTGAACCCTACATTTAAGCCAGTTAATGAGTTGCATTTAACCCTCATTTGAATCCCAAGTGACATTTAGTGTTTATGAGTCATATCGAACCCTATTTCAAGCTCAAACCCTGATTATGTTTGTATTTTGATGCGTGATATTCATACACGTTCACTATCAAAACACCCATTTTACTTCCTATTCTTCATGCCGATTTGAACCCCGACTACCCATTCTAGTTCCAATCCACTACCTGCATATACGTCGACCCATATCATCTTGGTATCAGAGCTTTAGGAAGATACACGTGTTAGTGTTCTTCAAAGTTCAGTTCGTAGTTGAACATCTATTAGTTGTCGTTCTATAATGTAATGTGTTGTTCATGTTCTTAGTAGATGTAGTATTGTGCTACTGTTTAGACAAGTAATAGTAATTTTAGTAGTTGATTATAGTTGTTGTAGAAGTGTTTATCAATGGTAGGAAGCTACAAAAGCCGAATAGTAGTTATTTCTAGGTTACTGTAGTTATGTTTTGTTGTAAATTGTATTTGTTCAATGTTCTCTAAAAATTACTGTACGGACAAAAATGTCTGAAGATAGTGTCAATAACAATGGTGATAGTCCTCATGGAAGTTTAAGGCGACGTATTGATAACTTGCAATATCATTTTTAGAATCTCACTAACTCTATTCAGGAGCTTACCGGTTTAGTTAAAGGCTGCAAACATGTTAGCTAAGGTAAAAGAAGGGAACGAACACCCACCAGTAAAAGTGACTCCAATGAGCTTAATAATGATAAGTGACAACCGGGAAGAGCTATTGAGTCGAGAAGAAGAGAAAACCAACCTGAGCCGAGAAGAGGCAATGATAGAATTATTGACGCCAAGAACCCAAGAAACCGAAGAAGAAAGCCGAGGCTGAAAAGAAATATGGCCAAGTAAAGATCTGATAGAAGTGGCCAATCCAAGGTGAATTGACCAACTTAGAACGCTAAGGATGAACCCCAAACACCTGGCTGAAGACTTGATAATATAAAGCTTAAGCTGCCAAATTTAAGTGGAAGTTGTCAACCTAAAGAGTTCTTAAACTAGGTTCCCCGAGTCGAGAAGTTATTTGAATGCTACGAATGTGACAACTAAACAAAGGTTAAGCTGGCATCATTATCCCTTATTGAATATGCATGCCTTTAGTGGGATAAGTTAGTGGCTAAGTGAGATGCTGAAGGAGAAGAGCCAATCAAAACTTGGAGACTTCTAAAAATATTGATGAACCAATGCTTTGTGTCAACAAACTTCAAACAAGAGATGCTCCATGCTTTCCAACACTTGAGGCAAGGTTGAAACACTATTGAAAAGTATCTACAAAAGTTTGAGACCTTAATGACAAGATGTGAGATTGCTGAGCCACGGTATCGTACTATTGCTAGGTTTCTAAGTAGACTCCAAGACAACATTACCAACATAGTTGAATTGCAGCCGTTTAACTCATTGGACAAGCCAATCAATCTGGCATTAATAGTAGAAAGAAAGAGGAGGAGAATGCATTAGAGGCCAACTAATCGACCTCAACAAGTCAACCTTAAACTTGAGAGGTATGCTAAAGGAAGAGGGCCAGAGAAGAAGATGGAGAAAGGTGAGTCTAGTTAACTTGATTAGGTCGAGACAAAGAAGGTAGAGAAGGAAAAGGTATCTGGCACCAAAGCCTGAGAAGTTAAATGTTTCAAGTGCTTTGGCTATGAACATATTGCTTCTCAATGTCTGAATAAAAGGGTCATGATCTTAAAGGGCGAAAGACCAAAAGCTCAAGTAGAAAGTCAGAGTGACAAGAGTTGAAGAGACGAGTTAATAGAAGAAAATGTCTATGCTGATAATTTGAATGAACTATCATCTATGACAAGTTAACGAGCCAACCTGAAAGCAAATCTCGAACAAAGGGAGAATTTATTTCATATTCAATGTTTGGTGAATGGGAAGACGTGTTCCCTAGTTATTGATGGAGAAAGCTGCACCAACATCATTTTTGCCTAACTAATAGATAAGATGAAAATGCTGACCTACCTGCATCCCTGACCTTATGGATTAAAGTGGTTTAATGACAAGGGTATAGTCTGTATACATAAAAGAACTCAAATAGCATTCAAGGTTAGGCGATATGAGGATAAGATTGACTTCGATGTAGTGCTTATGAATGCAGCAAATTTACTTCTTGGCCGACCTTGGGAGTATGACCGGAGAGTGATCTATGATGGTTTCTTTAACACATATACAATTCAGAAGGATGGGAAGAGCTATTGCTTAACCCCCATGAACGTTTAAGAGATTCATAGCAACCTGGCACCCATGTTGAAGAGAAAGGGGATGAGAAGTTTGTTCAACATCCGAGCCTGTGCCCATTATCTAAAGTCAAGGACGACTTTCTTTTAGCCCCGCAATAAGGATAGGAATCAACCTACGACGATCCCCAAGCTGAGGACGATACGTCAGGATCTGAGGTCAACCAATAAGAAGTCAAGGCCTACCAACTCGTGCCGAAGCCACACTAATAGCAAAAGGTCGAGAGATGCAGGTACCACTCGGCAACCAACCTATCGTTTACCGAAAAGATGAGAAACCACACAACTGAGGCTTCGAAGCCAAAGATCTACTTGGCATAGCAACAAAAGGCTAGTGCCAACTAATCATAGAATTCGGCAATTGTAGGCCGACCTTTCGAGTATATTGGCCAAGCATTATGAGACTTCAAGGACTCCTTCTCGAACCTAGACATCCAACTGTCAACTCTACCCAATTCAAATCCTACTCCTTCTAGAACAGGCCAAATGATTACATGCCGACTTCTTCTGTTAAACTCATAGTTTTTTATTCTTGTGCATATTTTCTTTATTTTAATTATTAGCCCATTCTTTAGGGTTTAAGGTATTTTTTATTATTTATAGTTTTACTACTAGGGTTTTAGCACCTACTATAAATAGCAACATTTGTAAGCAGCTAAATGGTGAAGAATATACATACAGTTATTACACTTAGAACTTGTCTCTTTCTAATAAGGTTATTCTTGAGCTCTTAAAGCTTGCTTTTGTCAAATTATTGAGTGTTGATTAACTCTTTAATCTTTCTTGTGTTCTTATCAATCTTGACCTTAAGATTGTAGTGAACCCCTCATTTGAGCCAATTAGTGAGTTACATCTAACCCTCATTTAAATCATAAGTGACATTTAGTGTTCGTGAGTTATATCAAACCCTATTTCGAGCTCAACCCCTGATTGCGTTTGTGTCTTGGTGTATAATATCCATACACATTCACTATCAATACCCCCTTCACATCCCTTTCCCCATTTCCTATGGAAACCCGAATACCCATTCATGGCTTGAATCCCGCTACGTACACTCGTGAGCTATTAGAAATTGTGCAGGCATTACTTAGTAAGGGAAAGGTACAAGGTGTATACTGATCACAAGAGTTTAAAGTACATTTCACTTAGTAGGATCTGAATATGAGGTAGAGAAGGTAGCTAAAGCTGATAAAGGATTACGACTTAGACATACAATACCACTTAGGGAAAGCTAACGTCATAGCTAACACTTTGAGAAGGAAGCAAAACGAGAATCTGGCCAGCTTAATAATAATGCAAAAGCCGTTACTAGAGGACATGAGAAAACTAGATTTGAAGATTTTGACCAAAGAAGTAGGCATCGAGCTGGCAAATATGCAGATTCAACCCATAATAGTTGATAGGAATAAGATAACGGAAGCTGAAGATGAGAGATATACAAGAGATAAAAAGGAAAATGGAAGTGGGAAAGGCAGTAGAGTTTACAGTAGATGCTGACGAAGTACCAAGGTATAAGGGTCAATTATATGTGCCAGCTAGGCTAGAATTGAGAAGTGAACTATTAAAAGAAGCACACCATTCGAGATACATAATACACTCAAATAGTAAGAAGATACACCGTAACTTAAAAGCACATTATTGGTGGAATAATATGAAGAAGAAAATCACACAATATGTGTGAGATGCTAAACTTGTCAACATATTAGGATCAAGCATCTAAGATGGGCAAGTGAATTGCAGCCATTAGCAATTCCAGAGTAGAAATGAGAACAAGTCATTATGGATTTTATAACAGCCCTCCTAAAGACCTTGAGTAAACATGATGCAGTTTGGTGATTATAGACCAACTAACGAAGTTAAGTCACTTCATTCCTATAAACATCAATTGTTCATTAGGGAAGTTAGCCAAGTTATATATTAAAGAAGTAGTAAGATTATACAGAGTACTGGTAAAGATTACATTAGATAAGGACACACGATTTGTTGGTAATTTTTAGAAGAGTTTACACAAAGCCTTAGGTGCAAAGTTATAATTTAGTACTGCCTTCCACCATTAAACAAATAGGCAATTATTAAAGAGAACCATATAAATACTTAAAGATTTACTATGGGCATGTGTGCTCAATTTTAGTGGCCATTGGAACAAATACCTACCCTTAATTGAGTTTACCTATAATTAATAGCTATCAGGCAACCATTCAAATGGCCCCTTACGAAGCCCTATAGGATAGGAAGTATAGATCACCCCTTCATTGGGACGAAGTAGGATAGAGAGAGGTTTTAGGTCCAAAGCTGGTATAAGAGGCAGTAGACAATGTGAAATTGATCAAGCAGAGAATGCAAACCATACAAAGCCGTTAGAAGAGTTATGCAAATAAGTAGGGACACCTATTAGAGTTTCAAGAAAGAGATGAATTCTTATTGAAAGTATCTCTAGCTAAAGGAATTTTCAAATTTAGGCTATAAGGGAAATTATCTCTAAGATATATCAGACCCTTCAAAGTTATAGAGAGAATTGGGAATGTAACATACAAACTAGAGCTTCCTCCTAAATTAGACAAGGTCCATAATGTCTTTCATGTGTTAATGTTGAAAAAGTTCAAACTCAATCTAGAATAGGAGACAGAACAACACCGAATATAGGTAATAGACTTAGAGACCTTAAAGTTGTAGCCAGACTTGTCTACTGTGGAATAACTTATAAAGATCGTAAACTCAACGTGATAAGGCTCACCGAGAAGATTGACGCACGGCTACCAGTATCATACGATGAAAGGGTAGGTCCAAACCGCAAGATAATCTAAAGGATAAATGGTAATCGAAGGTTGAGCAAGAGACCTCATGCAACAATGATGAATATGATGCAAAAACGCCTCACATGAGCTCGAACTATACTTGATATGATGCACAAGTATAATGCAAGGTTGCTCACCATTAGTCTATGCTTAATGGTCTAGATAAGAGCTCTTCAATGTTTCGGTTCTCAATAAGAAAACATAAACTCAAGAAGGAAGTATAATGTCCAAAATTCAATTTTACTTGCTTACAGCTATTACATATTACAAGTATTTATATGGCCCAATTAGGGCAAGTCCTAAGTTTATGTAAATTACAAAAAGTATTCCTACTAGAAAAGGAAAGATACGTAGTTTACAAGGGTAAAGTTATAAATAGACAATAAGAACATTCAAGTACAAAAGGATAATACAGATGTCAGAAAATGGGATGCATGTCAACTGTTCACTCTTTGGTCCTGATGATACTACTTATTGAGTAGAGCTGACCCAAACAGAGCAAGTTAGGTTGGCTGCTCGGGTGTTCAAGGCTTTGGAAGGTTTGGTCCAATAGGCAACCATTCTTCTAATCAACTTAAAAGTGGGGCAACTTGGCTTCAGTTATTTCTCAACTTAGTAGCATTGGTAGCTTCATCTACTTCTATTTGGCTAGAGGAGAATAGTTCAGAGGAGCTCAAGAGAAGTCCCAGTTCTACTCGAATGAAGTGCTCGTCTTCTGAGGTCATGTTCTAGTTGATGGCTCAATGCACCAAGGAAACAAGGCCACGTGCCCTTGATCGTATGATAGGTCCTTAATTCCTATCACAAAGGTTTAAGAATTAAGAAGGAGACAAATACCCTAAGTTAGAGTTTAGTAAGCAAGTCGTTCAAAAAGGAAAGAAACTTGGAAGCTAGAAGAAGAAATGAGAAGGAATTACCTAGAGTTATTTCAAGATCAAAGTATATAAATTTTCAACTTTTAAGGACAAAAGTTTTTCTAAAGGAGGCAAAGTTGCAAAACCCAAAATAAGGGAAAAATATAAAGTAAAAGATAAAAGAAAATAAATTACTTTACGTAAAAGGGCCTAAGCAATGTTGTAAGTTTTAAGCGAGGGCATTTTAGGTATGGAGAAAGTTCTATAACCTTAAGTATAAAAGGGCCAGTTAGGGTTTAGGAAATCCTTTTCAATTCACTTGCTTGCTGCGCACTTTGCCTAGGGCTTTCCATATGTTCTTTAAGTAAGGAAGGGTAAATAGTGTGATTCAATAAGAACGAATAAAAAAGGTCAAGGTAAGTGATGAAACTACTCTCTTCTTTAAGGTTTTTAGCATATTTCATTGAGGAACTCGTTTTTCCTCGTGAGGAAGCTCCTAAAACGATTTTGGAGAGGTTACTTAAGAGTCTTGCACTAGATCTTTGGTGGTGCAATTGAGTCAAAGGTGGAAGACTTTAAGGTAAGATTTTTATGACGTTCTCTTTTGAGTTTTCAGTTGAAATCCAATAAAAATTTCATTTTGGTCTTTAGGGTACTATAAAAGACAAATTGAAGGTTGTTCTACTAGTGTCCTTCAACGTGCTTTCGGTGGTGAAAATGTAGATTTTGGATTTCTAAGGTTAAGTATTGTTGTAAGTTTATGTACTTTTGTTTTTGAGTTTCATTAATGTGAAATGCAATTGTTAGTAGTAGAGGTGTATTTAAGGGTTGTTTGGAGTGGGGTGGAAGTGTGTCATTGATGGGATTTCAAACTGGGATTGGTGGTTCGCAAAATTAGCAAAAAGCAGTGGTGTTGCAAGGGATGAAACATCATTGTAATCTATAGAAAATTGTAGACTACAGCCTAGCATCCGGACGCCATCCCCGTTAAGGTCTAAATGCTAGGGGCAGACTACTCCCTTTTGACCATGGTGTCTAGACACCACTTAAAGTAACATCTAAATGCCATGATCACCACATTATGTACAGCGACATTTCTCTTGTTTGTTTGGTGTTTTCTAGGTGTTTATTCATGTTTTAAAACCTTTCCCAAACATTTCTAAACATGAATTGACATCCTAAACATATCTTAAACCAACTTATCCTTGTAGCAATCCTAGTCTCCTCAAGTGATTCAAAAAAAAATGCAAGTCCATTGAGTTACTTTGTTATAAATAGTAGTCAGAAGAGTTTAGAAAATAAGTACATGGTTTATTCTCTAGTAAACAGGTTATAAGGCACTTGTTTTGGATTCTAAGCAAATGCTTTAGTTAAGTACAAAGTTTATATGCTGCTTATGTATGTAAGACTAGTAATTGCTAATGAACTTAATAAATACTTAGCCTTAATAAAGTATGTTACGCATGCTCGGCTGGGTCTAAGGGACTAAAAGGACCAAACCTTGGGGTGGTACCCTAATAATCTCATTGTAATAGTGTCCTGATTGGAGTCTCACTTTGAATTGATATAGGTAGATTAGGTGTTCCTTGGTTCCTAGGATATTAAGAAGAACCCAATACTAATATTTATATGTATTTATATAGATTATGTGCCAAAGTCATGAGTTGCTCTAAGTTCCAAGACACCAAAACTGTGTTGCTTAATGGACCTAATGAAAAATAATAAACTATGATTGTTGCATATAGTTATTTGAATCAGCTGATGTATGTGCTTGTGCATTTATTATGTGTTCATGCATATGTTGTTGGACCCTGTACTAGGCTTTGCTTACCCCTTTAGAGATTCTTGTTTTTAGATGCAAGAACAGGTTATGGAGACTACAAAAATTAGCATAATAAGTATGGCTATTTTGACAAGGATGCTGATTATTATAACTATTATTTTGACTATGGAGATGGCTTGGTATAGTTGTTGTAGGATTGATAATTTAAATAGACCATGTTGTCAAATAGCTTGTTATTTACCTTTATGTTGTTTCTTAGATCATGAAAAGTTATTTGAGACTTCTCTAATTAGTATCATTAGCAATATGTTATTTATCAATTTTGACTATTTTGCGATGTTAAGTTTCATCAATCTGGCCTATTGAGACAATTCTTAATGAATTATGTTGAACTTATATTTTATTAAATAAAATGAAGTGAGAAGTTGATCTCTTAAATTATTTATGGGATAAGGATGTTATAAACATCTATATTATGTTGCGGAGATATTGCGGGTTGGATGATTTATATTTATGAAGAGATGCTAGTAGGTTGAATTTAGATGCCTAATGTGTCATTAGACTATAGGATAATATATGGGAGGCTGTAATTTTTTGGGTTCTAAGGCATTACAATAACACAATGTTGGAAAAGGATTAAGAGATTTATACCAATAATTACAAGAAGTAAAAATGTATGTAATAAAAACTTTAACACTATATTTGGTATACATTTATAAGTAACAGTGATATAGAAATATAGATATATTATATCAAATAATTATATTTGACTTTAAGATCTTATTAGATTAAAGAAAAACATCGATCTAACTTCCATAAATAGCTAATTTTCTAGAAAGTAATCCTTTGAAATAATTTGCTAAAAAATAAATTTGTAATTTGATCTTATAAAAGAGTAGTGGTAAATCTCATAGGTACCTGTTGTTTCACATACAGAACAAAATATTGAAAACTATCAAGCCCATTAAGGAGTCTTGTGTAGTTTTCTTTAAAAGATAAAAAGTCAATACTAAGGGCAATAACCAGTCATTTCTTGTTGCATCTCACTCCCCGTCCCAGTTTATTAGTATTCTGGTATTGGGTAAGCACTTGTAATCCATTTGAAACTTGTAAAACAAACAAATTGTAGAGGAATGAGCGACAACTTACTCAATAAGTAGGCATAGAAAAAAGTATGCATTCAGCACATTATAAGCAGAGTTTTCAACCAATTTGATTAGATGAGATGCATGCACAAGTAAATGCCATCACAAAACGTTATCCGGTCCATCATGAGATCAGAGAAATTACGTTTACTCTAATCTGGGTTAAGGAGATTGACGTCACATACTCACGAATCGAAACCAAATCGAAGCTTACGCAATAGAGAACACTTTCCTCCTATGACCATCTTCGAACCATAGCCCCCAACCTTGTTACGACCTCCTCTTCCATCACTTAGGACGACTAAGGGTAGGGAAATAACCATTTCAGCTATTCTCATCGAAGGAAATCCATGTTTGGCCTGAGAATCCTAGTCATTACCCCTAATGGATTACAATGCATATCAAATTAGATATTAAACTAAGTTTGAGTTAATTCATCTTTTTAGGGTGATCAACCAAGCTCAAACAATTCGAGTATACTAATCACAAATCAATCACAACATGAAGCTCGACTCCTATTACTGCAAATCGAATCTCAAACATAAGCGTTGTACACATACCAATAGCAAACTACAATCCCAAGCAAATATATACCAAAGTCTCCGGATATTCTAAAATAATACCTTAAAACGCTATGAAGTATTGATTCCACTTACTTGTACTAAAGCTCACTTTGACAAATCTGGAACATCAAGGCTTTACTCACTCAGAAGTCCTACATATATACCAAAGCTCATATTCAGTTTTCATAAAATTTACGAAAACGTTAGAATTTTATCTAATATTTAGTTGAGATATTATATATATAGTTATTTAATAGAGTTCTGTATATATATAAATTTATATACATACACATTATATATATATTTTAAGTATTTTATTTTATCATATAGGTTATAGCAATTTACTTATTAATATCTAATCTATATAGTTTTGCTATTACTTATATTATATTGTTTCAATTTTATCAAAACATACTTACTATTATCTATAGTATGTTTTAATTACAGAAAAATCATCATAAGACGATATTTTTCATAATATTACAGAAAACATCTGTTTTATTACCAAAAGTGCTTCAGCATCAGTAAGATCAGTATTGTAAAGTTCGTAGGAGCTTGACTATACGTATTTGTGTTTTATTTAAAGGATTATCTCTAAAAGGTATTTCTAATTTTAATATACAGGTAAAGCTATATAGCAACCAATATCATATTAATATCGTATTGTGTAATAAAAAATATACATTCACACAATTTTGCAATAAAGAATAATGAATCATATATACTCAAATTTTACGAAAGTAATGATGTTAAATTTGTAAAAATATAAAGTTCAATTTGTTTAATAGTTTTGGTAAATGATTATTACTAGAAATCTACTTATTTTAAGAATCAGTGCTAATAATATACCAGTATGATAGATATCAATATTCTAAGTTTATAGTTCAAAAAGAATGAAACGATATGGATAAAATACTACTTCTACGAAAATAATGAGATAACGAATATCTCTTTTCTATAACTATTAAATATCAATTAAAAGACAACACTTATAATCATAAAATCTAGGTTACTTAGAAATATCGAATGTTGGAAAATTTTAAATCTTTTAGTTCTTTTTCTTCTTCTTCTTCTTCTTCTTCCTCTTCTTCTATCTTTTCTTTTTTTCCATTTTTTTTCTCTCCATTTCTCTCTCTCTCTCTTCTCTCTCCTCTCTTTCTTTCATCCCATCCCTCTCCCTACTTCCAATTGTTGTTTTTGTTTGGTGTAAATGGCTTGAAGCCATTTTATAACCAACTTTTACTGCCATTAGCAAAGACAGTGATTTATATACATTATTTTTTGTTTCTTTGAGTTATTTTGGTGAATTGACTATATTTTATTTCGTACCTATTCAAATTTCTAGAATAATCAAATAATCTTCTATCATTTCATCGCAAACATTATCTATAATCGCAAATTTCTTTTTCTCCCATATGTTGTTATTTCGAGTGAGTTTTAACGTAATTAGTAATAAAAATATTAGTAACATATAATATATAATTAAGTTATATTAATTATTTGAGACTTATTTATATACATCTTATATAACATTTTACTCACTAATATTAATTATTAAGATCACGTAGTTAATTCTAAAAAATTCATATAAGCTATATCTAAAATTATGAAACTCTATGTTATAGCAATTAAATCTGATAAACTTAATATTTCTAAGAAAATTTCATATAAAAAAGCTTAAAGTGAAATATTAAGCTATACGATTACTTCATTTAAATTTTCTCTTAATTATAAGAATTCAACTTAATTCCACAAATATTATCATCAATTATAATTTCTAGAGTATCTTTCTAAGTATTAAATTTTTCAATTAATTTCTTATTAATTTATATAATTATATATCTATGTTTAAATGTAATTTAGAGATTCTCACATCAATGAATGCTTCCAATCAATTTTATGAAGAAGGCATATCTGATCAACTAGGTTTATACTAATGCAATTATTTTTACATATTATCTTCTGTCATTAGTAATATTATTATTCTCCTCATTATTCTATTGTTAAGATTCATATTGTTATGGTTACTAGTAATATTAGTCTAAACTATTTTATACCTATTGACCTAACTTATAAATATATTTTTTTTTCTATAAAAGATATATACTACTCAAAAGCTATCAAGTTGGAGTCATGTGATATTATGTATTATATATTTTTAAACTTTCGGGTTAATTTATGAGTATAATTATTATTTATAATGATACTCATAAAAATATGTGTATACTCAGATAATAAATTATACTATATTATCTCATTGTATAACTTAATTAACTTATCTTTAAGTTTTTTTCGTATTCTAAGCTTGATTTTAGGAATTTCAAGTAATTTTGTACTATATTAAGTAATCATACTTCTAAGGTCAAAATTAAGATTTTGGGTAATTATTTTCAAAATCTAATTTCATCAGGTTATTTCAACTAACTTTTCTATCTTAATCGTAAAATTTAGGTTTAATTAGATAATCTTTCCCAAAAGCCCTAAATTTAGATATGATTACCCTAAATTTGACTTTAAGATCTCATATAGAGTAAATTTTCACTATTTTGATTGTATTCTTGATATTCTTATTATATTATGGATTTTCAAACGTACGAAAATTTCTCGATTAGGGTTATTATATTTTTCATAAGATTTTAGTATAATCGGTTTACTTGTCCGGATGCTTTAAATCAATTATCGATCCTAATCATATAAAGACAAAGTTTTGTCCTAATACTCATATGCTCAAGTTTAAATTGCTAATTTATGGGATATTATACTATTTGATCCGGATTTGACAACATTGTTTTCATCACTACAACTAAGGTATGATTATAGTAAACTATAGACTAAGATTGATAATTTTTGTAGTTTTGAGTAGATTTTCCTAAAATATTAGAAACGGTCAATATGAAAAATGATGCTTAAGAACCATATTTATTTACGTTTTGATATGATTTGGAGTTACAATTTTGACCCTAGTATGTTCGTAGTCAACTTGCAACATTATCACTGAAATTCTGTTTACTAAATTTTTAGATTATCACCTAAATGGCGAATAGATTTTGTAAATTTCTTTGGTCAAATGTATGTTGATCAACCTTGAAAATATATTGCAAAGGGTCTAACTTTTAATTATGAGTCTTCAATAAGGTGATTTTGAACATTACAATAGGATACAACATAAATTAGGAGTAATCTCGCAATTTAGAACTTAACAATAATACAATTTAGTTAAAAGCTCAAGTGTGATCCATCCGTTAAATGATGTTATAAGATGCTTAAACTTGTATATTTTGACCACTTTCAGTGATAAAACGGGATTTTCGTAAGCATTTGACGAACCTAGTATATAAACTAGGTGTTAACTAACGTTCATATTTTGTTTCAGCACTCAAAGCGAAGTTTGTGAAATATATATTTGTCTATGAGTTGCATTTGAAGTATAAGCAGTAATTAGACACAATACAAATTTTCCAGACCTTGATTTTATAATTAGATATAAATAACATTGATACTAGTCATGAGGAAAATTTATTATAATAATGACACCACACATATTGGAAAAAGATGAAATTTTCCAATTTAAGAAAATAAATATGATTTTAACACAAGTTTCATTAGATTTTGCTAATTTTAGGTTCCTATACAATTTGATATGCTTATAACATAAAAATAGAGTGTTATAGAAACTCGTTACTAATGCCACCATCTCTAAGAAGAGATTCAATAAGTAATACACATCATATATTATGCACATGTGACGTGTAAGTTATTATAATGTTTGTAGTAATCATTAATATATTTGTACACGTGCATTGTATGTGTTTGATTTTTTCCAATAGCTAATGACAAATTATGTAGTCGTAAACCATGTAAAATTCCATTGAAGATGGACGTACATAAAGCCGCTCCTTTTCTTATCAATAAAATAGTTTAAACTTATAGGAGAAGAAGAAGAGACTATAGTCCGAGTCTTCAGTATTTATACCTACTATCACTAGACTAACTAAAATAATAGAATCAACAAATAATAAAATGAAAAGTGTCCTATTTTGATGAAGACACGTTGTATCAATAAATAATGAAATGAACTATATACAAGTCTCTTCATCCCCTCAAGTTGAAACTTCTTGAAGACCCAATTTGAAACACAATTTGCTATGTTACTACAATGAGCAAAGTCAACTTATTATCATACAATAATTTAGCTAGCAAAGTAAATACCAAAAGATCTCTCATGATGTCCATAACAGCTCTTTAGCAGTATTGGCTAGACTCTTACACTCAAACTCTATTGTAGAAGTAGATACTGTAGATTGTATTTTAGTTTTTCATGGCACCAACACATAACCTAACATAATGTAATACTCAGTAATCAACTTCCTATCCATGATATTCACTATCCAAAAACGACTTGGGGAAACCAAACACTTAAAGGCTATTTATAGCTAAGTAAAATGGTCTAAGAGAAGTAATAGCTTTAAGATACCATAACACATGACAAAGAGCTTGAAGATGTTGTGGCTTAAGCTTAGATAAAAATTGACTCAACTAATGAACCCAAAACTAATGTTAGCTTGTGTGAGTAATATATGAGTCTTCCAATGAAACTTCAGTAAATGGTCAAATCATCCAAAAAGTGTACCACATTCACTATGTAATTTCAAACCAAATGGTGAAGGAAACTTATAGGTCTAGCCCTTATTAATCCAACATCTAACAACACATCTAATATGAATTTCCTTTATCAAAGCAAACAATAGGCGGATATCTTTCCCATCTCAAGCCCAAGAAAATATCTAATAAATCCTAGATTTTTAAATGTAAATGCAGCATCTAAGTGGCTTTTTAACTCAACAATCAAGTCTTCATTAGAACCAGTTAACAACATATCATCTACATAAAGAAGTATCGCTACAAAACCATTTACACTTTGTTTCATAAACAAAGAATAATCATGTTTGAACTATAAAAATCCATCAACAATAAGAAAATTAGAAATTTCAAGTTTCCATTGCTGAATAGCTTGCTTTAGCCCATATAATGGCCTTTTCAACCTACAAACTTAATTCAACTTAGCTTTATGATATCCTTCAAGAGGATGCATATAAATTCCCTCATTAATGTAACTACACAAAAATGTGTTACTAATATCAATTTGATGTAAAGGCTAAGAATAAGCAATGGCATAGTAATGAGAATTCTAACTTTGCTAAGCTTAGCTACTGGTGAAAATGTGTCTCGATAATCCTCTCCTTCTATTTAAGTGTATCCCTTAGCAACTAACATGGCCTTATATCTTTCTAAACTATCATCAGGTCTATATTTAATCTTATAAATCCATTTACATCCTATTGCTTTTTTTCTAAAATTTAAGTAAACTTGTAAGTTCCTAAGTGTCATTAGTTTGAAGGGCTAAAAGTTCCTTTTCCATTGCTTCTATCCATTCTTTTTGTTTCACAGCTTATGAGTAATTATAAGGTTCATGTGTAGTTAACATATTAGCTAGAGATATAACATAATTTGAAGGGTAATCATGAAAAGATTTTAAGTCAAATACAGGATAGAATGATGTTTTGTGAAGATGCGCATTGAGAAGATGGTTGAGTAGTTATTGCTACAAGAGGTTACATAGACTTATCTATATGAACAAGGTGCTAAGCTAAAGAGGAGTCTTTCATGTCCTAATAGATTTGTGCAAACCATGAATAAAGGGCAATTAATAGAGGGTAGCAATGTATCACTAGAAGAGGAAATATTAGGAGAAACAGTAGAAATTTCAAACAAGAAACGTAGATTTAAAACCGACTCAAAAGTAGAATTATTTTGAGAGCAACCTAATGAACATGATTCTTTGAAAGAAAATATGTTTTTTAAGAAAATAACATCATGACTCGTAAGTATTATCTTATTGGAGAGATTATACACCTCATAACCTTTTTAACCATGTCCATAGCTTGAGAATACATACTTTATGGCCTTAGGGTCAAATTTATCTTTAGTTAGTGAAAGGTTAGCAATATAACACAAACATCACATCAATCTTAAGTTATCATACTCGTGGTTTGCCAAATAAAACTTCATATGGTGTTTTCCATTTGAGGACAACCATTGGCATTTGATTGATAAGAAAAGTGGTAGTAAATATGCACTCTCCAAAAAAAAAAAAAAAAACTTAGGTAAATTGGCATGGATTTTTAATGCTATTGAAGTGTCTAACAAATGATGGTGTTTCCTTTCAACTTTCCTATTTTATTGTGGTGTTCGGGGAATTGTGTGTAAATGTAATATGCCTAGACTATGGAACAATGATTAGCACTCATGAGACATGAATTCTCAACCATTATCCATACGAATAGTTTTGAGTGTGAGTGAAAAATGATTCATTAAGAATTAATCAAGCACAAAACATGTATGACTCTTGTAATGTATTAAATATGTTCAAGTAGATCTTGAAAAATCATCAATAATGGTCAAAATATATCTAGCTCCGACAATGATAAGATGTGATAAGAGCCCTAAATGTTGACATGAACCAACTCAAACACAAATTTAGAAGTGCTAACACTTATAGGAAAAGGGAGTACATGAAATAAGACTCTTAACAAGCACCATGATGAAAACTATTAAGATCCATGATTCTACAAAAATTCAAATGTTTCGTCTTTGAAATGGAAGTATCACTTAACCCTTCATGTAACAAATTAACAGATTCATTATCAACACAAACATTACCAGAAAAAGACAACAGATACTTATTGCCATCACCAAGAACATTACGACTACAACTCAAATAAGCTTGAAGAAACATACAAGATGGCCTTTAACCTTGTTGCAACAACTAAAGTTTCAGATTTCCAATCCTAAACCAGACATGTTAAAGGATCAAAAATGGCTTTTAAGGACTTATATGATACAAATCTATATATACATAATAGATCATGGGTAAACTGATGCACAAATCAGACATTGTATATGGTAAATGTATGGCTGATTTTGATAGAGCTAATTTTGTCAATCTCAACATGTCTCCTGTTAGATAACATAATAGAAATGACTTTGTTTAGCAATGTCACATCATGTAACAAATGAAGGTGGGGAGTCATATGGTCAGTAGCACCCGTGTCTACTATCCAATAAGTCATATTATTACTCATAAATGTAAAGCAAAAAGTTTGATGAGAAACAGGCTACTGAACCATTAACCTACAGCTAAGCCCAAAAACTAAAGGGACTAGCAAGCTGAATCCTTCTACTCTAGTCGACTCCTGTCAAAGCCAAGTATCTTCTTACGGACCCACTCTGTATGCTGAACCAAATGATTGCTTATTTCCCGAAGATTGTGTGTTAAAATGTAGAATGCCTAAACAATAGCCAATCTTCGCTTTCTCACACTTATGCTTAAGCTAACCACTTGCCCGACTTCACTCTTGCTGAGAGGCCGAAAGAATGACACCGAACTAATCTTCAATCACCCCTACCTAGATAAGCAATATGCCGTACTCTTTTATCTGCATCCTCCAACAGCATCACCAATGTATCTCTACCACGTGTATAGGCCCACATGTAGAATCTACAATACTAATCATTACTTTTCTTGAATATTCAGTTTTACCCCTTTATATTCTTATACATTACTTTTTTAGGATAATATCCTTTTTTATCTTTTCCCTTTTAGGAAAATTGCCCTAACTTATTGGGTATAAATACCTCTTGTAGTTGTAGCCGTAATCGTTAAATCAACATTAATATACTTGACATTCTACCCCCTCGTAAACATTGTTTATTTACTTTCATTTTACTCTCATCCTAACCCTTGAGTAAGGTTAGGTGGTGAGTAATCCCACCAAACCAATTCGTACATCATATCGAGTTATGCTATAAGTCCTTAGAAGTTCCATTGATGCGTCTTATCCTTTGAAGCTATTCATTGGTTTTTGCTTAACCTTTTATTTACTCTCTCGCGCATTCCCCATCACTCTTTTCAAGTTTTCAGCAAACTTAAACCTATCTAATGACTAGCCTTGTCTGTTCTTGGCTGTGATCCACATCAAAGTTGGTTTATAAGGAGTACTCGAATGTTAACAACATTAGCCATATTAACTCCACAATCTGAATCTTCAACCTCTCTTGACAAAGACTTTAAAGCATCTATTTGTCAAATTGATTTAACTTAACATAAGTTCTAAATTGCATTTCTCATCAAGTGGAGATTCTAGCATAGCTTTACTATGTTCTTTATACTACTCAACTGGATAATAAGACATAAAGTTTGAAGCTACTGAACCCAATTTCCCTTTCTGCACTTTTCTTCCCCTATACCAACCTAAATAGCTAACTAATTGAAAACAAGTTTCAATACTATGACCTTCCTCTCTACAATGCTTACAAATAAGATTCCTTTTATCAATAAATGTTCCAATGTTACCAATTTTATTCAAGTGAAAGGCAATCATTTCAATAGTATCAGATGATAGCACTTCTGTCACTTGGCATTATTTCTCAAATTGTTGGAGAAGATAGAATGCCCGATTAACTATAGGGAGTGGTTCCATAGACAAGAGTCAGTCTTTATACCCTTTATATGCTTCATTGATACCCACTAGAAAGTAAATCAATTTAGTACATCACTCTTATTCCAAAACTCATTCTTTAACATCATACATATATCTTCTACAATTATAATTAGGAGAAACATATAATTCTTGCAATTCTTCCCAAAAATGCTTTAACTTGTTGTAATACGCAGTAATCGATTGATTATTCTATCTAAGATTACAAATTTCATATTAGAGCTGAAATATTAACAAACCACTTGCAACACCGTATTGCTCATTAATCTCATCCTTAAGTTCTTAGGTAAATTATGTATATAAAACACTTTGAGACAATTCATTAGTCATTGAATTCAAAATCCAACACTTAATCATGTAATCATTCCTCATACATTTAACATAATAAGTTGAGTTCTCATTAGGTCTTTTAGTTAAACCATCAATAAATCCCAATTTCAACTTGGCTTCAAGTGCCATTTTTCATGGAATAACTCAAAGACAAGTAATTTATACTATTAAAGACTGGATTCCCTGTAGACATTCCTAAACTATCAAAACTGGAATGAAACATAAGATCCATAATTGCTAATTTAGTCTCATTAACCCTACTCTATCATTCAAATAAAGCCACCAAGAGAAATTCAACTGAACAATCAAAACGCAACAACTAGAAATCAAAGAGATTTTTCGATACCTAGAAGATGCTTTAATACCATGACAAATTATGCAGTTATAAACGGCATAAAATTCCATTGAAGATGAACACACAAAAAGCAGCTCCTTTTGTTATCAATGAAACAGTCAAATTTTAGATAAGAAGAAGAGACTAAAGTATGACTCTTTAGTATTTATACATACTATCACTAAACTAACTAAAATAATAGAATCAACAAATAATGAAATGACAAGTGTCCTATTTTGATGAAGACACTTGCAATAATAAATGATGAAATGAACTATATACAAGTCTCTACAAGTAAACCTATATGATTGGTGTTGAATGATGCTTTGTATTCTCTTATCATATTGTTGTGTTTGCAAAATGGTACCCTTAAACTAAAGATAACTAAACTTGATTTTAATAAACCAGATATAAATTACATCTCCCTCAACTCGCATCCTCACATTCATCAAAGATCAACCATTAGGTGGAATAAGGATATACCTTCTCCTAACCTTATTAAACTAAGTTGCAAGTTATAACAAAGGAAGTTGCAATATAAGTTAGGAGCTAAATAAGTGGATAGAGAAGGGCTCCATTATGCAAACCTAATTTTGGTAAGGATGTGCTTCCTTATTGTAACAAACTCCTAGAAACCTAAACTAATGGGATTAATTATTTTGTAGTCTCACGACAGTTTAGATAAAATTGTGCAAGTAACATTTGCCTACTGCTTTGAACTTAATTGGTTGTTAACTCCATATCACTTGTTTGTTAAGTATAATGCTTATCCCTTGCTACCTACTAAGCAAGTAACGAATGTTGATTATAGGGACCAACGAGATATAGTAAAGGAGGTGAATTTGAGCTTCTTGGGGAAGAGCACAATTGCGCTTGAATATTAGGCATGCTTCTTACTCCAAGACACCTACAAAAAGCCTCGAGTGGATTGGTCCACAAGAGTCCTTTAACAGTCAAGTCAGTAAGAAGGGAAAGGGAAAGAGAAAGAGAAAGGATAAGGAGTTGTAAAGTCCCAAGTGCTTTTCACAAAGGGGGATAGGTACTCAAGTTGCTATGTAAATAAGGGCTATGTAATAATGAAGTTAAAAGACAAGGATTCAAAGTTCAAATCATTTACCTTTTCACTCCTTGTGCTATAATAACATAAAAAGCTTACTTGTCAAAGACACGTATAGGCTTATGATTCACCCATACTAGGTGTTTGCAGGGAACATGAACTGTAGGGATGATAGGATGACTCTAAGCACTGATCAACTATGAATACGCTAGTAGTCACATCTGAAACCTCGGGCTCTAATATTCTTAGGGGATGTTGAGTGTACTTTTGGTACCACAAATATTAGGCCATAATTAATGAGGAGAAGAGAAAAGGGGGAGCAAAAAACAAATGGCTCTGCATGTATACGTGCACACTAGAGAGAGAGAGAGAGAAAGAGAGAGAAACTCCAATTAGCCCATGAGTAGTAAGCTGACCTTCTGTAGAATGCCCACAAAGGAAAGGGTGCCTCTAGGGCAACAAACGCATACCCAAAGGTCAGTCAAGGCTATATGATTCAAAATGTCTAGGCAGGCTATGGAGGTCTTCAATAACTGGGCATTTGGAAAGTAAGTCCTTGAGATGGCTAAGCATAGGTAAAGTGCTCGGGGGTAAAGGGGTGCATAGAGCACTCCAGTGGAGGTGAGGGGTTTGTTCCTATTTACCTATGACCCTTGGTAGGTCTTTACCCGAATTAGGACTCAGGCTAAGCCTAAAATAGCCTATCAACAATAGATTTCATTTTGCAAATTAGCTTTACCAAAGCATGGCATGGGTTAAAACTTTAAGGATATGAGTGTCACTTCAAGTTTTATCCAACATTAATAGTAAAATTATAATCATCACAAGAGTATCGGTTACTCTAGATAAAATTAGTGATAAAACTATAAAGCCTACACTTAGCTATCTAGAAGACAATAAATTCCTCTATGTATAGGAAAGTTCAAACCAATATAGTTGTTACCCATATTACAATATGGTAGGGAATTTTCTCTATAATCTCGATATGTACATACAAATGAACATATATGTACATATAGCCCCTGTTATTTTTCATAGAAGTTAAGAATCAATACATTATGATAGAATCTTACAGACATTGACAAATGAAGTAGTTGTTAAACATAGTGAGTGCATACTTTTAATGACAGTATATAGTGGTGTTGCTGTTAGACCTTATTTAGGGGTGTGGCATCTATGTTAAGGGTGACTAGGTAATCATGTTGTACAAAATACTCACTTGGACTCTACTCTACTGGATAGGTTTTGGATGATTAATTAATGCCACAAGATAGGTTCCAGATGGTAATATCTTAGAATATGTTTTCATAGGGTAGGGTATAAGTAAGAAGTTAAGATACACTGTGTCTACCCCGAAACTTATGCTCTGAAGCATACAGGGTACAACTAGAGTCCCCACCCTATCATAGTAATAAAATAAAATTAATAAATAAATGATACCATCTTATTAAAATAAAGTAAAGCCCAACCTATCGGAAACTCTAAATTAAATATTTGTACGTTTCTTATCTTTTATCTTTCGTTTTTTATCTTTATTCCATTATCATTTTCTTTCTACTCCTTCCCCCTTTGCTCAATCTATTATCTAGTAAAGTTTAAAAAAGGAAATCTAAGTTCTTAGTTTCTATTTCTAGCTCTACCTACAACTAACAGGATACGTCAATTGGTTGTTTTCTAAAGTGGAATAATTTCTTTGTTTTATATTTAACAAAAGAATTGGTATTATTATTAGAGAAAAATTTGATTCTTAGAGGATAAGGAGATTATTTTATTGATACATGTACATTGAGGATAAAAAAATATTTTAGTTTGAATTTATGTTTTGTTTCGTTTTCCATATTATATTTTATTTTCCCATGATTAATTGTTTAATCCTATCTTATTATTACATTCATAATTATTGAATTATATAATCTTGTAGATCTTTTATTCACATTTTAATAAACTTTGTAAATCTCGCATTAACTATGATTTTTATCGCTTTCATTTTTTAAAACAACATACTTATTCCCTTTAATATCTTTGCAATGTGATTATTATAAAATGAATATTTTAATTACACAAAAATATTATGTACAATACTTTAGTAAAGTTTCATCCATAATAATAACGATTAAAGAACCATTTAAAGAAAAAAAAAAAACTAATCGGAAATAAACCTCAATGACCTATTGGCATTATTTGAAAGATTAACTAAATTGAGCAATCACTTATGAAAAAAAAAAAAAGGTCAAGTTTATTTTATATTTTGAAAAAAAAATAGTCATATCAAAATTTATAAGGAAAATAAAGAAAAAAATTTACAAATTCTACAAAATACCATATACTATGTATATAGGTTAGAAAATAGTTTTAGGGTACCACAAGATAAAATACCAGTAAAAAAAAATTTGAAATCTATATGGTAGAATACAAATAGATCTCGTACCTTATCCACTATCTATCTGCTCAACCTTAATCTATGTATAATCAAAAGATCTCTATGTTTATGTTAAAATTCAATAAAATCTTCAATATTTAAAATAAGTTGATTATTTTACACTTTTGCATCAAATGAATCTTTCACTAGTATTCCTCTTATTTATAGTCATAAACACAAAAAATCTATTAAGTCTTATGTATAGTCATAAACACAAAGAATCTATTAAGTGCAACAATATTTAGATATTTTTCTTTTTTTTTTTTTTAAGATTGCTAGCATGCTCATCCTAGTTTTCTATACACAAATAAAATATATCTCATTGGAAAAAAGAAGAAGAAAAGCTAGACTTCTAGAGATCAGTTTAATATATGAGAATAATGGACAATTGACCCATTGTCTTATATACAGAACAATGTTTATGATGTTCACGCACCGTTGATGACCTTTTAGGAATAAAGGCAAGTAGTTAAATCAAAACATAAACCACCCTCAACATGAATATTTCGGTAATACATACCCTTTCAGTTTATGCATTTATGTGGATTCCCTTTCTTTGCTTCATAGCTAACAATCTTCTTCTTCTTCTTTTTTATGACAAGGACACAAGCATATTGTGATTGACTATCTCCAAACACATAAACCACCATAAAAGATCCATATACTAGGTAAAAATAGTATGCGCTATATAAATAACCTTAAAATGTATTCATAATGGGATTTGAATCCGAGACATATGATGCGAATTGCATAACATAATATACCAATTAACTGATGTATGAGAAAATGGATTATGCTATCAATTAAAAAATCACGTTAATACTTGCTAAAAACTAAGGAGATTATATAAATATATGGAATTTTTTAAACATCCTACCCTTAAGAAATAATACAGTAGATATTTTCCTCCCATACAGTAGTAATCAATCTTTTGTCTTATTATGCAATTGTGATTATATTTCGAGTTAGATTTATCTTCCGCTTTGTCTCTTATTACCTGATTAAATATTAAATGAATCAAGAAGTAAAAACTAATTAGAAGTTAACGTTTACATAAAAGATTGATTTGGTATCTTGTTAGAGGAAATTCTTCCAATACCAACATTTTCTAAAGTGTAAATATGATATTTTATGAACTTAAAATATCTCTATAATGTTGATTGTTCGAATTACCCTTATCCTCTATAATATTAAAGCACAAGGAAGATTCTTTGTGTCTTACGTAATATAGAGAATATATTAGTCAAACAAATTCACAAATGAAGAATATAGAAACAATTAGAAAGAAGTTATTTTAAATTAATACATAAGGAAAAATGTATTGCTCTTTCTTAAAAATGGTAACTACTACCATATGGAGAAAGCTGTATTTTCTCAAACAATCCATATATATTTATTTACTTAAATTATTTACCATTTCTAGGCACCCGTAATGCACATAGAGCATCCTTATTATTATTATTATGCTATCATACCTTTATCCCATTCCCTTAAACTTTCCATGAGTTTGCTAATCAACATAATTGCATTGTTTATGTCCACTTTTTCTTTTCCTGTTCATGCCAAATGGCAGTCCAATTTTTTGAAACCATCACCAAGATTATTTCAGCAAAAAGCTATTTGGCTCAAGTGCATGTATACGAGTCCTCTTATAAATACACTCCAAATGCACGCTTCACTGCACATCCTATGCACCAAAAATCGCCTATTTCACGGTTAAATTGAAGTAGGTTTTGCAGGATTCATACAATCATGGAAAAACATAATCCATTAAGGAGAGAACCATTATCGATGGCTCTTCTTATTACAATTTTCCTCGTATCCCACTTCAACTTTTCAAGTAAGAGTACGACAATAGAGGGCAGGACATTTCTTACTCTAATTGGTGTCTTTCTGTGTTACATCGAATTGCATATTGTCATGTATAAATGATGAGGCAAAAAATGATTACCGATTGAATTTTTCATTGTAAGTAATATATGGATAAAGATATCATTTAAGAACAGAAAAACTTGATCGAACGAAAACATGACTATCATTCCTACACTTTCCTTATATCGTTTACTAAATCTAAACCTATTGCTCTTTTTCGTATGCTTTTTGTTGCCGACAGGGGCCGACATATCAAGCAAAATTGGCATAAACTATGGGGAGCTTGGGAACAACTTGCCATCACCATATAAATCTATCCAGCATATAAAATCCATGAAAGCCGGGAGCGCAAAGCTATATGATGCTAACCAGGAGATCCTGAGACTTCTATCAAGAACCAACATCTACGTCTCCATTATGGTCCAAAATCATGAAATATCTGATGTTGCTTCGAGTCAGGAGTCAGCCGATAAATGGGTCAAGACCAATGTCCTCCCTTACTATCCAGAGACCATGATTCGCTTTATCCTCATCGGCAACGAAGTTCTTAGCTACAACACAGACAAGGACCGAAAACTATGGTATGATCTTGTACCCGCCATGCGTAAGATTAGGACTTCACTTAGGTCCTATAATATATACAACATCAAAGTGGGAACCCCTCTTGCCATGGATGTAGTAGAATCAACTTTCCCACCATCAAGTGCCAACTTTCGCTCTGACGTTTCAGAAACTGTGATGAGGCCCCTACTTCGATTCTTGAACGGAACGAAGTCATACTTCTTCGTTGATGTGTATCCATACTTTCCCTGGTCAGCAAATCCTCTAAACATGAGTCTGGACTATGCACTTTTTCAAGGAAAAACCAATTACACTGATCCTGGAAGCGGCTTAGTCTATACCAACCTACTTGATCAGATGCTTGACTCATTGATCTTTGCAATGTCAAGACTTGGCTTCCAGGACATCCAGCTTCTTATAGCTGAGACTGGGTGGCCAAATGGTGGCGATGTTGATCAACCTGGAGCAAATGTGTACAACGCAGCAATTTACAACCGAAATCTTGTTCGTCAAATGGCCACCAGACCACCCGTTGGAACTCCTGCTCGACCAGGTGTGAAGATACCAACTTTTATCTTTTCTTTATACAATGAGAATCAAAAGGATGGACCAGGTACAGAAAGGCACTGGGGACTTCTGTACCCAAATGGCACAGCCATTTTCAACATTGACCTCACAGGGAAGGAACATATGTCCGATTATGAACTTTTGCCGAAGCCTACAAATAACAAACCCTACAAAGGGAAGTTGTGGTGTGTGGTAGCTGAAGGAGTGAATGCAACGGAACTTAATTCAGCACTAACATTTACTTGCAGCCACGGAAATGGGACATGTGATGCACTTGCACCAGGGAGAGATTGCTATCAGCCAATGTCAACACGTTGGCATGCAAGTTATGCATTTAGCTCTTACTGGGCACAATTTAGGAGTCAAGGGACTAATTGCTACTTCAATGGACTTGCAGAACAGACAACCAGGAATCCCAGTAAGTAATGAAATATCTTTAGTGGATAGAAACCAGACAAAAGAAAATTTTCGCCTATATACTTGTAAAGAATTTTCTATGTCTATTACTTCCAGTTGACTAACATACTGCTTGTGCGTTTATTCCTGGAACAGGTCATGGATCTTGCAAGTTCCCAAGCGTGTCTCTCTAAGGAAGGGTCACCCTTTCATCAGCTTACCAGTTCTCTAAACTCTTCACTATGTTGCAACTTTTGTTGTCATAAGAAAAGATGAATTTGGCACTTACAATCAGCATTTATCCAATTATAACTTATTCTTCCTGATTTTCTCATTCATACAACAAACAGATGCCACCCCAAATTAAACAGGCAGTAAGCGAACCTCTCCTTATAAGAGCTCCCTATTTCTCAGAAGCAACAATAGAAATAGTAAGCTTAAAATCTCTCTAGCAATTCACTCATAGTAATAAGAAGAAATTATAGGAAGCATTATTCCACCCTCCAGAATTTCATCCCCCTTCAGAGCATATCTTCATTACATTCATTCATACAACACTGACCATAATAAAAAAGAAAGGAATAGCGAACAGCAAAAATTAGAATGATGATAAGTGCAATACAGAAAAGAAAAGTTAAAAGAAAAGACAGCAGAATAAGAAGATACACAAGGCATCAAATATAGATTTGACAAAAACTGAACACAAGTCGCCATCAGAAAATGTCGTACACATATTTATAGCACTAGTCCAACAATTTTACAAGGCATTGCCCCGTGTCACAAAAACACCATATTGAAAAGGAAGGATGCGAATTTCCAAACAGAAGGGGAGGATGAAAAGATGCAAATCTGATTAAAAACAATGGACAAAAGCTCATTAGAGGACCCATCAGACTAGGGGTAAGCAAAATAAAGTTCGGGTCATCTGCAGGGTTGAATCAAAACCAAAACCACGATTTGCACTTCCATTGCAACCCCCTTCTGACACAAACCACTTTCCGCTCTATCTCAGTTGAACTGCATTTGTCTTCATTACACACACACACACACATATATATACACCATTCTTCCATATCTTTTATAGTTATATTTTGATATGTTTTATCTTCATTTGTATTTAGAATGACTTTCAACTTCTTAACCCATGCCCTGTCATTGATAAATGCAAATACTTTTCACCCATTCAGTAAGCAACTACGTATCAAGAGTTATAACTATTAGAGCTTTCAAGATTAGGGTGATTCAAATTAGATTGAATAAAGTAAAAGAATTATCAAAATAAAATCAATACTTGGGAAATTGAATGGAGACTAGTACAGTAAAAGAGTGTTTTTTTTTTTTCTTTTTTCTTTTTTTTTTTAAGCAACACAATTCATTTCGGTTCAGACAATTCAATTTGTAAGAAGTTCCAAATGGAACCACTTTGAACATTTCAAGTGGTCAAACCAAATAGCATTCTAAAGGAACCGCATTTTGCAGTCTGGTTTAGTTTGGGATTACCATAGGTGCACACCCCTAATTCAGACACTATGCCAATGACATTTAAAATGATTCGTGTGTAAGAATTGTTGGGGTGGGGAGCAGGGAGGGGGTGGGGTTGGGAAACTTGTTATGTTTATAGACTATATTAGCAAGGGAGAGCTTCTCATTGAATCTACAATTCAACAATACATCATTCACCTGAGAGTTTGCATATGCCAAAGGTCTTTTTACCTATCTTACACTTAATACCATTGAAACTACTTGTGAATATGCACCATTGAGATGATCCTCCAACTGACATACTTCTCATACTATCTTCAACAGCTCTTTTCAAAGAATGGCCTACATCACCCAAAGCCCAAGCTAGGGATATATGAGGGCGAGCATCCTATTCCATGTTCAGTAACAAATGCACTGAGTCAACCAAAAAAAAAAGGGCCCAACTATTGAACCATAAAATGAAGAAGGATTGTCAGTAAATTACCTTATAAAATTCGGGAAGGTTGTGAAGTTTATAAACCTCATTAACAGAATCTATGTGCTTCCTCACCTAAGACAGGAAAAATGGAGAAAGACATCATATTGGAAAATAGGACACAATTGAGTCATGAATGTCTAAACCAGACATTGACTGGCATAAAAATTATCATCTAGGAACAAGAAGGCCAGAAACTGACACCAAGGCAATAATAATCTTTGATAGCATCATTCATGTCACAAAAGCAGCAAATTTATCCTCTCAGTTCAACTTTTCAAATTTACAACACCTTCTGCAACTGCAAAAATTGACATACAACTACACACAACCTCCCCTCATCATAGAGAATTCCTAAGAGAGTAAGTGACAAGATCATCTTGTTCCATCTCAATTATAAAGGAAAAAAATAGTTCACCATATCTAGAAAAATAAAGAGGCACAGGAATTTAATCAGATGGCAGACCACATATTTATCTTCTGGACTGAAATAACCTTTGTTATTGTATATCTAAATTAAAGCCTGGTAATGTTTATATATTTTTATGAAACCAGCAAATTTCTGACTTCAATGAATTCAACTTTATCACTAACTCCAAAAAGAGGAGCAACTAATATTAAGGTCATAGATGGGTATGAATTACAATCCAAGCTCTAATTTTTGCATGAACCTTTTTCAGGGGATGTGTATAGTTAGGCTTTGTAAAATCCACAAGGTTATATATTTTCCATCAAAATGTATGGTAAAACACTACATTGACCATGCATATAATCTTATTGAACCTTATCAGTTTGCAATTTGCATTTTCAAAATTTATGAATACACTCACGTCATCTTCTTTGAACAAAAAGGCAAGTAATATAATGGAGAAAATTAATTTTGTAGAATTACATCAATCAAAAGGCAGTAATATATCAAGCTTCCCATACCTCTACCAATCCTCTGCTAAGAACTTCTATTGAAAGAAAAGTGCGTGTGCCATCATCATTTACGAAAACCTCCCATTTGCTAAAATCAATTTGATACCTGTTTAGTAAATGAATTGAAATAAATGGATAGGACATGAATGAAACATCATATGGAAAATAGAAACACCATCGATGGGTAAGGGATGCCTACTTCTTATGAAATCGAATTTTCTGACGAAGCATGGCGACCAAAGAGTCAATTTGGTGAAATCTGATTGGCACAGTTCTACTCAAGCTAATGTGGAACTCTCTCCCCAGTACAATTTGCTCAAACTTGTAATCATCTTTACCCAAAGTTTCAAGTGGCACATCAGCGTCAACAGCAAAAAGACCAGGCACAACTGATGCAACTTTCTTTACAAAGTGGCCCATCTCCTTTCTCCGGGGGCCTGATATATAAACTGCAAACCCACCAGAAAAAGGATTTTAGTCTTAATATAGCCATGCACTAGATATGTTGTTAATCATGGTTAACAAAGGATCCAACCACACGGAAAAACCATTCAAAGAAATAATTACAAAAATAGAAAGAAGGAAACAGATAAAGGATACACAAAACAAAACCAAAATACCAAAAGAAAAAGACTAAGTATGTGCTTTATTCATGCTTTGTGAAACCTTTTAAATATTTTCTACCACCTTTTTCTTTTCTCCTTGATTGGTACAGTTGTCACAGTGTTGTTTCTGTAATGGTCGAATGAGAATGCGATAATTGAAAGTTGTCTTCTTAGCATAGATAATGCTAGGTAACAGACGATGTAGGAGGTGACTGTAGTCTTAAGAAAGTAGCGGCTTACAATGGCACTGAAAGTTCAGAGAATTGAGGGAAATAATTTCCTCTTTTAAGAATATTCCAAATTCTAGTACAAGGATTAAACTTCCCCGCCTGATTTGATGTCTTTATTTGTGTCGTTCCACTGATCGTATGCAGCCAACATATGATGAATATTTGTTTCACGTCCCATGTTAGAAACAAGGAGAAGGAGACCGAATAGAGAGCGCATTAATTACTTGTAACTACTCAAGCAAAATCCACAAAACACGATAATGGTTTATTTAAATATATAGGGTGTGATTACCAGGGATATAAACATGGACTGCATAGTTGCCTTCAACATGGGGGAAGCTCCGAACCCGGCCGCTCCGCTGCGCAGTTTGCGAGTACTCTAATGCTGATTAACACAAAACATCAAACAGTAGGTGGGCAAAGAAGACAAAGCAGTTCCAACCCAAAATTTCAGCAAGTGAAGCAAATGTGATAATGATGCTTACGAAGCGAATTGGGAGGGTTGAGGAGTGACAGAGGAGGTGGCGGAAGAGAAACAGCTGCCTCCGCCTCCTTCGGTGGATTGGCGGGTGGTGCAGGGCAGGTTTCGGTACCGCGATCGGAGTCCGAGGAAGTGCTGTCTCCGTAGGAGGCGATCAATGCATCCATATCTTGTGCATAAATTAATTGTACCAAAATGGTACAGCAAGATTATTAAATTTATTGTGATATTAACTCTGCTTGCGTATTTAGTGTGTGTCAGAGAGAGAGACCGTGCTAATGTTTTATAATGTTTCGAGCAAACCTATTCACCGTTCTGTTTGGTTGGAGGGTTAGAGTAGGAATGAAAGGAAATCTGGACAAGAGTTGAAAATAGTACTTAAAGAGAAGACGGAAAGCGTAAAAAATAAATAAAAATTGACAGAGAAAAGGTAAAATTTCAAGAAAATGACTATTAGGTTACCTTCAATATGAGTTAATGACTAGAATCACAATACGAATTCTAGAATAATAGAATGGAATCATAAAATAAATAAATAAAATAGAAATCTTTAAACGAATGTTTCAAATTTATTAATATAAATAGAGGATTCAATAGTAGTTGTTACTCATATTTTACGATTTCAAAATTCAGCCTTTGCAACACCATGGAATATTATGGATAAATTTAAAATCTAATAACTTAACAATATGGTAATATATGATAACTAAATAATATATAGATCTTATAAATAAGTATAAGATTTAATATGAGTACCTATATATAACAACATAAGACCCCAACTGTAGATTAATATATAAACCCAATTAACTAATTAAATTAAATCCAACAATGGAGTTGTGATTTTTTACTGCTGCGTAGTGTGGCAAACGAAGGGTAAAAATAAAGACACATATCTATACTTTAGTTTAGAAAAAAGTAGCTAAAGCCACCGGAAGGAGAACTTGCCATTTAACCACCAAAATTACAAGCTATACAAACCCTTCAAACTTATTTGCATAAAGTTTTGGTAACAAGAAAAAAAAAATAGTCAATAGTAATAAAGCATGGCACATTACTTAGGTGAAAGTGGAAAAGTAATATAGGAAGAAAAATATTGGAAAATCCTAGTCTTGTAGTGAGCAAAAGCCATTGAGCCTAACCGTCTTTAATCTATGCATTACTGGTGTCGTCTAGTTAACACCCTTACTTACCATAAGTCACTGAAGCATCAAACTTCAATAAGTTTTGATTTTGCTCGATCGTGTGATTCTTCTTATGATATCAAATTAACTTGAACAAAAGTTAGAAAATTTTATTTACATCTTATTTTATCTTAGCTGTATGCAATAATTGTTTTGATGAAATTATAAGTATAAATAGCATATTCTTAATTATTTGTCCTATTTTGACAAATTTTTAAATAATTTTTAGATACTTCGCAATGTTGTTTTAGGCCAAATCATTTTATCTAGACATCTCATAGCATCTACTTTATGTTAATTAAAAGAGGTCTAAGATAATTCAAATGTTTTTATTAATAATATTTTTGTTCTAACAACTACTTAATTTGTTCATCTTAAAAAATAATTGGTTTTGTAATAAAAAGAGTAAGGAAATTGATTCCAAATGATTTATGTAGAACTATAACAGTATAAGAGTGATTAGAGTAAATTTTTGCTCATTTGTATTATTTTGGGCAATTAAACATTTATTGGACTGTAAAAGCATAATATTAATTACTATGGCTATAACATCACGCCATTCTACCAATAACTTGTTTTGAAGTAAACAATTTATAAATTAAGCACGTTATTTACCTACAAAAATATAAAATTATACATATCAATTTTTAATAATCTAATCTTGCTTACTTAAGTACTACATAAATTGATATACAAAAAAAATTGAAAGATAAGGCCTAAACTTTGAGAGTATAACCAATCTTCAATTTTACAACCTCATTTCCTAAGATTCAGCATTTATTAGCTTTAAGACAATTATAAAGTTGTTTCCTAGTTAACACCTACAACAATATCTATAAGAATATGAGCAACCAACTACTTAGTAAGTTAGGGTAAAGATATTAAACTATATATTAAGCACAAATAGGGTTATTAATTAATTATTTTAATGCAGTACGACAAGTAAATGTCATCGCTCGACGTTATCCGATCCGTAATGAAATTGGAAAAATTACACTTGCTAGAATTCAGGTTAAAGAGTTTAGCACACATTTCAATAACTCACAACCAAATCCAAGTTTATGCAATGGAGACACTGCTCATCCTATGACTACCTTCGAATTGTTAACTTAATCCTATCCATTGCCTCTTTTCATATCTCTTAGTTCGACTAAAGATGAAGAAGGGATCGATTATACTATTCAACGTTATCTCTTTCAAAGAGGTCGATATTTGACCGAAGAATCCTAAACGTTCCCTTAATTGATTGAAATGCTTGTCTAGTTAATTTTACAAACCGTATATTATTAAGTCTAGTTAATATGATCAATTCATATCAAACAATACATAACAATTGCAAACTAATATAATAAGTTAATAGTACATTGTATAGTTAAGAACATGCACATACAAGCATGCTTAGAAGCAAACTATCTATAGGCATAAATAAGTATAACCTTAAACCTCTAAGTATTATGAAACTGGCCTCCAAAACATAATGTATTAATCTCAAACTTACCTAAAGTCCCCGATCTACTCACTCAAGTTCAATGTTAGGTCGGATCATCATTGCTCACTCCTATATTATAAATATTGTTTTAGTATTTATACTTTTAAATATATATATGCATTAAATTATAATTTTTACTTAAATATCCTCATTTTATATTACTTATTACTAAACTAATCCTAAATCAGTTTCCGATTTAATTTCCATACGTAAACCCTATAAACTCTTTCCAACCTAATATGTAAAATTCATCTAATTATATTTGGGCATCTTAAATTTCATATCTAACTCATAACTAATATTTTAGTTAATACAATATACTACATTCCTAATTTAATTACCGAGTTTGCTCTTGATATAAGAATAATTTACATTTTTCACCTAATTACGTAAATACATATTTTATATCAGATTTACATGACTTTTTTAATATTATAATATTATCAATTTAACATAATATTTCCTACTTATTTAATTTCTTATATATGTATATTATACATTATTAGATAATATACACTTAAAACATATATCTATCGTCTGGAATATTCCAAATATCATCATTTATCACCAAATAATATACTAAGATGTCTAATAACATACTAAATCAGAATTTATAAGACAATTATAAAATAACACTTATAACTTAGAAAATGATATTACTTAGAATTATTGAACACAAAAATAAAAAATAAACCCTCTAATCTCTCTTTGTTCCTCTTCTTCATTCTTTTCTTTTCTTCTTCTTCTTTTTCTTCTCTTTTATTTTCCTCCTTCTCTTCTTTCTTTTTTCTTTTCTTCATCCGTTTCTTTCTACTCTCTCTCTCCTTTTATGCTTTTTTTTTTTCGTTTTCTTTTTCTTCTTTTTCTCCTTTCTTTTCTTTCTCCTCTCTCCTTTCTCTTTGTCTCTCTCTCTCTTGATTCTCTTTTTCTTCTCTCTCTCTCTCATTCTCCTTCTTTTTCTCTATTTCTCATAAATATGATATTTCAAGTATAATTTTATTATAATAAAGTTCTATAATATATTTCAAAAATATAAGAATATTATATTATACATCTAATCTAAAATTTATATTCTAGACGAATTAAAATTTAATTCAATAAAAGTTATGTTACAATCTATATATTAGTTGTATTTCAACTTATTTTTGAAATATGGCTTCATAGGACATTTCTTATAACTTTTAAGAAACTTAAATAACCATTTAATCTTATTCAAAACTACTTTTTCATTAGTTTTACGTTTCAAGATAAGGCCCTATATACACTTTTCTTAAATATATAATATATATAGATAAGTTCCATTAATTATTTGAGATTTATTTATGTATATTTTATATATAATGTAATTCATTTGTATTAATTATTAAGATCACATAATTGATTTTTAAAAAATTTATCATAAGTTATATCTAAAATTATGAAACTTTACAGTACTACGATTAGACCTAATAAACTTAATATTTTTAATAAAATTGCGCATAAATAAGCTTAATTTGAATTATTAAAGTTATATAGTTACTTCTTTTAATTTTATTACCTAGTCATGAAAGTGAACTTATTTCTAAGATCGTTGAAATAATTCATATTTTTTAAAGCTTGTCTTAAATACTAAACTTTTCGTTTTATTTCTTATTAATTTATATAATTGCATATAATTTACGTCTAGTAATTTATTAATTATCGAAACTTATTTTACGTATTTCCGATAAATAACGTATATTATACGTATAACTTAATACTATAATATTTTATTATTTACGTTCTTAAATTGAAACTCACAAAATCACTTTTACTAATATTTTTATTTTCTTAGTAAGATTTAGACTCAATTGGATAATTTACACAATCACACTAAATTTTACATTTTGTTTTCGAACTGATCAATTGTGAATTATTTACTAATTTTTATAGGGTCTCACATTCCATCCTTCATACAAATAGTTTCGTTCTTAAAACTACTGTATTCCAAATCTTTCCAAGATGGAGATATATATATATATATATATATATTCTTATAATTACAATTTATTCCATTCTTGATTTGCTTAACCTTTGAACTAAATTAAATGTTACTTCCTAAAATTAATTAATATCTTATTCTAATTTCATTAGTCTCTAAAAAACTTAATGCTTTAACTTAGCTTTATTTTCAAATGTTATATCAAATGAGTTAAATTTTCTTTATTTGATGTTACTTTAACAAAAGCTTCTAAATCTAACTTCATAGGCCCTTACTTCTAAGATTGATATAACAGTCTTACTTATTCTAGTTACTTTGTAACCTTATATAATAACTTTATGGTTTAAGTATTTTATCTATAGTTCTCATTAAATTTGTTCTACCTATGATTTTCTTAGTTTTGTGGGTCTTAATTAATTGAAATCCTCATTGAATTTTTCTTTTTAGTTTAAATATATTCCACTTTTCATTAGCTTTCTTTCTACTCACCTTAGTTCTCATATAAGTTTCAAAATATATATTTTTTATTGTACAATTTTAAGGTCTTAATAGAGGCTAAATTTCAACTATCTATTTTACATTCTTTTTCTTCTTCTATCATTAAATAAATATACCTATGGTTTCTAGATATAACTCTTCCTAATCTAATAATATTTTGAATATCCCATTCTAACTATATCATCTATTATCTCAAGATTTATTATTATGCTTATGTATCTAATACATTATAAGGTTATCCTCTTAGTTTCTAAATTTTTTATAACTTTCTTATAAATACTTCTATTTATCATATTTATACTAAATTCATCATATTCTAATTATAAGGATTTTTTACTACTTCTTATGTTACCATTGTGATAAGAATTAATGTTCATATTTATTTCCAAGAATAAATTTAATATCAATGACTTTAATGTTAGGTGCTTATATAGGCATAGATTATCGGTTTTGCCTTGATCATATATATAGTATGCCATTTTCAGATGTTAGATTTGATTGTTCGAATCATCTTATGATTATATTAGTTGTTTAATTTATTTCAAAAATAGCACTTTGATCTTGAAATGTAAGCACGTCAATGCTATTATATAGTTGTTGGTATTAGTTGAAGTCATAAGGTAAATTTTAAGACGTAAAGTTTGTTTGAGTTAGCTTGGTATTCATTTCTGATTATTGGTCAGTTTATCCTTTCCTTGTGTATCATATATCTGAGTGTTATTTATTACTTATTTAGTTTCATAGTTTTTTATACTCCATATATCTTAGCACAATTATACTAATAGAAATAAGTGGCAAATCTTGACCTTCCATTGACTTGAATCCTACAATGACAATCAACAATTAACTTGATTTTAACTTAACACATTTAAGTTGACTTAACTCAACTTGACACAATATGACTCAACATGACTTAAGGCTTAATATGCTAACATAAACCGTACAGATTTACTAATCCTTCCTAATTAGATATTCATATCAATACATATGAAGATTACTATTTTGATAACTTTTTTATTGCGTCTTGTTATAGTTATTCATTATTCTATTATTGGAGTCTTTATTTCTTTATTAATTTAAATTCATATTTATTATAATATTTTCATTTTCACGTTTATTGTCCTTTATGGAGGATTGAGGGGGTAAGTTTTATTTTATTTGAAGTGATTTTACATTATCATTGTAGTTGTGATTATAGTATTTTGCTATTCGTGTTAACATCATTGTCCTTGAGTTTATAGCTCAAAATGGATCGATGTAGTTTTGATTTTCAAGATTAAGTTTTATCCTTAAATTTGGGGTCATTATTTGATTACGTCGTTGTTACGATAATTAGGGATTCAATCATGATGTTCATCCAACAAAGTTTGGCTCTTATAAGTAGGTTTGTAAATAGTAGAGGAGATGAAGAATTATTTTGTAGCATCATTTTGCAGCGTCAAGAGGAAGAGAATGGTGATAACTAGTTGACTTAGCTCTAATTTATTTGTAATTAGGTTTACATGATATAAGGGATGAGAAGGGATACTCTTTAAGATTCATCTTATATATTAAAAGGGTAAGGGTTGATCTATGAATTGGTTTCAAGTAGTTTGTTATCTTTTTCATCATAAATCTCAACTAGGTTTTATAGTTAGAATTATTAAGTATAATCGACTTAGTGTACATATAGGTATATATATACACATAATTCATAGGTTTAAACAAGGTAAAGTATAGATCTATTTTTATTGAAAATTTTCATGATAGATAGTTTAATATATTCTATCATGTTATAAAGAATAAATGAATTGTTAGTCATATGAAATTTCCTACTCGTACAATGTATAATTAAAGGGGGGAAAGAAGACATTACTTCTAATATGAGGTATATATATAGTATATAATTATTGTTTCTTACACATGTTAAGTCTTTTATCAATTTCAAATTTCATACATAGCAATATAAAATATATTACATTACAAATGAGTCATACATATTATAATTCGAAATTATTCTAAAAGATGTAATTTTGTTTATAATTAAATTATATCAATTTCTAATAATTGCATCTAGATTCCCAGCTATACAAGATCTATAGAAGCAAACATGAATCTTAATTATATTCAAATTCTTAACTATAAATACCTATATAAGCAAGGGATTCTTCAACTTAGAATTTATGATATACCCTACAAATATTGAAAATCAAAACATGATTGAATTTAATTATATTAGATTAATAAAAGAGTTCTTTTCTCAGTTGGAAGTTACTAAGGTATATGCAATTTTATGAAAAGTGTTTAGACGAGTTCTTAAAACTTAATGTAAGTACGTATGAGAACTACCAAATTTTTCTAATTATTTAAGCAACTACTAACTCTCATCTACTATATTGGTCCGCTTGATCTAACACCAAAATTAGCTTAGTTCATCACTTTCAATTTTAAGTTCCACTTATTAACCACTACACTTGTCAACTCATCAACTATACATGCATCTAAACTTCTATTCTCTATCTCATTTAAAATCTAATTCATATTTTGTTTAAGTCTCATCCAAGCCTACTTCCCTATCCAATCTATATAATGATCTTGTTATATTTCTAATTTTCTTATATCTATCTCACTCTTATATTTATACTCAATAACAACTTCCCACTTAGTGATGTGTTCTTAGAACTACTAGGGATAAGAAATCCATTATCTTTGACTTCTAATTCCAACCTTTTATATTAGCTTCTACAGTTCCTCCTCTATTAGGTTTTACTACTTGATTATCTTCTACCATAGCTTCTGTAATGTTACTATTAGGTTTTATCTCATCTTCTATAAAAGTTTCTACAAATTCCTCTTTATTAAGTCTTATCTACTTTCCTTCTTAAGGCCTCTACATTACTTTCTACAAAAGGTTTTATAATTTCTAAGATTAACATTTACCAACTCTCTGCCTAAGGTTCTGCAAATTCATCTATATATAGTTATTGGCTTTTACTTAAGGTTCTATAAGAGCTTCTACTGCTAGGTGCGATAATATTCTCTACTTCCTTTTAGATCTTCTAAATATAGCTAAATAGTCACAAGTTCATTTCCATAATCTTGTAAATTAACATAAAGGATAGTTACTAAGATTTTATTATCATATATTCTTTTACTTATATCTATAAGATGTACATATACTCGAAGTCTATATCTTCTAACTACCTATCTACCATTCTCACTTATTACTACCCACTCTCGATATGCTCTTATAATGCCTACTTCATTTAATTACAATGCTTCAAAGCAAGTCCACTAGAACTAAACTTTGATACCAACTTATAACTATTACACCCTAAAGCGGTAAAGTCGTAACTTAGAACTATTACACTCTAAAGCGGTAAAGTCATAACAGTTCGGCTATATAAACAGTTTACAACCACTATCTTAGACCTAATTTACACAAGGCATCAACAACTAATCCACTTTGAAGTACACAGTTTATAAATTAAGCATGTTATTTAATTAAAAAATATATAAAATTATACATATTAAGGTTTAATAATCTAATCTTACTTACTCAAGTAATACATCAATTGATATAAAAAAAATTTAAAGATAAGGCTCAAACTTTGAGAGAATAACTAATCTTCAGTTTTATAACCTTATTCCCCAATATCCAGCAGTTGTTAGTTTTACGGTAATTATAAAGCTACTTCTTAACTAGCACCTACAACAACTTCTATAGGGATGTGATATAAGACTATATATCAAGTATAAACAGGGTTATTAATCAATTATTTTAATGTAATGCAACAAGTAAATGCCATCGCATGACGTTATCTAATCCGTCATGAGATTAGAGAAATTATACATATTAGAATTCAGGTTGAGGAGTTTAACACACATTTCAATAGCTCACGACCAAACTTAAACTTGTGCAATGAAGATATCGCTCTTCTTACGACTACCTTCAAATCATTAACTTCACCCTTATTACAACCTTCTTTTCTATCACTTAGTTCAATTAAGAATGAAGAAGTGATCGATTATGTTAGCCAATACTATTCCTTTTAAAGGTGTCAATATTTAATCGAAGAATCCTAAACGTTTCCCTTAATAAGTTAGAATGCTTGTCTAGTTAATTTTACAAGCCATATATTATTAAGTCTAGTTAAAATGATCAATGCATATCACACAATACATAACAATTGTAAACTAATACAGTAAGCTAATAGTATATTTTACAGTAAAGAACATGCACACATAAACATGCACACAATTAAACTACCTATAAGCATAAATAAGTATAACCTTAAGCTTCTAAGTACTATAAAATTATACTCCGAAATATAGTGATATATTAATTTGAAACTTATCTGAAGTTCTCGATCTGCTCACTTAAATTTGATGTTGAGTCAAATCATCGCTACTCGCTCTTATATTATAAATATCGTTTTAGCATTTATATTTTTATATGTATAAGCGTTAAATTGTAATTTTTACCTAAATATCCTCATTCTATATTACTTATTACTGAACTAATCCTAATTCAATTTTCATATGTATACTATATGAACTCTTTTCGAACCAATATGTAAAATTCATCTAACTATATTTAGGTATCTTAAATTTCTTATCTAGCTCATAACCAATATTTTAATTGATACAGTATACTATATTTTTAATATAACTACCAAGCTTGCTCTCGATATGAGAATTACTTACATTTTTTTACCTAATTACTAAAATACATATTTCATATCAGATTTATATGATTTTTTTTTAATATTATCAACTTAGCCTAATATTTCCTACTTATTTAATTTCCTATATATGTATATTATACATTATTAGATAATATATATACTTAAAATACATATCTATCATATGTAATATTGCAATTATCATCTTTCATCACCAAATAACATACCAAGATATCTAATTACATACTAAATCAAAATTTATAAAACAATTATAAAATAACACTTAGAACTTTAGAAATGACATTACATGGAATTATCAAACATTGAAAAAAAAAAAAGAAAAAAAAATCTCTAATCTCTCTTTCTTCTTCTTCTTTTCTTTTTCCTTCTCTTATTTCTTTTTCTTTTCTTCATCTGATTCTTTTTCTCTTTTCTTTCTTCTCTCTCTCTCCCCTTTTATTCTTTCTTTTTTTTTTCTTTCCCTTCCTTTGTCTCCCCTCTTCTTTCTCTCGATCTCTCTCTCACTTTATTCTCTTTTTTCTTCTCTCTCTCTCTCCTTCTTTCTCTCTTTTGATTGTCTTTATTTCTCGTATACTTATTTACATTATAAGGATTTTACAACCTCAATCAAAGGCGATTAAATTTCGTATGTTCATTGAACATTTGTGAAAAAATG
>JAMXBB010000001.1:98749307-98849587 GCA_024138015.1 Lumnitzera littorea | reverse complement strand
AAAAAAAAAAAAAACTAAACAGAACAAGTATAAAAACTAAACTTATTGTACCACATTTGATTTACACAATACTAGACACAAATTTTATATTAAAAAATTAATTATTTATATTATAAAATAAATAATTTTTTATAATATTTAATAATAATAATATTCATTAACTTAATATTATTACATAAAGAAATATTTTTAAGAATGCAATTTATTTTTTGTTTTGCCCAATAAATTTCATTTTTGTACTGTAGTTTAGATGGAATAAAATTTGAGCATTTTATTTATCCAATTCATTGATCTAAATTCATCCAATAGTCAAGTAAATTTACAAACTAAATATGAAATAAAATTTTTTATTCAATTTAATACCATGAAAATTACACAATCAAATGTTATTTTAGTATCATACAAGATAACATTTTAGGGGTACGAGTTATTTCTAAGTCACCTAGTTATTGGCTGATCCTTCATCCTATGTACAATTTTTCTCTCATATCCAATGCAACTTATTATTAAAAAAAAAAAAAAAAAGAGTATGAATAAAAAACATTAATACGCACATTCAAATATAGATGCAGTTTAAAAACATAATTTTAAGAAGTAAGACCCTTTTGAAATTTCAAGAAGTTATCTATCAGATCATCACCTATATCTATTACTTCGTGTGAATCTAACTTTAACATGGTAATAGAGTGGGAAATCATGAGCTCGAGACCTTATGTCAGCAATTTACCCCTCTTTAATTATTCCACTTAATTTGGCTGTAATCAGTGTCTTAGCCCACAAATGGAGAGATTATTAAATAATGAATTTCAAACAAAAACCTATAGGGCTTAAGTTTTTCAATTGGTTGATTGTGTATGTAAACATTTAAGTATCAAATATGTAATCGACATAGAACTAAAATGCACAATATTAGTATCAAAATCTCAGGTTCATTGGTACATGCAATACCCCAAGTTCAATTATCAAGAGTGCATTTGCTTACAGGAAAGAATTTTTCAAATTATTTTTAAGCATTTGTCGTGTTTCAATATTTGTCAAGGTAAAATATTTATCATAGTAATAAAAACTGATTATAGGTACTAGTGACTTTTAGTAGTAAACAATGGTGGAAAATAGAGGTACAATATGGCACCCAGTGCTGATAATTAGCTAAATCAGAAAATGCCCATTGAAAACAAGAAAAATGATTTCCCTCTCTTGTAAAACATGGAAGCCACTCTTATGATTAAAATACTTTTTCCGCCTGGATAACTTCCATGAGTGGTCACCAGCTACCATCATCGCCTTCTACCACCTCTCACTACTGAAAGCTGCGTATCACGTTATCGAGGTTTGGTTGGCTCCAAATTATCTGACAAAAAAATAAACATGAGAGCTTAACCAATAGAAAGGAAAAAAAAAATTAAAAATAAAAAGATAAAAGAGTAATAGGCAACCACAGATGTAATAAACCGTTGAGAGGATAGACATTCATATTTGAAATGTAACTTTAGAAGTTACTATCTAACATGATCAATTTATTGTGAAAAGTAATGACAAGATCGATTTCTCAGACCCTTATTAGCATATTGATATCAATGGAGAACTTGCCTGATTCTTTCCTTTGTTTTCTTGGAGATTTTCTAGATTTCCTTTGGCCATCACTTGGACAAGAGAAAAGATGATTATACTTCTCCAAAACTCTGTCTTTCTCCTCCAGCAATCCCAAAATCTCATATGCATTTGCGACTTTCTGCACTATTGACTTTTCAGGGGGTTTACGATCAAATGCTTCCAGCCCCTCAAAAAGCTTCACACAATGACATATGAAAGCCAAACATGAGTTTTCATGGAGAAAGTATAGTGTTGTTTCTTCTAACAATTCACATAATTTTGCTTTCTTATGCTCTTTATCAGAGTATATAGAATAAGATCTAGTACCCTAATAAAAACTCTCATAAGAAAAAATTTTCTTCTTCCAATACCTATTTTCCCTATAGAACATACGTACAAGACATGAGATGGCTTCACAATGTATTTGCAGGGGGAACATCAAAGTGGCATGCCAATCCCGAAGCAAAAATGAACATATTCAAGAATTAATCACAAATAATATTTCTGCAAAATTATATACTTAGATCTTTTTTCTGTGAAATCCAAGCAATGAAAAACAATATTTCCTTTTTCTTTCTTTTTGCCAATCAAAGGAAAAAATAAATGAAATAAACCCAGCCAGATCCACCAACTGTTCTGTCCTAGCTACGGTTTCTTCTTTTGCATAAAGTTTGTTCACTTCAAGTCCCCATTAAGTTTCTGGAATGAGATAGGATCTATTTGATTCTGGAACGGCTGCAATTTTCTTCAGAGCTTTTTCGGAATGGAAAGCCAAGGAGAACTCATATCCAGGATTCACGATAAGCTGTCATTGGTTGTAACCAGATTTTGAAATTTTCTACTCAACCAAGAGAATAACATTTTTTCAGGAAAGGGAGTAGGAAAGTTCCGCAAAAACCAAGAAAAGCATATTAGAAGACGGCTGAATTCTGAATTCATGGGGGAATCTCACTTAACTTGATCAAATGTCCAAATGATCATCAAGAGTATCGTATAACACGAATGATCACTGAAGCTAGAAATCCAATTCTTCATTCCTTTTCTTTTCAAGCTTCATTACTTTCAGTAGCAAATAGCTATACCAGGTAGATAGATGAGCCAGAATCTCATGACTGAGAACCTTGCAGGGTTGATTACATGTAATTTTGTTCTCTAGTATAGGGACGGTTTTGCCACCCAACAATTAGATGAAATGGTTTGTTTACTTCAAGGCCCCATTAAGTTTCTAAGCCTATGTTTCTGGATGAATAGGAAAAAATCATACATTACAGATCCCGTAAATATGGCTCTACACTGGAACGGTGTGACATATAATAAAAAAGAAAAAATCATTAAGTTACTAAATAGTGCTTCAAGCCACAATAACCCCAATCTGTTCTATTCACATTGATTCATTGCAGTAACCAGTGAGAGATCATTAAACTACTCTGGGAAATATATAGAGAAAATGATATGCTCTTGTGCTTCAATGCTTAATATTGCCAGACTCGGGGAACCATTTATGCATATCTACTATGTATTCCAATCCTTACTTAACTAGCACAATAAACAAATCGACATACCTTATCTTGATCACCTATACACTGATACTAAATGCATAAGTTATTAAGCAAAAATGTTTCAACTAGTCAGGTTTGCTATAAAGAGCCAAAACCTTTTGCTACTATCTCTATGAAGTACAAATAAGCAAAGATTAATAAAAATTTCTACATTTGCAGAACATCTAGAAAAGTTCCACAGTTTGCCTTAATAGCTCATCTTACATCTCCTGAGATGACACTCTTTATATGAAACCACCTTTTCTAATAAAGAAGTTACCTTTTAACATACCCAAACAAAGAAAATAGTACAAGTGACCTTAAGGGATACAAGTATCAGATGCTTTCCAATTAATAAGTGGTGAAACTGAAATAAAAAACAATCCTGTACAATAATGAGGCAATGCAATCAAGGATAATAACCAAACTAAGGGGTAGCCACTGTCAACCCCTTCTTTTTCTGTTTCAAATAAAATATTTTTTTTTTGGGGTAATTTCAGCAATTTGTATTGATAAAAAAATGTAAATGGGTGGGGGGAGACCTCTTTCTGAAATCCCATACATCACACAACAGTGTAAAGCAAGAAATTCCAAGGAGTGTGGAGATGCACCACATGAAATGCAGTGCTACTCTAACCAAATAATAATACTACTGAGCTTCAGGAGAAAGCATACCTTTGTCAGATTCTCAAGCATATTACTTCTGTAGTAAATCCCTATCATAGTGCTGCATAAACTCCATGGTACAGAGTGTAGATCGTTCCCAATTTTCTTTACCCAAAACCTATGTGCTTCTTCAGCTCTATGGTCCCTATCCAAAGCTCGTAATAACTGCCCATATGTTCCCATTGTATTTCCTTGTCCCTTGCTCAGCATCCATTTAACTACCTAGCACAGTTTATTGAAAAAAAATAAAAATGGCATCTCCCTTCTAATGGAAAATAAAAACATTAAATTGCATAGATAAAATATACTAGAATCAAACTGCAAGAATAAAGTCCTTTTTGTCATCCTGGAAACCCCTTCAAAGCAAAAGTAGGTACGAGGTTTACTTACCAAAACAAAGGTACAAATGCCAAAACAACTAGAAAATTATAAAATAGCTTTGATGACCATTTCATCAAGTCAAGTCACACTTCAAACATAGAAAGGATAAAAATGCCTCCAAAACAATTAGAAACTTGAAATTACAAAGTAATATGAAATATGGAAAGGATACATATGCCTCCAAAAGACCCAGAAACTTGAAATTGCAGAGCAATATAATTGAACAGGATGATAGATAAGATCATCAAAGTTTCACTATTTCGAAAAAGCCTATATTACTGGTGCTAAGTGACAGTTGTAATTGTGCTTGATGAACTGGTATGTAAAGTGCAACTGTGCATATCTGGCAAGCAGGTTGAAACTGTATATCAAAAATGGACAATTAAGTTGCCTATGATTGCAAAACACGTTGTACAATGCGATTTATGTCTCATTCCTCAATCTTGTCAGGAGATATTGGAAGAAATGCACCATAAAAAGCTAGCCACGGTACTTCCATGGCAGCTTCCCACTCTAATTCATCTATTTTCTTTTATGTAAATTCATTCTATCTTTAGAGGCAATGACAAGTTTATCCTTGATTTCAAGATTTATGAAGGAAACATGCCCATAGGATGAGTTCAAAAAGATCATGGACTAAGAAATGCCCCTGGTTATAAAGTGTCACTGTTACGGAAAACACAGTCCCCAACGATGCACAATTGAGGATTGTGCCATTCAAGCATGTATACAAGCATGAGAATAAGAAGGGTGCTTAGTTGCTGTGGTCAAGATGTTCCCTTTGGATATATTGTTGACTGCTGGTTGTATTAGTGTGTATTAATTTATGTTTTTGTTTGTTTTTGTTGTCACATGATGATGTTGTTGTGCAGTTGGTCATGTATTTTTATGACAATAATATTTTAAGTATCAAGGGTATGTAATTGAAAGTTATGTGATGTAAGATACAGATATGTAGGATTACACGTGGCAGCGTTTGACGAAATAAGATGGACAATTACAGTTCCTTATGTAACTGTCTCGTGTAACAAATAGGCCATTTTGGCCATGAATAAAGGCTGTCCAGAATTTCTATTAAAAATTACTTCTTTTTTCATGAGATTCCGGGCTCTCTAACGAGCCCCTTTCAACATGGGTAGACGAGGAAAGAAATCTTTAAACTGGGTTAATACCATTGTTAGTCGATCCTCTAACAATTTGAAATGAGAAGTTATGGGTGGTGTAAGATGAGGTTATGTAGCAATTATGTGGGATTACAGGTGGCAGTGTTGATGTAATAAGCTGGACTACTACGGTTACTTACGTAACTGTCTCTTGTGTAACAAATAGGCCATTTTGGTCTTGAATAAAGGCTGTCTAAATTTTCTATTAAAAACTACTGTTTTTTTCATGAGATTCAGGGTCCCCTCTAACAAGCCCGAATTCACACTTTCAACATAGGTAGAAAAGGAAAAAAATCTTTAAACTGGGTTAGATGTAATACCGTTGGTATCAGAGCCATGTTTCATGGAAAAATTAGATGCACTGCAGCAGCAGTTTGGCGCCTTCATGGCCTAGTACAAGGAAGACCATGTCAAAATGGAAGCTATGGAGGCAAAGCAAATACAATTGGCAAACCAGATCGCCTCTCTCTCACATTAGTCACAGCGCAAAAGTGGCATGAGCAACCATCAGAGGAGGTTGGTGATAATTGAGAAGAAGGCAGCCATGGTACAGAGCGTCTAGAGAGAGGTGTTGTGGCCCCCAAATTTGTGAAGTTGGAATTCCCTAAGTATGATGGCTTGGCAAATCCATTAGGGTGACTGAATAGATGTAAGCATTTCTTTAAACACTAATGGATTGCTAAAGAAGAAAAGGTGGAGTTGGCTGCAATTCATTTGGATGGAGATGCACAATTATGGTATTATAAGTTGGAGCATGCCAGGCCTTATTTGGGTTGGGAAGAATTTAAATCCTTGTGCCATTTGCGGTTTGGAACTCCTTTACAAGGTAATAAGTCGAGTGAAGTAGCAAAACTTTGGCAACCAAGCACTGTTGAACATTATTAAAGACATTTCGAGCAGTTATCAGCACAAGTAGAGGACTTTACAGTGGCACAAGAAATTTCCCTGCTCATTAGCAGGTTGAAAGAATATATTGTCATGAAAGTTGAGTTGCAAAAGCCCAGGGATATTAATGAAGCAATGGGTCTCACTCGGTTGAATGAGCAGAGAACACCTATGGCAAAAGAAGTGGCTGCAGAGAAGAAAACTGTTTCAGCACGCAACCAGAATGTGCACATACCATATGTAAGGAAGTTGAGAAAAGGCAAAAATAGAGGAAAGGAGGGCCAAGGGCTTATGTTTCAATTGTAAAGAGCCTTTTTCCATTGGTCATAAATGTAAGAGATTATTTTGCCTTTAGTGCATTGATGAACAGCTGCCTCAAGAACAGGAATTTGCTGAAAGAAGGAGGCAACAGAAGGCAAGGCTAAGATCTCCTTGCACGCTCTGGTAGGGGTAAACCGGCCTCAAGTAATGCAGGTTGAGGGGTGTATTCAAGGCCAGATGTTGGTTTTAGTTGACTTGGGCAGTACACATAGTTTTGTTATTGTTTCGGTTGTGGAAAGATTAGGATTGAATGTAGAGAAGCAAGAATCTTCAAAAGTAGTGGTTGCTAATGGAGAGAATGTGAAGAGTAGTGGTGTTTGTAGGCACGTTTTGTTGAAGGTGGAAGCAGTAGAATTTGAAGTTGACTTGTATGTTTTGCCTGTGTGTGGTGTTGGCATAGTATTGGGTGTGAACTGGCTGCGATTATTGGGACCTATCGCCTGGGCTTTTGAAGCCATGATAATGAAGTTTAAATGGAAGGAGGTTGAGTTGATTTTGAGGGGTATTGATACACCAAGGAGAACTTTAGTACTCCTTGCAACCATAGAAGCAGTGGAAAAACAAAGGAATTTGCAGCTTTTGTTAATAGAATTTGACAATCTGTTTAGTGCTCCTACCGGGCTTCCTCCAACACTCCACTGTGACCATCGGATCAGACTTCAACCCAATACTACTCCTGTAGCAGTGCGTCCTTACCATTATCTGCATCATCAAAAGGATGAAATTAAAAAAACAATGTGAAGAAATGTTACCTAAAGGAGTGACTCAACCAAGCCAACCTCCTTTCTCATCACCTGTTTTGCTAGTCCAAAAGGCTTATTATACTTGGCAGTTTTGTGTAGACTACCGTGCTCTCAATGAAAAGACTATCAAAGATAATTTTCCTATCCTTGTTACTGAAGAATTACATGAAGCTAAGTATTTCTCAAAATTGGATTTATGCTCAAGTTATCATCAAGGCGTATGCATGTTGATGACATTGAAAAACAGCTTTATGGACACATCACGTGCATTTTGAGTTCCCGGTGATGCCTTTCGGGCTGAAAAATGTCCCTTCAACTTTCCAAGATTTGATGAATGAAGTTTTCAAAAGAGTCTTACAGGAAATTTGTCTGTCTTTTTTTATGACATTTTAATCTATAGCAAGACTTGGGTGGAGCACAGCAGCCTCAACATGTTTTTTCCTTGTTGCATGATTAGTAACTATTTCTCAAGAGGTCAAAATGCATTTTTGCTCAGCAACAAGTGGCCTACTTAGGCCATCTTATTACTGGAGGACGGGTCAAAGCTGATACAAAAAGAAATTGCAGCAGTCCTTAGGTGGCCAAAACCCACTACTATCACTGCATTAAGAGGATTACTCGGGTTAACGGGTTATCACCGCAGATTCATTAGGGATTATGGGCTCATTGCAGCTCAGCTGACCCAAATGCTTAAGAGAAATGGATTTCGTTGCACACCAACAGCAGAACAAGCCTCTGAAAATTGAGGACAGCTATGACACAAGCTCCCGTGCTAGCACTTCCCAATTTTTCCCAAGTGCTAAGAGTTGAATGTGATGCTTCTGATTTGGGCATAGATGTTGTTCTCCAGCAGCAAGAGTGTCCAATATCTTATTTCAGCAGGCTTTCTGCACATCTTAAGTTGGCAACTTATGAGAAAGAACTCATCGGATTAGCAAAAGCAGTGAGACATTGGAGGACTTACTTGTCAGGCCGCAAGTCTATTGTAAGAATTGATAATTAAAATTTTTACTAGAACAGCAGTCACCATTCATGGCCAAAATGGCCCCTTCATTACACAAGAGACAGTTACTTATTACATCTAACACCACCACCTGTAATCTGACAAAACTGCTACCTAACTGCATCTCACACCACCCATAACTTCTCATTACATCCCCCTGACACTTAAAATATTATTGTCATAAAAGTATAGGACCAACTACACAACAACATCATCACGTGACAACAAAAACAAACAAAAATATAAATTAAAACACACTAATACAGTCGACAATCAACAATATCTAAAGGGAACATCTTGACCACAGCAACTAAGCACCCTCCCTATTCTTGTGCTCATATACACGCTTGAATGGCACAATCTTATATTGTGAATTCTTGGAGTCTATGCTTTCCGTAAGAGTCACCTACCCATCATGTATCTGGCATTACATAGTGCTATAGGGTGATAGTTGAGACAAGTGGGAAGAAGTTGCAGGAAGAGAACACCAGAGAAGGACACTTTTCTTTACCAACTTAACATCAGTTGTTCCGTCTTTCTAACCAACAGCCAATAGATAAAGAGGATACAAGAATTGCATGAAAATTAACTCTTTAAGAAATAGCTGTAAGTTATGCATATTAATTCAGAAAATAACAATTGACAAAGACTGTTATCTAAATGAAGTCCTAAAATCCTTCCACTTCTCTGCCCTATCCTTTAGTGGATGTCTACCATCTACACACCAAAAATCCTTTTCAACAAATGCTGCTTTTCCCATTTTCAGCACCTTAAGTGAACAAGATGTTGGGCTGGTAGTCCAACACCAATGTTCCTTCTTGGGTTGGGTCAGGTACGGGGCAGCCTGCCCAAGCCTCCCAATCATATTTCTAATCAAAACCCATCCTATTTCTTCGACACCAAACAATAACAAAAAAGGATAAGAGAGGAGTCTCTTCTTATCCCTATATTTACCCATAACTCATGCCTCCAGCTCTAAATCATCTAATCTCGCTTGCAACCAGTTGATGCCCATCAAAGAGTAGACCAATTCTCATATTTAATCTAGTGCATAAAGGAAAAGGTGATTATTTGTCTCATTTTCTTTTTTAAAAAAGTAGTTTTCAAAAGATTAAAAATCATCTCCTTCCTCTTTGGAATATTGAAAGGATTTGCTAATCGCATTTAGGTAGCTAGGAAACCAAACATTTGGAATGTCCAAATCTTGGTATCATCAAACCAACTCCTTCATTGTTTGTGCAGTAACCTTGTTGAAGGTTTTACTATCTATGTTTTTTTTTTTATGCTGCAAATAGTGAGCAAGGCAGGGAAGAGCTTTGGCATGACTTATTGAGTTTAAAGACCTCAATTTCAGATCCACAGCTGATCATGAGGGATTTTGATAAATGTAGAGCAATTGAAGAGAAGAGGGGTGGGCTGGAAATTATATCAAAAGGCATGGAGAGCTTTAAAAACACTTGTCATCCTTTGGAGGTGGAGGAGGCTTGAACTATTGGACCATTCTTCATTTGGTCAAATAAAAATGGATCAAATCCGATGCTTAGGAGATTGAACCACAGCCTTGTTAATCATCAGTGGATGTGCTCATTTCAAAATTCAGAGATAAGTGTTCTCTATCCAAATATTCCGGATCACAGTCCTCTAGTGACGAATCCGTCTACCTCTTCTTTCGCTTAGAGGAAATCCTTCTTCAACTATTTTGACTTTTGGAAACAGCATTCTTCATTCTTACAGACAATTAAAGATGTTTGGCAAGTTGATGTTGCAGGTTTTGCCATGTTCAAACTGTACAAGAAACTCAAGCTTCTTAAAAACCACTTAAGAAGCCTTAATTTGCACACTTTCCTAATATTTTAGAGTGTCATGCATGCCAGAGGTGAGCTTACCAGTAATCAAGAAAGGAACAGGTTGCACCCAGCTAAAGCTGATTGGGAATTGGGATACTGAGAAAACTCTTCTCAAATTACTATGTGTTAAATGCAGTAGAAGAGTCCTTGAGGCAAAAATCTAGAGCCACTTGAATTAAATTGAGGGACAGAAATAACAGATATTTTTATAATCTCCTGAAGCAACGGCAATACAAGAACAACTTTGCATCCATTGTTGATAACCAAGGAGTTAGAATAACTTCTATTGAAAGCATCAAGTCTACGATTATTAATTGCTTTCAGAATTTATTATCAGATCCTTCCACTTTAGACATGGATTTTTCGAGGCTTGGCTCCCTAAATCTTAGACGTATCAAGGAGAAAGATGTGGAAATGTTGGTGAGACCTGTCTCAAATGAAGGATTAAAGCGCACACTCTGGTCCTTGGCTAAGGATAAAGCTCCTTTAGATGGATATAGAGGTAATTTTTTTCATGACACTTAGGAAATAGTAAGAAAGGATATGTGTGTAGCTATCAAGGATTTTTTTTTTTTTTTTTTAGGGGGCATCTGGAAGGATGTTGAGATAGGCAAGCTTCACCTACCTATCATTGATCCCAAAAAGGAAAATCCTTCATATTTCTTAGATTACAAGTCTATAGGTTGTTGTAATATAGTATACAAGTGTATCTCTAAGATCCTAGTTGAGAGCTTAAGATTGTGTTGCTTTTTCTGGTGAGCAAAGAACAAACAACTTTTATCAAAGGCAAAAGAATTATGGATAACATCCTTATAGCTCAAAAGCTCCTTAGAGGATAACACACTGATAGTAAGGGCTCCAAATGTGCCATCAAAATGGATCTTATGAAGGCCTACAATTATAAGATGGAGTTCTCTTAAGTACCTTTTAGGGTATATATTTTCCCTAGCTAATTCATCCATTAGATCATGGCTTATGTGTCATCTGCTATATTCTCCAAAAGCATTAATGAGGAACTATCAGGACACTGCGACTTCCAAAGGCTTAAGACAAGGCGACCCTATTTCTCCCCATTTGTTTGTTTTGGTAATAGAAGTTTTTACTAGTATCATGAAAGAAAAGGAGAGATGGAGGACTTCAAATTTCATTGGAGATGCAAGAAAGGAAAGCTTAACCATCTGTGCTTTGTAAATAATGTATTTATCTTTACAAAAAGGAGATTTCTACACAATAGAACCTATTAAAGTGGCCTACATGAATTCCAACCTATTTTAATGACTTAGAGCAAACCCTAAAAAAGCCACATGTTTTTCAATAGGGTAAGCCTGAGCAATAAGAGAAGCATAGCTACTCTCTTGGGTTTTTAAGTAGGGTCTCTCCCAATCAAGCATTTGGGTATCCCTCTTTCTTCAACACATATCTCTAGGAATGACTAGTTGGATTTAGTTAAGAAGTTCACAGCTATGATCAACCATTAGACAAGCATGTTCCTTTCTTATGCTAGTCATCTACAACTCCTTAAGAGCATCCTCTTATTCCTTCAAGCTTATTGGTCTATGATGTTCATTCTCCCTAGAAGCATTTTTTCCCCTATTGAATCTAAAATGAAAAGTTTCTTTTGGAACGAGAGTGAAGGTTCAAGAGCCAAAACCAAAGTGAGTTGAAAAAACATGTGTAAGCCAAAACAAGAAGGTGGGTTGGGTCTTCTAAACATAAAGCTATGGAACAGAGTGGCTTAGTTGAAGCACATTTGAATATAATGCATGGATGAAGACTCTTCACTTTGGGTTAGTTAGGTGAAAGAAGAGTTGTTGAGAGGTAGAAATTTTTGGGCTATCAAAATTCCTAATGACACCTTAAGGGCTTGGAAGAAAATCCTTCAATCTAAAGATTTAGCCAAACATCTTCTTAAGTGGAAAGTTAGGAATGGAAAACTCATTTCTTTATGGTTTGATGATAGGCATCCGACAAGCTCACTCATTGATTAGATGAGGAGCTAAGCTAGTTGACCTTCAATTATCCCAAAGACACCATTGGATACCTTCATTGCAAGTAAGGAGTGGACTTGGCCATATGGAGAGAGAGATGGAGCTCCCTTAAAAACTCCCTTGGCCACTTGAAGCCAGATGAAGGCATGGCAAATAAGCTAACCTAGAAATCAAATGAATCTAAGCTATTGTCTATCAAATCAACATATTTTCTGGTCACGCAAATGGAGCTAAGGTGGGACGGTGTTCCTTTGTATGGCATAAAGAAATGATACCCTAACATGCATTTATCTTGTGGATGGCTCTCCACCAAAAATTACCAACCTTAGATAAGCTAATCTCTTGGGGGATTTTTTATCTTCATGGATGTTTCCTTTATCAGAGTAGTGAAGAACCATGTACCCCTTTTTTTTTTTTTTTTGTGATTATGCTAAGCAGTTGTGGAGGAGAATTAAGAATACTATTTCTTGGGCACAAACTACACCATTGCAAGTGTCCCCTTATGAGGCTTTCTTAGACTGAGAAGGTTAAGGATACTAAATACAAGATAAAAGAAGAGTTTCACTACTGGATGCTATTATATTTGGAAGGAAAGAAACAAGAGAAGAGTAGAGAACATAACATCTTTTGTAGATACCCTTCTAAAGTCAGTTTTTTGTTGCTTATGTAATAGTTGAGCACCTTAGAGTTGATATGGCCATCTAATCGAGCTAAGTATCCTTTTGTTTTTTTTTTTTGCAAATACATAATTAGGTTTCATAGGTATTTTGTATGCTCTCTTTGTACAATTCCCATGTATAATTTGTTTTGAATGAAATTTCTCACCTTATTTAAAAAAAGAAGAAGAAGAAGAAACATTATTGACCACTTGATGATTCCTTTTTGGATAAATTACGCTTTAGATACTTGTATTTTCTTCTTTTCATTTTGAGTATCTGTGTTTTATTTTATAACATTTAGGTAACCCGCATTTATTAAATAGTGAAAAATAAACACCATAAGAAAAAACCGTTGGTTTTAAAATGACATAGGAAACAAAAACCATCTTCTTCCTATTGGCAAATCCAAAACATATCTAAGAGAAGACTCACATAAGGCGATGAAGCATGTCCTTTACAAAATATTTGAGAAATCAAAAGATCATGATTCTCCGCAAGGTGCCGTAGCTAGTAATAATAATTTGAATAATCTTCTCTAGAAGCTTCTAAATAATATCGTTATATCATGGCTAGTTCTCTTCTTTATTTATTTAATTTTTCTTTCTCTCCCCCAATCCAACAAATAACCAAACTTTCCAATATTATTATGCTCCCTACTACTCTCCAAACTCCTCTCTAACAAGTTAGTAACACTAACATCCAAATTGCATTTAGGATTTGTAGTCACAATGCACAAGGAAAATAACAATACTCTCTTCTCTTTTTTTTTAGGTGGGCTTGCAGGGAATTCGTTTATAACAGTAGAGTAAATTACAAAATGTTCTAACTTAGCCAATAACTTCAAGATTACAGTCAATCATTAAGATAGAAACTAAGGCACAAGCAAAATAACAGTACTCTTTTCTCTATTGACTATTAATTTCCATCTCCAAACACTATTTCAAATATTTTATGGCACATTAACATGAGTTGCATTGGAATAATTCCAAAAGAAAAAAAAGAACAAAGAAAATAATCAAGAAAAAACAAAAGAAAATTTTAAAATAAGTACAACCGGCTAGCAACCACCTTCACAATCACCACTGTAGGGTTAGGTTTTGTTTAGGAGAAGAATAACAATTTGAAATTTTTGGTTTTGTTTAGAGAAAATGGCAGTTGAAGGAAAAGAGGATGTAATTTCCCGATAATGTTTTAGATTTTTCAATACAAAGAAAATAATTTGTTTCTTGTCTCATTTTAAAACTTTTAAAACTAACAGTTTTTTAAATGGTGTTTATTTTTCACTATTTAATAAAATACAAGTCACTTTAGTGTTATTAAATAAAATATAAGTACCCAAAATAAAAAAGAGCAAAAACACAGATACCTTATTAAATAAAATACAAGTACCTAAAATGAAAAAAAGCGAAAACACAAATACCTAAAGCATAATTTACCCTTTCAATAGTTATGCAGAGTAAATATTTTTCCTTAAGCTGCTTTCAAAGTAAAAAAAGCCCACTTTAGGGTCCTAGGACTTCAAGATGGACCTTCATGATCATAACTAATTTGACTTCTTCCCTATTAAGTTTTGCAAGTAATACACCTTTGCTTAGCTTGATTTCTCACTGGTTAATCTACATTTTCTCTCTTGACAGAGGCATTATATAAGAACCTCAAAGAAACATGCAAAAGATTCGGACTCCTAATCCTCACAAAATCAACAGTCAAACAATAGCATGAATTTATGTGCTTAATCAGTCACGATTAACACCCTTTTGTTGCATGGGGGGAAAGTTCTTTTGAAGGAAAAAAGCAGAAAAGAGGGGAAAAAAAAAAAAAGAAAAGGACATAAAAATGATCTTGGAGCATAGGACACAAACAAAGAATGTACCTGGATGACTCTATGCCACTGTTGCTCTTTCTCAAGAAGAAGTAGTGCCCTCCTGATTGAAGCAAGAGGGAAATTCTCTTCCCAAGCTACCCAGGCATCAAGAGTGCCATAAACTGCTTCTTTGTTGTCATTTACTTCACGAAGCTGAAATTCATGAAGATTTTTATATATCAATATAATTCCTATAATTTCTACCATGAAAAGGCAAGATTTTATATGGATGGTGTAACATGTATTATAATACCAAGAGTAAACCATCTCCCATGCTCCCAATTCTATTGAATTCTCAATTAGTAAAAATAAGTATATTTTGAATATTTGGAAAGGACAAAATATATAAACCTTCCAGAGGTTAGAGCCCTTAACCCAAAAATACTAAGGTATTGCCAAAATCTTTGAAGCCAGTAATCTGATGTGGTTTGAAATCTGTACTTATGGCATTTCCTTTTTTATTTTAGTCCACTGCTTGTATATGAGCCATTTTTTAATTAATCATTTTGTTCACTCACCCAAAAGAAAAAAAAAAAAAAAACAAAGAAAAGAAAAGACTGCAACATAATTTGGAATTCAAGGACATCATGTACGACAAAATGGTGTATTATCTTTTTATCCACCTGAATTACAGGGCAGATAAATAACCTCATGCATTCTAAGTTTTTTATATTTATATGCTGAGATGAGTCAAGAGTATATATTTTAAAAGAAAGGTCCAAAATCTATCGAAGGATTCTCATATGCAATCCAAGTAATCAGTTGCACTTAACTCAAAGTCAGATGAGTTAGGTCTTCACTTCCATTTATCTTAATTTCAATGCTAAAAGAACTGTATTTTTAAAGGAAAGCAGAATTAAAGGGGACAGAACAATATGTGAATACATCTAGAGATTAAGCCATCATTAAACTAACATGCGACAAGAAATAACACGTTAACTTCAAGCAATTTTAATGCTTAATGGAGATATTAAGCACCTTATGTTGCAATAAGGGTTAGTAAAATTGCTGACAGGAATTGCATTTATGTCTCTTGGAAAGACTGTCATTCAGCTCACGGAAACCACCCTAATGACAAAGCTTTGAAACAACAGCCCACACTACAGTAGTGTGCACCAAAATAGTTTATTGTGGTAATTACATTCCAGCAAGAAGAGTTATATGCAAGTGACTGAAAGTGACATGCCAAACTTCAATTTGACTTTGCAGTTTGATTAATATATGCAAGTCCTACAATCATAAAATTGACAAATTTCAATATCTTATTGTAAACAGTCAAAAGATAACCATACAGAGAAAGTATGTCTTCCAGCAATATTCAATCTCATAATTCGACGAGGAAAGAAAGGAATAGTGTTATAATCACAATAACTCTTATTGCCGAAGGAGATTTGTACCAATTTATTGATTCAGACTTTACTCACACATGATATAATTACTGCTAAAAACATGCACAAGCTTCTTTCTCCATGCTCTTCTTTGTTGGTAAGTCCTCCAATTAGTCATACTTACAGAGCTAACAAGAAAATTAAACTTCTCCTTCCTAGAAAGATTTTGACCAATTCTATGCGTCTGCTTCAGCCCTCCATTTTCACCTAAAGCACGTATAAAGCTTCCATCCTGAAAAAGATCAAAAGAACAATTCAGACAACTATAGTTCCACCATAAGCAGAATAAAGTTGCAGCATAAGAAAACAGAAATATTGTTCAGAACAACCATAAATAAGATTGGCATTAGAGATTTATAATAAATTAAATAAAATATATATAAAAAAAAGAGGAAAGAAAGAGGGCTTCTGATTTGAGCATCTTGTGCATTTGAATAAGAATTCAGCAAACAAAAGAGTGAACATGTTACAAGATTGATCTAATTAATAACTTTGGACTCGTCTTAGAGAGAACCTAATGTTCTCTTTTTAGGGCTCAATTAAAGAAAGAACCCCACTATCTCTTAAACACTTAAAATCTAGATTTTCCTTTTTATTTTCAGAGAAAAATAGGCTTGCTTCTTGCATTTATTTTTCTGCATTTAACAAGTAAAAACTGGCTGTTACAACCTTAAATACTCCCCCTATTTTCGCTATTTTCATGTGGACTGCTCCCTGAAAACACTCTTAACAATGTAACAACACAACTGACCCACAACCACTACATACTACCCACTTGCACATAAAATAACAAACAACTCCACAATTACACGCACATACACCGACAGCACACACACACATTCTTACTAATACTAGTACAAAACACATCACAAATTATAGAGAGACATCTGTACTTTTTTATTAACTTTTATATTACAAGAAACAACAATATATATACAATGTATACCTAGTAGGTGTACTAACAATTGGTACGTAACCTTTATCTGACATATGATTAATGATTCTGTCTACAAGATAAAAGAAAAAAAGAAAATACTGTTTACAAAAAAGTTATAGCTCGACATTTTCCTTCAAATTGAAAAATAGGTATTATCGTTCCTAGCTTGAAAATAATCTTCTAACACTATTCAATCCCTTTATTAAAACATCTACAAGTACCTTCCTAAGGGAACATATAGAATACAAACTGACCTTCCTCTAACTTTTCTTTAATGAAATGCTTGTCAATTTCAATGTGTTTTATCATTTCATGTTGTATAGGATTATGAGTAATGTTGATTGCTAAGTTATTGTCACCATAAAGCTTCATAGATCTCTCCCAGTTAACTTCCAAGTCACTTAAAAATAACCTTCAATCATAGCAACTTGCAAATCCCATAGGCAATTGCCCTAAGTTTTGATTCTGCAATTGATCTAGCCACAACATTCTACTTCTTACTTCTCCAAGTTAGTGGATTTCCTCCAAGGAGTGTATAGTACTCGAAATTAAAATTTTTTTCCACTATTGATCATGCATGATCCACATTAGTATAGGCTTCTAGTGTGAGACTATCACTCTTTTGAACAAAATCCCCTTTCCTAGACTTTCTTCGTGCTAGTGCAAAACCCTAAAAGCTACTAATAGATGAAAGCTTCTTGGATCATACATAAACCAACTTATCACACTCCCCACCAAGAAAATATTTCAATTTCCCAAGCTCTTTTAATTCAAATTATTTAGCCAGTTGTCATTTCAACTCCTACTCCTCATTCCAATCATAAAAATGTCATCAACATACGCTAAGAGTGCAATTACACCCCCTAAGGTCGAGTAATTAATGAACAAAATATGGTCACCTTAGCTCAGCCTGTAACTTACCGCCTTCATGACTTAAGCAAACCTACCAAACCATGCTCTAGGGGGCTAGAATCCTTTCTAGCCTACATCTTTTTTATCCTAACTTTTCTTCTTCAAAGCCTGGTGAAATGTTTATGTAAATTTCTTCGTTTAAGTCTCCATGAAGGAAAGCATTTTTCACATCATATTACAAAAATAGCCCGCAAAAGTGAGCTACTAAGGATAAAAGGATTCTTAAAGTGATCATTTTTGCTATAGGAGTAAAGGTATCCTGGTAGTCAATCCCATAGGTTTAAGTATACCACTTTGCAACTAACCTTGCTATGTAATCCTCAAGTATTCCATCTGCCTTATACTTCAGAAGCAACTAGTCTATAAAACCAGCAGAAACTAAAACAGCTGATTTTGCATCACCAACAAAATAAACCTGCAGGTGCATTTCATAGGAAAATAGGAAGTCTCTTGAAGGCCTCACTAGAAATTCTTTATGATAATTCACTGTTTAGTTTGTTCTTTTCCTGTAGTAAGGTCCAGATAATAGGCAAAACCTACTGCCAAGAGATTCAATAGGAAAGGAAAGAAAGAGAAACATCAGTCATCAGAGATGTACAGATTGTAAAGCTGTCATATCTGGGTATTGCTCTTTACAGATGAACTTGATCTCAAAGAATAATTTCCAATCCCTAGAAAGATCTAATTCAGCTATATTCATTTCCTGGTCTATGAATTGCTCTTTATGATGACCTTGATCTCAAAAAATTATTCCCAGTCCCTATAAAGATTAGTTTTATGTCAAGATTCCACCAGTAATGAGTGAAGAGGTTACATATTCCAAACGAATCTTTTTCCTAAAATGCTGACCTCTCAAAAAGAGGTGCAAATGCAATACTATAAAATTAAAAAAAAAAAAACACAATTCCCCCTCCAAATCTTTGTAAAAAGAAGCTCAAATATATTTAGAAGAAAGTGATTGTAAGTTATAGTTCTTCGTATGTTAAATTCCTTCTTTTGATCTCAATTTTTGTTTTGAACAACCAGTATAGCTTTTTTTTGCAAAGAAAATATTTATACACGATTTTTTCTGTGGAAGCTTTCTCAGCAACCAACATGAATTCTGTTTACAAGAAGCACTCATTAATTGCCTTTTGCAACACCCTAAGTATAATGACCCAACTGGAACTTCAAGCTTTGAGACTTGCTTTAACGTAGTACACTGCAAGGTTTTGTCCTTTGTGTCGGCTGCACCCATGCAGATCACCCATCCTAAAAGTGCTCTCCAATGAGCTCATTTATCTTTGGAGTTTTAATGAAGTCTAAGCCAATATACCAAAAGATTGCTCAATTATTAAAATTTTATCATACTCTATTTGAGAGATGTAGCAATCTCGTCACTTATAGAATTGACACCTTAGTCAATTTCGTGACATAGATGCATGACCACACTCGATAGAGAAGACTCTAAAGGCCCTCCCTTACAGGCTTCAAGAGATATCCCATATTATAGCACTTTACCATGCATGACACTTATCTCCCCCACTTCTGGCTGGTAACTGCTCTAATACTACTTATAAAAATCCAACTAGAACTTCACACCCCAAGGTATTATTCGCCTTGACAGGACATGCAGTATGATTTTGTCCTCAATGCCAACTGCTTTCCAGGTTACCCCTCTTGAGAATGCTCCCCAATTTCTAACTAATTCTAAGCCATTATACCAAAAGGTATCTTAATAATTAGAATTTTGTTATCCTCTATTTGAAAGATATCACACTAAGTCTTGGTCTAAATAATTGGACAACAAACCATTGACCATTCCCTAAGCTTTTCGAGGTGATCTTCTTTCTTGATGCATATGAAATTTCTAGAATTTTGTAGGGTTGAAGCACAATTTGCCCATTAAATATTGTTTTGTTTGTTTCATTTGAAATCTACCATTGTCTCATTAAAAGTATTGTAATAGTTAATCTCACTTAAAATAATACTACATAATCAATCCACCAACACTATTATAAGAAAAAGTCCATACATAACAACCATCAAGAAGTATCATGAATATTCAGCCACATGTGTACTCATGAGTCACAAATATCAAAAACAATGTAAGAATGATTGCAAAAAGCAAGCACCTACATATAAGCACAAACTCATAGAATACACATCAGCATAAAAAAGAGTTGAGGGGGGAGAAACATGGGGAAAGAGGCATCTGATCTCCCAGTAAATTAAGTCTCTTGTAAATTATAAAAATAAATTATTATCCTCACTAGTCCATGGTTAGAATTTAAAAAAGATGAAAAAACAAAAAAAAAAAAAAAAATTGAATGATGATATGTGAACACCCTGAATTAAGTACCTCAGACTTTGAAACCGCTTCATCTCTGGGTCGACCAATTCTTTCATGCAGGCTGACTGTACTGTAACTACAGTTAAGTTTCTCCACACAAGCAGGCTCACATCGTGTTAATCGAGCAATCTGCATATAGAGTTATGTTTATGATGTATCATGTATATGCCATTTTGCTTGTTCAGTTTTATTCTGAGCAAAGAATGAGGCTTGCTGAGCTAGTTGTGATTAATCCTACTGACCATAGGAATGGGAACTCACTCGATTAGCTAGATAAATTCTGGATGTTGAAGCAATGAACTTCAACAAACACTTAAGTCTTGATCTCAAACTGCCAATTCTTAATATACTATGTATGCAAAGATAGAAAAAGTTGTTCAGCCTAGACTACCCCCTACATTTGATTTGTTCTATAAATTATAAAATAAAGAAATTGCACACAACATACTTCAAGCAAAGCTTGCTCCACTAGACTTAATGCAAATAATGTCTGCATGCAGGGAAAAAATAGTCTATTCCTAGTTGTTCAGTAGGTAAAAAAGCAGGGGAGATTAGCAGCAAAACTGTATTTGATTTGGCAGGAAGGAAGATATGTTAGACTGCTAGTTTTCCTTTGAGTTATTTTAGACTTCACTAGGGGTAAATTTCAATAAAGGAAGAACTGATTGCCTACTAGTTTATCATAGTTTTCTCAGCTCTAATGTGTCCTTGCAAATAGCATTGAACAAAGGACAATAGGAGGATCCATAATTCACTGAGAAGTTTTCATTAAAAACTTATGTCAGAAAGCACTAGACACATATAAGATAGCTAAAGACCAAATAACACTAATGCAAATCAACTAACATTACTTCAGACACATGACATCATAGAGCATTCGCCTTTGCGTATAGCTGATTCAAGAAACAAAAATACACTAGCTGTCAAAAGTTTCAGCACCTGGTCAACAATATGGCTGTAATCGTTGTAAGTAGTCATATGATATTTCTTAATTAGATGATCCAGATATTTCAACTAGGACACAAAAGTGAGGAAATCAGTTGACTCAATAAATTGCACACTCAACTATTCAACTTTACTTTGTAACAATTTGACAAACATAAGAAATAAAAGCCTAAATACATACCTTAGCAGTCAAATTGCTCTGGAATAATGAAATGGTACGGTGCATGTAAGATATTCCAAAAAGATGCCTGGAAATCAAAGAGCAGATCATAACTCCTCAGAAGTAGGGGATAAGGAAACGTGAGAGACAAATGCGTGGCAGAGGATGATCATTTATGCTCAGCTCATTAAGCATAGTTTCTTGTAAATCAAGACGGGAGGTATCAGATTTTATTTTCAAGAGAGCTTCTTCAATGGATATAAAGAAAAAATTTGAGCTTTTCAAGCAAGCAACTTTAGATTTAGAAATTGATGCCACATCATAGAATTGCAATCCAGTTTGTTCCCCTGCACGGTAAACAATAGGTGCAGAGCTATTTATATGTGCTTTATGCCATTAACTGCCTCAGGGAACTTAAGCACTCTTCATTGTTGTGTACAACTAAAGTTGAACAGTGATATCGTACGCAGATTACTTCTTTAGTTAGGGATGAAATATGGAATAGACAATTACTTATTGCAACATAGAGGTAAAATTTCAATGCAAAGGACCCGTGGTACCTGGTACCATCTTTGTCAGTAATAGTTAGTTTCGGTCTTATGTTCTAGCTGTTAGTTAGCATGATTGTTGTTATTTGATTATGCTTTTATTTGTTGGGATGCAATAGTCAAATCTAGTATGTTCCACAATGCATGGGAGGAATAGGATTCTTTCTTATCCTAAATCTTGTATTCTTACTCAGTTTATGTACTTAGACAGAGATGAATAAAATCAAGCCTCTAGATTCATGATTTTTACAACCTTAAAGGATTTACTCAATGGTGATTTACTCAATAAACTGTTGTCGTCAATGCAGAGAGAACCCTCAAATAACTAATTAATTTTGAGGGAAAAGGATAAAAAACTATTTTTTTTCAAGATAATCCTTAAAATTTGGCCCAAAAAAAACTAATCCCAGAAGTACCCTCATATAAGATTGTGTCTTCCACACACAATTTTGCTTAAGCCTAAAATTGTTATCAGTTGCATGTTGAAATTATGTGTTGAAGACACGACTTCAAGCAACAGTTGAAAACGCATCTTCAACATATGATTTTGACCTCAATTTTTCCATAACTACTGCACTTTTCTATTCTCCCCAAAATCTACATTACCTATTGAAATAACCAGAAACAAAACTTCATAATCTATATATATTCCTTTTCCACCATTGATTCAGTCACATCCATCTCTGTACATTGTTCCAAACTTCTCCACAACCATGACAACAACAAGAATGATAACCTTTTACCAAAAGACAACCAATAACAAACTTGTCAATAACTCCTCAACAACTTCTCAGGAACAACACTTTAACAACAACGATACTTAAGAGAAAAATAATTACTTGATTCTCATTGCTAAATCAATCTACAATCACAAATACATTTTTTCAACCAAACGAAAAAAAAAAAAAAAAAAAAATTCATTCACTTCTTAATGAGTCTATTCGAATACAAATTATGTATAAAAAATGATGAAAACCAAATGATAGAACAAAATCTATGGTTACTATCTTTTTGTCACTAAAATGTACACAATGGGTGAATATCTAGTGTAGGGGTGGACACGATTTGGTTCAGTACAATTTACTCTCCCCTACTGAACTGAGCCTAAAATTTACGATTGGTTTTTTTTCTAAACCGAACTCAATTATATGGTTCAATTTATAAATTTTTCGGATACAAAATTAAAAAGTTCGGTACAATTCAGTTCACAGTTTGAACCCATTTTTTTTTTAATATTAAATCCTGATAATTAAAAGGGAGTGTAAAATTTACAAAGACAATATTGAAAAGTAGAATGACATCGTATGCTTAATTGCTTATAAAAAGAACATTGACATTAAAAAGGAAAAAAAAGGGACAATCTATAAACTTAAAACAAGTAAGAAATCAAACATTAAAAGGAAAAAAAAAGAAGGAGGGGAACTAACCACTCTTTATCCTCTTGATTGCGTTTTCCTCTATACAATGATCCATAAAAAATGAAGAATTCACTCTATACAATTGTATTTCTATATAGCCTAAACATGGACAACTTTACAAAGAGAATATTGGAAAGGGAGAAGCAATTCAAGGCATTAGCTTCCTTAGCAAATTTCATTTAATTTCAAAAAGAATGATTCAAATTGTATATATTTGTAACACTTGAAAAACAATAGTGCATTCATCCTGTACCAAGTGAATCATTTCATATCATTTGTCCTATTGATCAATTTTCACAATATGTAAAAATTGTATTCATTGATGTGGATGAGAAGACAATGAATTTTTCAAGCAAAGACTACAATCAACTTTCAAACACAAAATCATAAAGAGTATTCTTGCTTCTGGAAAACTCACATATAGCACAAGCTAAATAAAGCCATTAGCAGCCAATTTTCTTTTCTTTTCTTCTCCAACCAAGATGTAACAGCAAAAACAAACTATCAAAACATGCTAGAAGAAGTAGGAATATTCTCTTTTATCTTGTAATCAAAACTGTGGATTTGTTAAATATAGTTGCAATAATCTCAATAGATAAAGGTGATGAAGTTGCATTGACCTATCACTTTCAGTCACATTCGACAGCTAAATCTTTAATTGGCAATCAGCAGAAGAATTTTATACTCAGTCTATCTATTTAGACATAGGGACCTAAAGTTGCAGATCATATGCATCAGTACGAAGTGCAACAAGAAATCTAATCTTTGAGCTTTATCTCCCTCATGGACATACATATGTGTCTCTTCCTTCTTATTTTGGAGCAAAGAGTAACTTGGGAAAATTATTTTCAGGTGATGATATATTCAAGAAAATAAATTATAATAACGATTTCCATGCGACTTATTGAATTGCATGGGTGGTTATGGAATCATAAAAGAAATTAAGATACAATAGAACTGTGGCTTGTCCTCAACCTTTTGCATAAGTACATGAATGATAAGAATTTCACAGAAAAAAAAAAAAGGGAGAAGAAGAAGAAAATTTTAACTGATCATAAGCAAGAGTCTTTGTATTCTCTCTAAGGATAGCACACACACGATGCATGGCTGATAAATCTCCGCATCTACAATCATTAATACTCAAAGAGATTAAATAAACCGATTTTGAAAGACACAGCCCCAAATCTTTTCATGTCAGGTTCATCATCAAGAAATAAAAGGACGACAAAAATCAACTCAAAAACAGACACACCATCAACGAGGAAAATCAAATAGTTGTATTCATGATCTTAATCGATAAACGCAAAACTCAAAAAATAAAATAAAAACCACCATCAACAAACAAATCTGGAATGCAGGTTGCAGAAAACGGAAGTAAAAATCATATCTTGAATCTGAAAAAGGAAGTACACATCACAGCAAGCAGACTCTAATACCACTTACCCGGATAGGAACCACCAACGCCCCCTTCGACTTCGAGAACTGATAGATAAACCCGGAAAACCTGAAATATATATGAAAAAAAAAAATTATGAAAGATTTGAGAGTTAGTTTTGATCCGAATCAGAAGAGAAATGACGAGACGGACGGGAATAGAGCCGAGAGTGAGAAGTAGAACTGATAGTGTTTTTGCAGAATAGATCGGAATCACTTCACCTAGGTACTTGTGTGTTTTCCGTTTCGAAGAAGAAAGGCTAGGAAGACAGATGAGTCGCTATGGGTGAGGGCTAGAGAAGATAGAAGAGTTTAGAGTCCAAGTCACAGAGTCAGTGGTCACGGTCTTTGTTTAGAAAAAATAAAATAAAATCGTTGTGGCCCAGTTCAGAATCGAAACACCAATACCTAACCTAATTGATAATAAAAGCGCATGCCAAAAAAACCGCATGTCAAGCTAAGCTTGCACTCTCTTGTCTATTTTAACTGTACAATATGTTCCTTTCCAACCTCTACTAGATAAGGAATTGAGTGGATCGGAATAGGATTGGGCTCTACTTGTGTAAGGCCTTCCCCTATATCGCCTACTAAGCTGGAGGAGTTTATAAATGGCTTGTTGAGCTCTCTTTAAGCGGTGCATTGTATGGTACTAATGGTTGCTTAAGGAGCTCCTAACTTCAAAAAAATCGGTCCACTAGGCTATTGCTTCCTATAGTCAATGTTTCTTATGCAATCGTGAGAAAGAATCTCACTTGTGATATGACATGTGTTAATGTGCTAAGTGCATGTGTATAATGTTGTGTAATATATGTGGGCTCATGTTGTGAAATGGTAATTGTTCTAGTGAAGTGCATATTTTATTAGTTAGTGTCAACTATCGATGAGTATAAATAAAGGGCACTTTGTTAGTAGTGGTCATCCAAATATTTTTGCACAATCTTGTATGTTAATTGTGAGCAAATGTACTCATGGAACTTTATGAGCTCTTAGCTTATGTCTCTCATTCGAGAGATTAGGGGAGAGATTAGGGAAATTAGGGTTTGTACTGGAATTCTATTGAAAAAAAAAATAGAAAAACCTATTAGATATCTCTTTTTATCACTTGAGGTTCAAAACAAATGGCACCATTTGTAGGAAACTTCACCAAAGACTAATCAAAGCAAGTTGAAAATTAGTTTTTCTTTTTTTTTTTTTCTTCCTTCCCTTTCGAAAATCTCTTCATTCCTATCACAAATAGTTGTCTTCTTTTCCATTCTCTTCGAAAAGCAAATCACTAAATCCACAAACCCTAACAATTTTACTCTACTCAATTTTCTTTGGAGACTTCATTTACACACTCAATTTCCTTCATTTATGTCACTTATATCGTAATATGTAGCCCAACAACTTCCTCTTTGACTTAAGATCAAAAACTTCAATTGTCCTTTAATCTTGACTCGCATGGAATCTTGACTTAAAGAGCTAGAAAAGAATTCAGGTGAAATGCATGAAGAATTACTAAATGTGTAGTAGTGATTGACAATTTTGGAACAAAATCAAAAAGACATCGGAGGAAATGTTAATTTGTTAAGAGAAGATGTAAATTCACTTCGTGGGGATATGTCCTTACTTTGTGGACATGTTACAATTATTCAAGCTAAGGTAACGAAAATTCAAAGGATATTTGAAGAGTGATGAATTTCACATAAATTTGGCTATGGCAAATCTTCTAAGTTGATGTAATAGGGAAAACACTAGTTGAATGTTTGGAATGATAATGTGAAGGAGTCAAATATAAACAGAGAAAGTGAGGAATTGAGTGTTGGACAAGTAAATACGAGAATTAAAGAAGTGGATGAGGAATACCAGATGAATACATCTAGAGTACAAATTCCACTGTTTGAAGGCATAGATCTAACTAATTGGATCTTTCTCACAAAGCAGTATTTTGAGCTTCAATGCACTAGTGAAGAGTAGAAAGTGAATTAGATGCAATAAGCATGGGAGGATGGTATATGTATTGGATAAAAGCCTAGAGGATGGTGTGTGTACTAGATGGTATGTATACTCGATGTTGAAATGATATGAAGAACGTAATGAATCGTTAATGGTAGATGAAGAGTCAAAGTCACATGTTAGCCAGTAATTGCCAACTTCCAATCTAGAATTGAACAATGAAGCTCTAAAAGTGATTATGGAGAAGTGCACTAAGAGAGAGTTGAAGGTCAAGCATGGAGTAAATGAGGATACATTCGTAGTGGGTGGAAACTTCCTTCTATCAAAGAGTAATATGGAATTTGAGAATTTTCAACATTTGGAGGAAGTACTGTAGCTTGGGAAATTAAATGGTGGTTGTAGAGAGGATTAGGCGAATGAAGTTTTGCTGACACATGGAGGTCAATAATTGAATAAGAAAATACAAGCAAGTGTAAATGGTCAGAGGGATTGTACAATGGTGGAAATATGTCGTGGACATCTGTTAGAGGCTATTAAGTGGTAAAATATAATGACATTAGGAACTATAGATTGGAATGGGTTACGACGACTTGCAATTGGTGTTAAAATAGACATTAATCTGTTAATGTGGATATTGGTTGCTAAAATAAAATTATTTATCAAAGATGAAAGGAGATGGTCCAACAACCTGAGGGGACTGATCTTGACAACTTTGCTCCTACAATTATGGATGATTGCAAATTTTGTACACACTGCTTGCAATATGTAGCTGCATTTGACAAAGTTGGAGTAAGATAGTTATAAGTGCTTTTCTAAACAATCATTAAGGACAAAAACCTTCTCAAAGGGGGAATGTTCTAAGTTTGTATGTAATGTGCTAAGCGTATATACAATGTACTTTGTATGTGAGATGCATACATGTGGGCCAATGTTATGTAATATGTGTAGGCCCATGTTGTGAAATGGTAATTGTTCTAATGGGGTGTATATTTGATCAGTTAGTGCTAGTTGTCAAGGAGTATAAAAGGGGGCACTTTGTTAGTAGTGGTCATTAAAATATTTTGGCACAAGTCTTGTATGTTGGTTGTGAGCAAATGTGCGTATGGAACTTTGTAAGCTTTTAGCTCATGACTCTCATTCAAGAGATTTGGGAAATTAGGGTTTATACTTGAATTTTATTAAAAAGAAAAAGAAAAGCAAAACCTATTAGATTTCTCTTTTTATCTGTTGAGGTTCATAACAAGTTACACTTGTTTGTACAATTACATGTCCTAAATGTATGGAAGAGACTCCAATTTTTTTCCAACTTGCAATGTATCAACTTCATTTTAGCAAACTTAATGCCAGATCTTCAAGTAATTATTAATACCATGCATCATACTATTGTAAAGTTACTTTATAGTGGTTATTTATTATATCTGGAAGGAAAGGAACCAACAAAGAGTAGTATATATGCCAATCCAAGAGATCTTTTACCTAGTATATTTTACCTTGTTTTGTTGTAAGAGATAGAATGTCTTTGTGAATTAGTACCAAGTTACCAATCCTTCTACCCTTTTGTTTTTTCAAGTGCTTTAATCGATAGTTTAGGTCCTTTTGTATGTTTTATCCTGCTTTATACAATGGATTATATCCTCCTTTCCTTTAACGAAGAATATAAAAGAATTTAACATTACCTAAAGAAAAAAGTGGTTTTCTTACTAAAGAAGAAGGGAAGAGGATGGTTTTTCGCAATTTTCCTTATAAAGATAATGTTGGAAGGGCATTGTTGAAAGGAAGGTATGTTAATGCATTAGTTAAAAGGTTAGAAGGAAACGAAGGGATTACAACCATAGGAAAGTTTTGGATAGTAAAGAGAAAAACACGATGTAGTTAATACCAAAATGGCCTAATTGCTTAAGCCAAATCAAGTAGGAATCACATGAGCGTTAGATGGTTAAAGAATCGGATAATTTTGATTTACCTGGATAGTCACACCTAGTTTCCCTTAGAACCATTCGGTTTATTAAGGCAATAATGCAAATTTTAAAATAACATTGAGGCTGATGAACCACCTATGGTAAACTAATAATTGAGTAAAGTACGTAGAAATCACTTATATGGAGAGAAACTACTTAGTAAGTTGCATTAGTTAAGTGATGTAAGACATATACAAATTATTAGAAGGTTATGATGCTAAGTAAGCTCACTAATCATGTAGCTTTTTTTTTTAAATCAATATTAGACTATTTTAACAAACAAGCAAAAGCCATAGATGAAGCTTGTATCTTAACAATTTGTTCTTTCAAGGACTAAGTAATGTGCTGGTCTCCTATTGATAAACATATTAGAAAAGAAAGTAATATCACAATTTACACCTTAAGTTTACATTTTTTTGCAATTGTACACCTAAATTTTTTACTTATCTAATTATACACTTAATTGAAGATTTAGTTGTCATTATTTATATATCAATTAACTTCAATTTACATCATTAATTCATCTTAGGAGGTCACCAAACCCCCTTAGAGACATGTGCTGCCAACTACGACTACTAATGTATCTCATAACTTGCATTTTTTAAGTGAGTCGTAAACCACTGTTTTGTAAGGGATAGTCAGCGACCACTTATTAGAGGTTATATAACCCTTCTAAGGTTGTAAGCAACATCCCCATTAGCTAATTATGCCGAGTGTACTAACTATATAACTTGGTGTTAATAGAGGTATCGACAATGATAACTAAATCTTTAATTGAATGTATAATTAGGCAAATCAAAATTTTAGGTGTATAATTATAAAAAGCGACAAAGTGAAAGTGCAAACTATGATACTGACCCTTAGAAAAATGTTAAGCATATAACATCTCTTTATAATAACAAAAATAAAAATAAAAAGCAAAAAGCTCTTATATTTCAACTCTCAAGAAGATAGATAGCCTAATTACTTTTGTAAATAAAACGTGAATTACACTTTAGTACTTTTATTGTTGCTAAGTCTCAGCCCTTGACTTTTTCTCGTTTTTAAATCAACTGAGTATGACAATATTGAAAAACTAAGTTAAGAAACCAAGAGAAGGTCATGAGCAAGAGCTTCATATTGACATAAAAAACAATATGAAAGAACATTGGCTCTAGACAACACAAACTTAAAGAAACAAAAAAAAAAACCATTACATTGAACAAATTAGAATTTAATACTATTAAAATTTGTGATAGCTACATAACAATTAAGATGAGAAGAAACAAGAAGTGTTTAAAGGAAAAGTTATTTATGAACACAGAAAAAAGCAGTTTCTTTTTTTTTTTTTTCCTTTTATTTTGTGTGTATATTTGGGGGGATAAAAAACCTATCCGATATTAATGACATTCCATTTTTTTTTAAAGTATGAAGAGAAGATGAGGAGCATATGATATTTTCTCCATAATTTCCCTATCTGTTGCTATGAAAAACATCAATAACATACATGATAGAATGTTAACCTAGAAGGGCTAATACTTCAAAAACATCTTGCAAGATCCTACAAACAAATCCTTTTAATATTTAAAAAAAAAAAAAGTCCCAGAAGGGGAAAAGACTAATGGAGTGCAACCTTACTCTCTTTACGAGCTTCTTAGCAATAGAGATTTCCCACTAAACTTGTGGACATTATGATATTGCTTGATTGCAAATAGATATAATTGGAATGATGAGTGGGACTGGTAGGGCTGATTAAGGAGAAATGTTGAAAGTCATTGAAAAATGGATGGCATTTAGACCAATAAATCATAGAGTTAAAAATAGACATATGAACAAGACTAATAAACCAGCAATACTTGTAAAATTGATGTGAATCTACAGCACCTAATTACCAACATATCATGATAAATTTTAAATGAAAATCCAACAGTAGGTCATCTTTAATCACAAGTATTTTTATTTTCGACTTGTAAACAATAAATCACTCTAAGATGTCCACATAAAAATCTAGTGCTACAACATAATAAAGACACCAATATACTCTGAAGCAAAATGGAACTAGAAGAAAGCTTGAGCATTATTTCAACATCAAAGGATTTCATATTCTAAGGAGCTAAAAGATATAGCCTATGAAGGAAAAATATTGTAAATCCATCTCCCTAGGCTCTTTATCGTATTTTATTTCTTTTAAATAGTATGGTATTTTGTTAGTGTCAATAAGGAAATTTCAATAAGAAGATGGAGACATATATATGCTATAGCGAATAAGTTAAATAGTATTACAAATACCCAAATGCACCTCTATTTTGAATAAGTTCCAATGAGTTTATGTCTCTAAACACAGTGATTTCTACTCAGCTGAGAACCTAAACATAGTTACTAACATTATTTATTTTTGTGTTATTTTTCCTTATGATCATACGATAACCATAACTTTCTTGTAATGGTGTGTAAGCAAGCAAGTATGACTTCACAAACTACATGCTGCAAGTTAGAACATGAAACTAGTCTTTATTCTCCATATGGAGAACTACTAGCCCAAAAAAAATAAAATAAAAAGAGTAAGTAATGATTCAGAAGTGCATTTAATAATTCCCCAATATTGAAACTCCATCTCATTGGGTCAAAAATTTGGATAATTTTTTTTAATATTCTTATCCCATTCATCTCGAATGAACTTGCACTCATGGCTCCTATCAATGTTGGCAAGTCTCGAGATTTTAGAAGTTTCCATATTCACCGGAACCACTTTTTCGTATTTAACTTGAATCATATATAATGAGAGAAAATAACTTATATTAATTAAGGATTAAATTTCCCCATTCCAAAATGGACTAATCACTTGCTACTGCATATATAAAAAATATTTTATACAAGCACCATTTTGCATTGCTTTCTTAATACATAACAACATCTAATTGAAAAAAGCATAGATGGAACACTATTTGGGAACATAGAAATTCCATCCATTGATTAATTGCACCCATCCTTAAAGCACCATAAGCACTGATTGATTATAGAAAATACTGCAAAAATCAAAGGTCTAATCTAAATATGTATTCCGAAACACATATGTCGATCATTATATGGAACCTTCTAGCACATTTTGCTTTTCAAGAGTATATGATTGGTTTCTAGCCACTTCTAATTTATTTTCATAAGATCAAATTCTTAACACCTATCATCTCTCATGGATTATATACAGATATAATTCATTAACATATGTTAAAAAGAGAAATTTTACACATTTCAATACATTCTTTCTCATGATATGTATAACCTTAGATAATAAAATTAAGCTTACCATTTTGGATACAAATCAAAGTAATGACAATATCAAGCATGATATCAAGACAAAAGTAGCAACACAATCCAAATTTTTCATGAATTTATTTCACGGGGATGGAATAAATTCATGCAAAACTCTAATGAAACCTAATTGTCAAGAAATTCTACAACTCGCAAAGAGTAGTGCATTAAAGAGAGATGAACAAAAATAGAAGAAGTACCAAACCAAGCCATTCGGGACAAAAGCCAAACGAATACTAAAACAAACGGTACTTATCAATAAAGAGGGGTTAAGGAGTAACTAAGCTAAGAAGGAGAGAGGGAGAAATTGAGAGAGAGAGAGTGTGTGTGTACACGTGCAAGAGAACGGAGAGAGGGGGAAGAGAAAGAGGGAGAAGAGTAAATGACGCTTCTTTGGGTCTGCTAGAAAAGGGGAAAATAAAAAAGGGGGGGAAAATAATAAAAAAAAAAACAATGTGGGGAGAGGCTTGGAAAAAAAAAAAGAAAAAGAAAAAGAGGGGAAGAAGGAAGACGCCATTTTAAAAGTGTGTTTTTTTTTTTTAAAAAAGAAGAAGCTTTATTAGAAAAACCAAGAAAGAAAAGGATTTGTATCCTATTTAAATGGAGTAGTCTAGCCTTCTATCTTACTATTGATTTACATTTATTTAAGTCTGAATCATTGAACTCATAATTAGTTTAATGGTTCAAATTTAAAGGAGTGTAAATTAAGAATAGAAGGAGGGGCTAAATTGGTCCTGCAAAAATAAAGTTATAATCATAAGAAAATTGAAAGAATACCATTATGATAATGACAATTCTTGAAAAGAAAAAATAACTTTCAAATTTATTACTTAACATAAAGCTTTTTTTTTTTTTATGAAGTAGCATTACTGATATACAAAAAAAAAAATCCTTCTCCTTCTCTCTAAAACCCTCCTAAACCTTTCCTTCCCCTTCTCTTCCTTCTTTTCCTTTTCACTTCACATTATATCCCACATCTAACCCTTTCTTCCTTTTGCTTTCTATCCCTCCCTATTGTCTTTGGACCTCTCTCTCTTTCCCTCCCCTCTTCTCCTTCCTTGTCTCTCTCAGTCCTTACCTTGTGTCTTACCCCTTGTGATAGGGATCATGGACAAATCACGTACTCCTAAGCTCGAAGACTTACTCAGATAATTTAATGAGCTATCCAAGGTAAGTTAAACATTGAGGAGCAATGTATTCCTTAGTCCAACTTGTCAGGTTACTTTGTTCTCCACATCATCTAGGAACCTGCCAAGGTGACTAACCAATATGCCAAGCCAAGCTCTTAACAATACACCTACCTAAGTATCAAACTAGAATACTAACGACATGATTTGTGTTGAGGTCGAGTTGAAAACTTTTCAGAGCCGACTTCTTGAAGTCGACCTAACAATGAGCTATCACCTAAACCAAATCTTTACTAATCCTAAATATCCAAGCTATTAAGCTACCAAACTGCAGATGTCAACCTAACCTGTTCAGAATCTACTCTGCTTGGCCCATAGTGTCATTGGGACCATAAAATGAACAATTGATATGTGTACTGTTTTTTCCTAACATCCATATTGTCCTTATCTGTCACCAGATATTCTTTTTCCTTGTTTACAATATTACCTTTGTAAATTATTCCTTTTCCTTTACCAGTAGGAATCCTTTTTGTAATTTACATTAACTTAGGATTTAGCCTAATTAGATCCTATAAATATTTGTGTGTTGTAACAACCGCAACAATCAGTATAATCAAAATTATTCGAACATTTTCCTCTTACATGAACAAAGTGTATCTTACTTATTCTCAACTACTCTTATCTAGCCTACTAAGTATGAACTAGTGGCAAGTGATCTTTAACTATACTTGTGCATAATATCAAGTGCAACTAAAGCTCATATAAGGCGTTGGTGAGTTATATCCACCATTGGTGCATCAAGATTCCTACTCAACCTTCGACTATCATTTATCTTTTGGAACGTTTTGAGGTTTGAACCCATCCACTTAATTCATATGATACCGAACGTCAAGTTTTCATCTACGTTAGACTACATCACCTTGTTTTTTAGTTTTCGTCTTTTAGCATTTCTTTTACATCTTTCTATTAGCTTCAATTTCATGTCCTAGCTTGGGTTCTTTCTTTTCTTTGGTTGTTTGTTTGTTTCATCAGTTCTTTTGTGTGTTTGCTTTCTTGTTCAAGTGCTAGTGGTGACGCAAACTTTTCCTAAAAGGAAAAAGAAGTCCTTTATTCAATTTAGCGTTACTAAAGCTTAGGGTGAAGGGCCTCCACCCTCTTTTTGGCTTATTAAGAGAAAGTCAAAAAAGGATGGCCAATGTTCTACTTCCTCTGGTAGTTCCACTTTTGCTAAACTTTTAAGGAAGAAAGCGGTTTTCAAGCTAAGAGTAATTTTGAAGAGAAAAGTTGGCTAAGGTATTGACACAGTTGTTAAGTTTACTTTGAAGTGTTAGGCCTCTTTTGAAAAGGCTATAGCTGATAAGACTTATGAAGTAGTAGACCTTTCTATTCCGAATATTGGCTCTCTTATTGAGGCCTAAAAGGAGGCCTGTAAGAAAGTTTTTTCTTATGAAAGTTAACCTTCCTTTAAGTAGCTCTACTGAGCCAAAAATGACAAAAGTGGTTGAGTTAGCCGAACAAGGGGCTTTATTAGAAGAAAACAAGGTTGGTTAAGACCACTTCATGCTTAAGAAAACCACTCATTCGTTTGTGGAAGTGGTTTCTTCACCTCCTAACCCTTAGCCAAGACCTGAACCTAACACTCTCCTACTACCCCCCTTGTCGAGAAGGAAATAAAATTATGGTTAAACCTCCCCCATCCATTTCGACGATTGGAGAGAATGTTTGAAGGAATACGTTAGTGGGTTATTTCTTAAGGAGGAATGGCTCTTCCATAAGTGCAAAATTTTGTGAAAACAACATAGGAAAAGGATGAGCTCTTAAAAGTGTTCACAAATGGATGTAGATCTTATTTCTTCCAGTTTATGGATGAGGAATCACTCCTTCGTCTTCTGCAACAACCTTAGCTCGTATGACCTTAGTTGCCAATTCTCAAGAAGTGGAAAGTGGGTATGTCCCTAAATAAGGTTTAACCAAGGAAGATGCCAGTATAGGTTAGGCTATGGGAAATCTATATAGAGTTTTTGCACAATGAGGGTGTGAGCTATGTAGTGAATGTTATTAGTCATCCCCTTTGGGTAGATATCATTATGGCAAAAAATAAGAGAGTTAAATTTGCTAGAGCTACGGTGGAATTGGCAACTGAAAGTGAACTTCTCAGTGCATTTGAGATGGAATGTAGATATAGATCTTGACATAAAGTATACGTCGAATATGATCAACTTCTTCCTAAATACTTAAGAAGCAAAGTCTTTAGTCACAATGACAATGCTTATCCCATCCAACAAAGCATTAAGGAATCTATGGATGATCATTTCTCAAATGAGAAGCTAATACTTGGTGGACAGGAGCCTTACAAGGACCTTACCCTCTTCCTAAGTAAGCCAAACCATCTAAAGGAATTATCATCAAAGAGAACGAGACAAAAGATAGGAAAAGTAAGAAAGCCACCAGTCTGACTGCCCTTGGAAAAGGTAAAGGCAATCTATCAATAGCAGTCATGCAGAGTTTAGATCTTACCTCAACTTCAAAGAGGATGGCCTTAATAAAAAAGATGCATATCTCTAGTGAAGAAGAGAACATTACATTAAATTAAGATTCTAGGTGTGTTGGCAACATTTTGGGTCCATATAATGAAGAGAAAATTCTAAGCACTCCCTCAGTAGTTCCAAATTCTTAAGAAACTTCAGTAGAAGTCCCACCAAAAGCTACTTGCGAAGATCCTACCTTGAATAAAAGTAACAAAGAGAAGACTTAAAAAAATGAAGAAAGGGAACAATAAGATTGGACGACGGTTAAAAGGAAGGATAAACCAATAAAGAAGAAAAAAGATAAAGATAAGTTTAGGGGATCCTCTTAACGTATAAAATTTAGTTGATTGTTTTGTGATTACCTCTTTGTAAATATATTTTTATGATTAGTGTATGGAATGTTAGGGGGTTGAATGACTTGGAAAGATTAGAGTCATTACAAGGTTGTACAATGAACAAAATATTACAATTTTAGGGGTTTTAGAAACTAAAGTTAGAGAGCAGAATTTTGTAAGGATTAGAAACAGCATTTTCACAATTAGAATGTTGAATCATAGTACAAAGAGCAGTTGTATGTAGCTTGGAGGCTTGATTTTTGGACAGTACGAGTCATTTGAGCAACTACAGAACTCTTGTATTGCAAATTGTTATATTTGCAATTAAACTTCATTATTTACATTACCTTCATATACACTAAGAATATTGGAATGATTTGATCAACTTGAAGCCTCATATTGGTAAGACTTGGCTTATCATAAGTGATTTCAATGAATATAGACATCTTGAGGAAAGAGTAAGGAGGAGAGGGGGGGCACGAAAGCTATCTCATATGATATGGAAAGACTCGATGAAGTTTGCTATCATTTGGAGATGGAGGATATGAGATTCTTTGGCCCTCTTTACACTTGGTCCAACCATTGCTCCTTTAATCCTATCCTTTGTAAGCTTGATAGATCCCTAGTTAACTCCATATGGATGGACTCCTTCTAGCAAGTTGAAGAGTAAATCTACCTTCTAAGTATTTCTAACCAATCTCTTATTGCAATTCCTTTCTTTGGTGTTTCTACTCTTCATAGAAAGTCCTTCAAATTTTTTACTTTTTAGAAAGAGCACCTTGATTTTTTTAATATTGTGAAATAGGTTTGGCCTACCTTAGTGCATGGTTCTCCCATGTTTTGTGTATGCAAAAAATTAAAGCTCCTTAAGATGAGGTTGAAGTAACTGAACTCCTAGAGTTTCTTAGATGTAACTAAACGTGTAAGGAAAGCTAGATCTTGAGTTGGTCCAACAATCAAATATGTTACACATAGACTTGGCAAATTGGAATAAGGAAAAGGATTATCTTATGGATTTTTACCGATGAAGTGCGAAAGAAAAGTCTTTTCTTCGCTAAAAATTTAGAGCAACTTGGGTTAAGCTTAGAGATAGGAACAACAAGTTCTTTTTTAGTTAACTCAAGCAAAAACAATACAGGAATTAGCTTTCTTCTATCAAAGACAGTAGTGGTAGGAGGTTATAATCTATGGATGAGGTAAAATCTTCGATTGTGGAATTTTTCTCATCCCTTTTATTGAATTAGACCACCCCTTTTGTGGATGAATGTGCTAGATAGGAGGAGACTTACGGCTACAATAGTTGATTCTCTCATTAGCCATTTTTCAATTGAAGAAATCAAATGAGCTATATGGTCGATGGCAAGAGATAATGCTCCTGGTCTTGATGGGTTTTGGATCAAATTTCTTTATAGCTACTTAGAAGATAATGGGGTAAAAAGTTTGCTTAGTAGTGAAAAATTTCTTTGCATCAAGAAGGATGTTGAATAAAGTAAATTCCACTTACTTGACCCTGGTACCAAAAAAAGAAAACCCCTCATCTTTTGATGATTTTCATCCTATTACATGTTGCAATACCATATATAATTACATTTCTAAGTTGTTGGCAAATCAACTTAAACCAACCTTGCATTATCTTATAAGTAAAGAACAAAAAGTATTTATTAAGGGAAGAAGAATTGTAGACAACATCTTGATAGCCTAAGAGCTTTTAAGAGGCTATTACAATGAAAACAATGGAGCTAGGTTGTTATCAAGGTAGATTTATCAAAAGCCTATGACAATATTAAGTGGAGTTTTGTTGAAATGGTTCGAAAAGTTATGGGGTTTCTGAGTAAATTTATTGACCGGACTATAGCTTGTATTACGATCCTGAAATTTTCCATTAATATAAATGGAGAACTAGCTAATTATTTTAATTCTTCCAAAGGCTTGAGACAAGGGGACCCTATCTCTTTCTGCTTACCATAGAAACTTTCTCTTGTATCATGAAGGAAAAAGGAGAAAATGATGATTTCCTATACCATTGGAGATGTAAGGACACCAAACTAAATCACTTATATTTTACTGATGACATCTTAATCTTCTTAAAGGGGGATCTAAACACGATGTAGCACATTAAATAAGGGTTGATAGAGTTTCAAAGACTTTCTGTTTTGCATGCAAAAATTCTAAAAAGTCAAATTTTTGTTAGTGGTGTTAGGTTAGCTTTGAAGTAACACATCATATCTCTTATGAATTTTAAGGAAGGTTCTCCTCCAATAAGGTATCTTGGAGTTCCTTTATGTTCAACCAAGCTATCAAAAGTGGATTGTGGGATGTTAATTGGCAAAATCTCGTCGAAGATCAATAATTGGTTGTCTAAACTTCTTTCTTATGCAAGTAGAGCCCAACTCATCAAAAGCGGACTCTTCTCAATTTGAGTCCATTGGGCTATGTTTTTTGTGTTGTCTATGGTTATCATTGAGCCATAGAATAGATTGAGAGGAAATTAATAAGATTCTTTTGGAATAGAAATGATTATTTTAAAGCCAAAGCAAAAGTAAAACAAAAGGATATGTACAAGCCAAAGTTTGAGGGTTAGCTATCATTAGTGGACATAAAACTTTGGAATAGGGTTACTCGATCAAAGCATATCTGGACCTTAAATGAAGATGAAGAAACTACTTTATGGCCACCGAATTGGGTTAGAAAGGAACTACTTAAAGAAAGAAGTTTTTGGAGAATGAAAGTTCCTAGTGACATTACTTAGACTTGGATGAAATTTTTCCAATCACATCTTCTGGCTAAAAGCCTTCTAAAATGGAAGGTTGGGGACAGAAACCTTATTTCCTTCTACCATGATAATGGGCACCCTCAAGGGACTCTAGTTAATTAGAAAAACACGCGAAGCAGAGTTTTGTATGGTTACCAAACAGATACCTTCATTTGCTCCTTTATCTTAAATGACATATAGTTGTGGCCTTAAAACTCTAGATGGAGTATTTTAATAGTTGATCTTATAAACATCAAACCAAATTCAAATGAAAAGATAAACTGGTCTGGATTATTGTTGAAAATAGAAGCTCATCTATCAAAAATGCATACAACCTTGCTAAAAACAGCGAAAGTAGGAAATGTTGGGCTTCTCTAGTTAGGAACAAAGAATCAACACCAAAGCATGCCATAATTTTATGGATGATGGTACAACATAATTAACAACCCAAGACAAGTTAGCTGCGTAAGGCATATTCTAAGAAAACAAGTGTTATTTGTGCCAAGAAGTAGTAAAAACCGCGATCATCTCTTTTTTTACAATTCTTTTGCAAAAGGAGTATGGACAGGAATTAAAACCAGCCTAAGTTAAAGGAACAATAAGCTATCAATGACCATAATGATGCAAGATTTTCTAGACCTAAGAAGGTATACAACATTCTAAAGAAATCAGAAAAAGGCTATAGCTACTGGTTGTTAATATATTTGGAAAGAGAGAAATGAAAGAAGGGTAAATGCAAGTGGAAGAAGCATATAGGAGCATATTATAACTATTTTTATGTGCATTTTGTAACTATCACATAGTTATATAGTTGTTTCTTCTATATCCACTATTCACTTTTAGTATCCTTTTGTTTTATTAGATACTAGAATTGAATAGTGCCTAAAGTTTTTTTTTTTAGGTTGTACATCCCTTATGTACATTCTCTTGGTTTAATGATATTATCTCATTAACCAAAAAAACATTATTGATACATTCACTACTTATTTGTCCTATTTATTAAGGGTATATGTAGGTACGGTATGATGGGAGCAACAAACGCACTTGTAAAGCCATGTTAGGAATGACCAAGGAAAGGGGCTTTTTTTTTTTTTTACTAATAGGTAGTTCATTCAAACTAAAAACATTATACAGTATAACATTTGAAACATAAAAGCAACTGTCTAGATTAGCCTATGATAATTACAATAAGTAAATAGCTAGGGAGCTTAAGTAATAAAAGTACTAGATAAGACCCTTTCCTTAGTAGCTTAGTATGCATAATCTATATTTAATAACAAAATTAAATTGAGTAGAGGAACAAAAAGGATCATCTCCTCTAATCTATCTTGTCGCTTGATCTTTGCTGCCAGCTTATTCGCAACTATGTTAACCTCCCTATGGGCAAAAAAGAGTTGTTAATCTTTAAGCAATGATAACTTTTTCCTAGAAGCAAAGATTACATATGAGTAAGGATTTAAGTAGTTAGATGGGTTTGCAATTAAATTAACAGCAATGGGAGTCCATTACTGTTCCAATTTTTTTAGACCTCATCCTTTGACAGGAGGAAAGACCCTAATATAATCCTAGAGTTCTACTTTCAACATAGTCATGTTTCCAATTTTCCTTTTGAATCCCATTATCAATGACCTTGCTTGTTTGGAATCACTCCTCCAATTCTTGCTTCTTGATTTGTGTTTATCACTGATGCATCTATGTTGAGTTTGATGCAAACATGCTTTAGAGTTTCTCATCTTATGTTCATTCGCATTACTTTTTGTGTTTTTGCTTTGTATCTTATAATAGTCTAATACTCATTGACTCTATGTCTTCATTTTGACACCAAATTTGAAGTGTACATTTGCCCTATGAATTTTTTTTTTTTGTTCTTAACTTTATATTACCTATAGCATAAATGCAAATGATATTACCCACGGAGCATGGACTACTTGTCATTCCCTATATGTTATTTTACAGTTTATTTTTATTTAGTATGAGATCATATAAAATCTAGTAATTAACTCACAATTGGTTAATTCAAAGACGGTTTATAAAATTTAGGGTAATTACGTAAATTATCTGATTGTGCTCGAATTTTACTACGAAATTAAGAATATTAGTAGAAATAACCTTGCAAGTTTAGAATTAAGAAAATAAAATAATAAAATATTAAATTATACGTATATTACCCGTTATTTATTGGAAACGCGTAAAACGAATAACAATAATTAATGAGTTGCTAGAGATAAATTAGATACAATTATATAAATTAATAAGAAATAAAATAAAAAGTTTAATGCTTAAGACATACTTTAGAAATTATGAATTATATCAACGTTCTTAAAAATAAGTTGAATCCTCATAACGAAGGTAATAAAAATATAAAAATAAATAATTGTATAGTTTTTATATTTTAAATTAAGCTCATTTATATGGAATTTTCTTTAAAGTATTAACTTTATTAAGTCTAATCATTATAATATAGAGTTTTGTAATTTTAAATATAGCTTATGATAAATTTTTTGAAATCAATTATATGATTTTAATAATTAATATTAGTGAGTAAAATTATATATAAGATGTATATGAGTAAGTTTCAAATAATTAATGCAACCTATTTATCTATCTATATATATATATATCCAAGATAAGACCTTAAGTATACTTTTCTTTAATATATGGTATATATATATAACACTTTTCTGTTATAAATACTTAAACAAGGAATTTCTTTTATTCTTTGTTTGATTAATTTGATAACTTCTGTATGCTCATTTGACCATGGAGGCGGATTCTTTTTTAATCTCTGATATAATGGTTTGCAAATTATATTAAGATTTGGGAAAAATTCTGCAACATAATTTAAATTACCTAGGAATCTTTGAAGCTAATTCTTATCCTTGATTTCATTGGAGAATTTTTCAGTGAATTCAATTGATCTTTGAATTGGTATTATGGTTCCATTATAAATATTAAAAGGAGTGATACCTGATAGTCAGTAATATTTGGAACAGTTTTATTAGTATTTGAAAACATGATCATCTGATTAAGAACATTAAGGATTCTTTGTTCTGAGTATCTATCTATATTCCATTCATAGGTGGATCCTATAGAATATTTATTTTGATAATTATCATTCTTTTCTTCGATTAATATATCAGGAGGTGTTGCTCTCTGATAGTTTAATTTTTGAGGTTCCTTCCAATTGATTTTATTAATTTCATTGCTTTTATTGATATTTAAAGAAACATTAGACATTAATCCATTTATTGATTCACTATCAGATACTTCTATTAACTCATTATTGATTGATTCATTATCTAAAGCATGAATTTTTCCTGAGGGTGTATCTTCTATTACTACACCTTTTCTGATTAAGGTTGGGGTATCTATATTTAAGAAATTTATTGGTTTTGTTGATGAGGAAGTCTCTTCTTTTATTGATTTGTTTTTTAGCATTCTTTTTCTTTCATCTAATGCTTTTAGAAATTCTTGACTAAGATTTTTAGGCATTTCAAATGGTTTGAACAAAGGAGTATTTTTATTGATTGAAATTTTTTCGCTTGTTTTATTAATTTCAATATTTATTGTGTCTTCTATCCTATTCAATTGTTCTCCTATAGTATGTAAATGTTGATTGGTGTAATTATTTTGATTTATTATTTTTTTAGTTCTTGATCCTTCTTCTTCTGATGCATTTTTAAATGGAGTTAAATTGATTTCTGTATTTTTATGAATCATTTTTATATTGCTTAATGGTGGATGATTTGATTCTATGATTTGTCCATCACTAAGTTTCCATTTATAACAATTATTAATAACATTGATTTCTTTGAATTTCAGATAATAATTCTCGAACCATTCAAAGAAATATATCTGAGTACCAATTTCTTCCATGAAACTATAATATTCATCTTTTATTTCCATTTTTATATGACCAAATGTTTCAAAATACCAATTTCTAATTTTTTCATTCTTTTGAGAATTGAATTCTTGATTCAGAAGTATTTTATTTAGTACAAATGATTCTTCTAAAATATTTAACTCTGGATCTCCTAATTCTGAGAATGAAGGTTCTCCATGTTCTGGCTCATTAGGTTGGTAAACTGGTTGGGTTATTCCTGATCTATCATGAACAATTCCTGAAAGAGACGAATTCTCTTGGATATTTGATTGTCTGACCTGTTGATTATCAGATTGATTATGATATGGAGTGTAAATAAGAGGAGGATTGGGAAGATCTACTGATCTTCTTGAAGAAGATGTCATAGATCTAATTTCTAGTGATCTTCTTGGCTGATCAAATGATTTCCTATTAAACTAAATGGTTACTTTACCATCAGGATGTTGTACTACATTTGATGGTTCGGTATTGTATATTGGTTTTCTAGGAAGTGGATTTTCTACTTCCCAATGTTCTGGTAAATTAACTTCCGACCATTGAATCATTTTTAGGACCGATACATTAGCTTTGGTTAGGTCTGTTTGAATAAGCAGAGTCTAACCTCTCTTATCCATTTTATATGCCTTGAACCAAAAGCAGTTTTCATTAATTTGAAATATATTCTGTATATTACAACCATTGGTATTGATTCTTCTACCATTCTATAATTATGTGTTTTGATTTGAAGAATTAATGAACTCATGATTGTTTTTTCCCTAAGGGCAAGAGTGATATTTGGATGACATTCAAATTGAATTGGTCCACTACTAAGACTGGTTTCAATAGTGGCATGGATTGACCTTTCATATATTAATTCTCTAGCATCTCTGAGAACCATACAAATTGAGGTATCTAAGCCTAATTTAGTAAGAGGTTTTGCTCCTACTTGAACTAAGCCTAAATGCATATAATTCCAGTCTTTTGCATATTTTTTAATTGATTCTTGATTTAGAAGCTTGATTGTTGTTAAACCTTCAGAAACAGGAATATCCTTTTCTTCTGTGGTTATAACATAATCGTTTTTTCCAAAAAATTTTCATTTGCCTATTTGATATATCTGATCATATGATGTTTTTGGTATTTTCCATTCATCAATTGCTTTATCAAAGTTTTTGATATGAATCTCATCTTGATTATTCAACATGGATTCCTTGGATTGCTCTGTGGGAGCAAAGCTAGAAGAGGACATAGATCTTCTAAGTAGCATGATCCATATTTCTTGAAATATATATAATGAAAATGGACTGATAAGGTACTGTTTTGAACAGTGGTAGTGTAGCCAACAAAGTACTGTTGACACAGTAGATTGATTGGTGTCTGTGTCAGGTAGAGTACTGTTTTAGATAGTGCTTTGTGGTAGACAGGATTCTGATAATGATTGATTTTTTGGCTGATTGATTGTGCATTGTGGTACATTGTGTATTATACCGTATTTCTACTTTTACAGTGCAGAATAATACAAAAAATTTGATACAATTTTCACGGTTCCCCTAAATCTATGCCATAGCAGTCATCTTCATTTGTGTTACCGCTGTGGTGAGATGTTGAGTCCGTTTCTGAACTTGATTCTTGTACTGATTCTGTTTCTTTGATACGATCTAGTGCTTTTTCCAGAATTTGTTTTAATTGATCTGGAGAATTTGCACTTGCAAGTGATGATATCAAAAATCCTNATATCTCATTCTGTTACATATATACATGTTAAATACGTATCATTCTTATATAGATATTTATATAGTAACCTAGGTAACATAATAAGTAACATAGAAAGAATGATACGTATTTAACATGTATATATGTAACAGAATGAGATATATATATTTAATAAAGTTTTAATTATAAATAATATAAAATATGAACAACTGAGTAAAATTATAAATTTAAATTAAAAATAATGATTTAAAGCTTATAAGTAATAAGGGTATCAATACTAAAACAAGATTCGTATTGTAAGAGTGAGTGGCGAAAAATATTAACTTATATTAAACTTGAGTGAACAAATTGGAGACTTTAAATAAGTTAAGATCCATGCTTTGTGACATGTTGGAGTACTATGTTATAGTATTCAAAGACTTAGGAGTGCTTTTGATTGTGTTTGTCACTTAATTGAATGTATGCATACTTCGTGTGTGATTGTTACTTGAATTGTAGACTTGGAGTGTTGCTTTATATGTTCATATTTGATTCGCTTTGCTTTATGAAATTGTTAATCACCACCTAACTGAATGCAACTAAAGACTAATCTCTTCCTAACTAGACATGTATAGCAACCACTAGGGGAAAAAAATTAAAATTCTTGGACCAAACACGAACCCTCCCTCTTTAATAAGGATAGTTGAAATGGTCATTTCTCCATCTTAGTCCAACTAAGTAATAAGAGAGGAGGTCATGATAAAGTTTGGGGTCGTAATTTGAAGGGAGTCACGGGTAGAGGGTGTACTCCATCGTATAAGCCCCAAATTGGTTACAATTTACAAGTGCGCAACGTTAAACTCCTTAACCTAGATTAGAGTGGACGTAATTTCTATAATCTTACGATAGACCGGATAATGTTGTGTCATGGTATTTACTTGTTTACGTTACATTTCATTAAAATAAGTTTATTAAAAACCATGTTTGTTCTTAATGTGCTCTTTTATCTCCATCTGGCTTAACGAGCTAGTTGTGCTTACATCTTTATAGACTTTATTACAAATTGACTAATGATTAAGGATGCTACACCATAATTACCCTCAGGATAGTGTACTTCAACTGGAGAGTGAAGATAGTTGAAGACCTGTAAGAACTACACTTTTGCTCAGTCATCTTTAGCCTTTTAAGGAAACTAACTATTAGATGATATTTTAGAGATGCCATTGATTTTCAACTTGTTGTATGTAAACACCATAACTTTGTGGTTTATATAAACATTTCAAGAACGCTAGAAACTTTAGATGTGTGGAAATACAACTAGTTTATTAATTTGTAAACTACTACAGTTCTTGAACAGGTATCTTGAAAAGCTCTAGCATAGGTTTCACTAATAACAAGTAAAAAATTAGATGCTTCAAAGTAATTGAGTCGAGGATACCTAGTGTAAACTAGGTCTATGGTAACAGTTGTAAGGTCAGTTTCTACCATATGATAGTTTACACAGTAAGGCTGTTGTGACTTCATCTCTTCGGGGCGTGGCATCTAGAGGTTAAAAGGAATGAGGAAATTCCTTGCTTTCTCTTATGGCCATATCATGTCCTGAATTTGTCTCGCTTGATTACATGAATGTAAAGCATGATCACTATCCTCCATTACTAAACCATAATTTTTACAAGAGTAATTATGCTATTTTATTCTCTTGTTGAGGTTATTTGCTATTTGTATTTCATGTCTTTGGACTCTCCATAGGAATGGTTTAATCTTTAGAAGTACCGAGAGTTTCCAAATCCAGTGAAAGTCCTTATAAGTGTTGCATGTCGAGTATACCAATTTGTAGTAGATCTCTTTTAACTAAATCTTCTTTCGTGCTTTTATGGATAAACAATGCTCATTAGGTAATGAAGCTAATAAATAAATTGGTCCAATATTTCCTTTAATCCAGTCATTTAGTAGGTATTCAATAACTTCCCCGTTCCAATCTAATTCAAACTTATTGTAGTCTTTAATGACTACACTCAGTGCTTTACCAAAGAAAGGACAATAGAATATTTTGCACAATCGTCCTTAGGATGACTTTGAATCATGCCAAACTTTTATTCTTTTGCCATTTCCAACAATGTACTCTTTGTGCTTATGTAGCCATATTTGGCTGTTACATAGTTCTTTACATGGATAAGAAGAACCATGTCTTGGCATTAATTCTTCCTCTTTTATATGTCTCTTGTATTTTTCCTTGCGTGCCTGAGTCGTTTCCATGCTTATATTCCTAAGTTTTTATTAGCTTCTAAGCCCGATTTCTTTTTACTAAGTTGTCTAGCCCTAATCCTCCTTTGTATTTAGGGTTAATAATAGCTTCCCAACTCATTTAGTGTATTTTTTTCTCTCCATTGTCATGTCCCAATATAAATTTTCAAGTCATGGAGTCAATGCTATGAATAACACTAGAAGGAAGGCTAGCTACTTGTGAGTAGTAGTTTGGAATTGAATGGATAATTGATTTTGCCAAAATGATTCTTCTTACCATACTTAGTAATTTGCTCTTTTAGCCATTCAACTTATTTTTCATCTTGTTTATGACATGGCTAAAGTCGCTTAGTTTTGCCTCAAGTCTTTTACCTAAGGGGTATCTTAAGTAATTTCCAAATGAGTTGGTTTCTCTTAAGCTCAAGGTCTCTATTATATGCTTTTTAGTTTCCTGAGTAATGTTTTGTGAGAGCAGGATTTTTTATTTGTGTATGTTAAACCTTAAGCCTAACCATGTTCCAAAAGTTCTTAAAGTTTGCTTGGTGGTATATGCTATTTGGGGAATAGCTAGTGACATCAAAACAATGTCATCTACATAAAATAATGAGTGAAGAGAAAATTGGATCCTCTTAGCTCGATTCCCTTCCAGTTTTTATCATATAATTGTTTTTCAATCATTTAACTTAACATTTTCATAGCCATTATGAAAATATAAGGAGATAATGGATCTCCTTATCGAATTCTACATGTTGGGAGAAAGTATTTTGTCTTGCTTCCATTTACTAAAACTTCAATGGAAGATGAAGTGATGCAATTTGTTATGATTTTGCACAATTGTGTTGTCACATCAATTGCTCTCGAGGGCCAATAAACAAAGTCTCGTTCCAACTTATCAAATGCTATCTCAAGGTCTATTTTTAGAAATATCCATCTTATTTTCCCTTTTTTTCTTTTATGATAGTTATGTAATAGCTCATTCAATATGTGATGTTGTGGGCTTCTTTCTTATTTGGTAAAAAGCTTGTTTGGTACGATGAATGATATTCTCCAATATAGGTCTTGGCTTTATGATTAGTTTTAGTGATTAGCATGTATATAGTATTGCATAGGCTTATTGGCCAATATTAGGATAATTTTGTTGCCCCCAATTTCTTTAGTATTAATACTAGCAATGTTTGGTTAAGATCATCAAGGAAAGGTTCACCTTTAAAATTGTTGGGTTTGTTCATTACGGATTTGCTAATAACTTACTAAAATGTTTTAAGAAATTAAACATGAAGGCTATCATTCCCTAACGCTTTCCATGAAGCCATTGTATTTAATGCTAAGAATATCTCTTCCTTAGTCATATTTTTAGTGAGTTGAGTGGTTAAGTTTGTTTCTATTTAGGATTGTAGGAAGTAAAAAGTATTGGAGGGCCAAACAACTTGCTATTTCAGAGTTTGAGCAGTTGTTTGAAGTGGTTGATAATGTATGTGCTTATATCATTAGGATTATAGATTCATTCCCATTTGCTTTCTTTAAGGCCAATATCCTATTTTTGTTTCTTCTTCTCAGCACTGAGGCATGAAAAAGTTTAGTATTTTAATCACCTTCTTTTATCCAATTTATTTTAGCTTTCATTTTTCATTAGGTTTCCTCTTTATGTAATATAATAGCTAATTGTTCCATTTAGGCTTTCTCAACGTTAACAAGGGAATTGTTTGGTTGTCTAAAGATTGTAACTTCAAAATTCCTTTTAACCTAGCTAGAATGCGTCTTTTTTTTCCTTTTATAGGTAACCAAACATGGTTCTATTCCATGTTCTTACTCTTTTCTCAAATTCTTTTACTATTGTAAGGTAGTTATGTCCCATTTCTTCCCAAGTGTTACATAATAGTTGAGGGAAAGGATGAATGTGTCAATGACATCAATTGAAACCTAAATGGCTTCTTGTTCCTTTGGGTTTCTTGAGTGGCGTATATGGATAAAAGTATTAGTCTAGTCTAATGACCATTTCTACAAGTGATAGATGGTAGTGTTTGGGAAGTTATTGAGCTATTAATAGTTGTCAAACCCTTTATCTATCCTGGTTTTATATTAATCTTGTGAGTTCCCCATGATTTGACCAAGTAAATCTAAGACCTACAAGTCATAGACCAATGTGGCAATAATTTGATATATAACCTGAAAAAAGTTGTGAATGGTGGTGATTTAAATTTCTCTGACATTAAGATGTCATCAAAATCACCCATTACATACTATGATTTGTTTTGAATATTATTTGCATATTGTCTCAAAGATCCCTAGAGGTAAATTTTGATACTTAAGACAGGACATCCACATACTCCAATAAAAAACCAAGTAAAGCTAGAGTTTCTTACTTAAATCATATGTGAATGTCTTGATTGGTTTGCCACAGTATAGTGACGTTCTACACATTCGTACTCCATAGCACTAACATGCTTCCCTTTTGACCTTTGGCTTCGACACAGATAAATCCCTCATGAGGTAGTTAATAATAGAGATTATATAGTATAAGTGTGTCTAGCTTTGTTTCTAACAGCAGTAACATATCTGGCTTATGCTTCATGACCATACTGCAGATCACATCAACTCTACTCTATGCATTGGCACCCTTTACATTCCATGCTAAGATTTCCGTAGGTCTAGCTAGTTGGAATTGTGATAATTTTTGTTCCATTTCCTTCACAATACACCGATAGTAGAGAGTATAAACTCAGTTAGTAAGGCACCTAACTTCTAGTGTTCTTTGTCCTGGTGACATTGGGGCAAATAACCGAGATATGCTTTCCTCTCTATTTTGAAAGAGTTGAAGGAAAGTTTTGTTCCTTTTCAGTATGTAAGCAACTAGCACCAAATTTATCATGATTGTAATTTGTAGTTGCTTAACTACCATTGCCGCTACTATTAGACAAGTGGCTTCCCATTTGTTCATGATTTGTTCTAGCTTGTAGGATAACATTCCTTCAATCATCGTGATTATATGGTTGTATTCTCTTATCATTTTAACTTGGATTCCCACTTTGTTAATAGTCACAACTCCATTGGGTTTAGTTAGCTCCATTCACACTATTGGAACTTGGCTTACTAGTAAGAGTTTAGTATTTTCTATTATTAGCTTACTCAAGTTAACAATCACTCTTATCTAATTGTGTCCTATAGGAATATTGACGAGTCTAAATAGTGGTGCCATCTATGGTACATTGGATTCTTGATGAAAAATTTTCACCTTAAACAGGAAGAGGACCTTTTAGTCCATGTACAACATTTCATGCTCTTCTTTTGATAATTGCTAGTCTCAATTTTATAGGTTCTTGTGAGTTGGCTTAGAATGTGATAACTTCATTCGATTTATACTCCTTTCTATATGAAGAATCATTCATAGTATTTAGGTCAATCATTGTTGGTAAATGACTAATATCTACCAAATTAATCATCTTTGTCTCCTTTAGATTTGGCGAAGCTTGGGAATTATTGCTTGTATTAGTGCTAATATACAGTGATCTTTAGAAAGATTATGTTTATCATTAGCTTAGGATTTTTGGCTTGCTTATAGATTATCACTTTGCTAATTTTGGCTAGCAAGGATAAAGCTATTAAAAGTACCTAAACTTTCATATTATTTTATTTTATTACTTAAACTTTAAATTTGTTTATTTTAGTACTCTAACTTTCTAAATGAAATGAATTAATATTTTTATTATAACGGCTGTTATAAAGAATATTTATTTATTTTACTTTAAAAAATTGAAGTACCAAAATAAAACAAAAATAAAGTTTGAGTACTAAAATGAAAATAAAAAGAAAGTTAATGTATTTGTATTATTATTTTACTGTTTATACTATTGGCTGTTATAACGAAAATACCAATTGGTCTCATTTAAAAAATTAGGGTATTAAAATGAATAAGTTTAAAATTTAAGTATTAAAATGAAAAAAAAAAAATATAAAAGTTTAGGTACTCATACCCACTTGATCCTTATTTTTATTTCCCTTTATGCGTTGTGGCCTCATCATAATCCACTCTCCACAACTTTGATCACTGCTATTGCTTGCTCCATGATTAATTTATATTCCCTTATCTTGATCCTTCATTATATGCTGATGTGCTATCTTAGCTACTGTTGATTTCACTCTTATTTTCTTTTGGGCAATCGTGTCTTTGGTGGTCTATACACTCATACTTACAACACAACTTCCCGAGTCCTTCATATTGAAGGAAGTATTTCTTTCCATCAATTTTTAAAGTGTATACTCTTGGTTTGTTAATATTAACAATGTAAAAGTAAGGAAATTTGCCTATCTCTGTGTCAATGGACATTATATCCATTCTTAGTATTGGGCTAATTACTTCTCCTATTTTCAATGAAGGTTTATAATCATAGAATTTGAGGGGAAGCTAGTAATTTTTATCCAAACAGCTACTAAATCAAAGGATTCTTTAAAGCTTCGAAAGTTTGGCTCTCATCTTCTTATAGATAGAAGATGGCCATTAATGAACCAAGGACCCTCTTTGATAACCCTCTTTAGTTCCTCCTTTGATTTGAACTTGATTGTATAATACCCATGCCCATTACTAATCAAAGTAAATTGATTTGCAAAGTTCCACAAGATTTTTAATTTATGATGCAACATGTTATATCTCAAGGATGTGCCATATGTTTTAACAATCAAAGATAATCTCCATGCTTCATAAAGTCTTGTTTTTCACCTTCGGAGAAGGAAATGATGCATATGGATGGATCTTTCTCTTCTTCTTTGCCTTCTGTAGAAGGTTGTCCCCTATCTCATCTTCATCTATATTAGATTGCAAGCCAAAAAAATAGTTCTCTTATGCCACTGGAATGGATATTCATTTTCCTAATGCCACCTTATATGTCATGCTTTGTAGGGTATTAACTTCTCTCTTATCCTAGTTCTAGCCTACTATAGGTGGTCTATTTCCCATGGGGCTTTCTTTCCACTCCAATAGAAGTGGACCAATATCGATATTATTTTGGAATTTTTCTAAATCACTTTGATCATGATGCCAGGAGTGTTGTGATCCATCTGACTTGAGCCTTTTTTTATTATAGTGGGGAAATGAGTGCACTTTGGTTTGCTATGGAGTGTTTGGATGGGTATGAACGTGTCTTTTGGTTGGACAAGAGCATTTTTTGTTAGCATTGCCTACAATCAATGTTACCTTTAGGTAAAGTCAATAATGACATTCTGGACATTTTTGTGACTAATTAAAGAGTTTTTAATATAGTGTATAGATCTAAAAATTCTTTATTTTTTTAATGAAAAGGGCTTTTCTTTTAGAAATTTTATGGACAACGTACGTATCATCTTCTCCTTCTTAAGAAATTAGATGAAATTAAAAATAAAAATCTCATGTACTATCCACATGTTCTTGAGGTATAAGTTTCCAAAATTTTGTAACTCTTATACTTAAATTTCATTCAATTACATAAAATCATAAATCAAATAAACAATTTCATTAATTTATCTTAAAATTATGTTTTCAACTCATGATTTTAAGGTAATTTAGAATCATGAGATGAAGCCATAGAGTTAAGTAAGTTATTCTTGGGATTTGTATATTTGGAGGAGTCTACATGGTCACACTTTAAGAAATAAGACTGAGTATGTAACAACTTTGCCATATACTCTTACATATTAAAAGCATGCAAAACTTAGAACTATTATTGATCTAAAACTATCATTTATTTGCATAGATATTCAACTCTTTATTTATAATTTATTTGTTTTGCTCATAATTTCCATAATATATAATAACCAAAACTATCATTTAACCCAAATCCAAACTAGTCTTCTCATAATTCCATAATCTTCTATCGTACTAATGTCACATCTAATCCTATCTAAAGGTAGCATCTTATTCATCAAATGAATTTTGAATTCCAAACATTAAGCACAACACCAAGTAAATAATTAATGCATACAAGCACACAAGTGGCAACATATGACTTATGTCATTTAAGTGCATCATTCAATACAAATAATTAACTCAATCAAATAACAAATACTAATATAGTCCATATGTAAAGCATTATAACCTGCAATCCATAATGATCACATTGAATTAACTCAATTGGATAACAAATACTAATATAGTCCATATGTAAAGCATTATAACCTACAATCCATAATGATCACATGGAACCAAGCCCTTATAATCCATTTTCAACAAATACAGGTAGACCTATATGCCCCCTAGAGTTTGTTTCAAATGTTAGATCCATAGTGCTCATTAGAATTGGTTTTGAAAGCATGGATCTATATATAATAACCTCGGAAGTCATTTTTGAAAGTATGGATATATAACACTTGTTGGAGTTAAGTTTTAAAAGGCATGATCATAAGATCCTCTAAAGTTGGTTTTAAAAGTATTGAGCAAATCCCAAAGTCAATTAGAAAGTGGTAGCCAAATCCTTAAAGTCTAACTTTGTTGCTTACCCTGATTCGAGTGATTTGTATTTTGGTAATTCATTTAGACTTAAAGATTTATAAAGTGCATGCTCCTATTTATTGAGGAATATGTAGTAAATTAGCCATATTCTAGGGTTTGGGGTACGACATCTTTTAGCAAAAGTGGTTTTAAATTTTCTTTTTATCATATGGTAAAATGATTGGTTCCTCCAAGAAAACATAGATTATGATACTAACCTCCACTTATTTAGACATTTGTTAGACATACTCACCTAGCTAACCTAACATTAGTAGAAAAAAGGACACCAACGCCATTATCTCTATATTATTCCATAAGTGGTAGGTTGCAAAGCCAATAAGAGCATAAGAAATCAAACCTTTTTACAAGCTACTCATGTTCAACTTAATAGTTACTTGAATTTGATTCGTCTAATAGTAAAGCGAGCTACCTAAATGGATAATTCAATTAGTTCAAGCTCATGGTATTTGGCTCAATGAGCTTGATAGTCTAATCGAGCTTTTAGAAGGCATAGTAGATATGTTTGTTTAACCTATAAGACCCTTAAATACTTTAGATTGGTTTATTTAACCGATCAACCCGCAATGGGTTGGTTCTCAAACCTTTCATCAAATAGGTTAAGATGTGTCAAATCGGATTAGCTCATTTAAATTATTTGCACCACTATGGTTATGTACCTTAAACACCAAATCTAAACCAATTATAATTATCTTATCGCAAGTTCTTCGCTTGTATCCAACATTAGTAGTTGTTTCATTGATCATATTTGGTAACCCCTTCCTATTACCTAATAGTTCACCATTTTTAATTTACGAACTCACCATTGATTATATTTATCATTTATCTATAAAATTTTCCCTACATTGATGCATGTATATATCACTCACTTTATCATTGTTAGGTTAAGGTAAAACAAAAACTCCAACAAAAAATTTTTCTAATAAAGTCATCATTATTACCTAATGTATGTACAATGCCCCTAACTCAACTCTATGAGTAGACCATAAGCCATTTGGAGTGAATGGCATCATCTTATACTTATAGCGGTAGATTAAATGGTGCAGGAAACACAATGCTTGTTTGTGGTCCTACAGAGGCTAACTTATACTATAACCATTCGTTTACTTGGTTGAATAGAATAAGGGGGGAATGAAATCGCAATTACCTATGAATGGAATAAAGGTGCAATGGGTATTGAATAGATAATACGGTGTTTAGATGGATATAACTGAATTGATTATACATTGTTCACTTCATTAGACCCAACATGGAATGAGACATGAACACCAAAGTGAAATACCAAAAATACCCTAAATATAAGTGAATCATAAAATACGAATTAAAAAATGAATCATTTAAATACAAATATGTATATAAGATTGATCGAAGATGTGATTGTATATCACATACCCCCAATTTAACAAACAAACAAATCTGCACATAACATTAATGAAGATGGGATCGTGTATCGCATACCCCCAATTTGACAAACCTTAACCCTAGATTTCGAAGATGGATTAGATTGTGAAGGTGTCACCATAGACCCTAACTTGAGAACAACCATTGGATCAAGACAAGATTGCTAACCTTAAATTGCGAAGAATCAATAAACCATGTCAAGAATACCACTACAACAATGCGTCTCCAACTACAGACCTTAGTTAACTCTAATGCGGTGAAAGTATTAGGGGAAGAGTGATGAGGTGGTAAGAGGGACACAATTCAATAAAATCTATAAGGGAAGTTAGGGTTTAGTAGATTTTATTAAATTGTGAGAGGATGGAATGGTAGGTGTCTACAAGTAGGTGATTTTCATAAATAATAGCTATTGTGGATTTGTGTTTTTTGTTTACCAAAGGGGTTTGATGATTTGTTGTTAAAGGGCAAAATGATGTTGTATTTGAGTTTAAGTGAGGACAAAATTGGAAAAAAAAAAGATATCATTTAGGAAAGGAATTAGGATTCTTGGCCTCTCCTTTTGGAGTTGGAATTACACGTGATCGAGAGCGAGTGAATAAGGTAATTAGGGTGGCTTAAGGAATAAAGGGGGAATAACCATTGCATTCCCCATAAATGAACTTGGTGAAAGTATTTGCCCGCTGTGATTGAAAAATTTAAAAGAAAATAGAGAAAAGGATTTTTGCTTTTAGAAAATGAAAGAATTAATTTTCATTAGTGATACATTTGGTTTCCAGAATGGAGTGTAGAATTGCAAAATCTTATGAATAGAATAGCAAAATTTTACGAATAGAATAAACAAGTAATGGCTATTCTTTATCATTCTCTTTGGAGTTTTATGGATAGATTTAGAAATACGGTAAAAATGATCAAGAAATAGGTTTTTTTTTTTTTTCCTTATCAATCCCTTGTATATCTGCATGAAAAGTATGTCAAAATTAATGCTAACATTTTCTGTTTTCTAATTTATTTAAGCTGAAATTGCAATAAGAGTAAGGACGGATCTATGGGCAATAGGGGACAGAAAGCAAGCTCCATTGCCCTCCCTCAAGTTCGGATAAATATCAATTATTAAAACTTATAAAAAATGAAGAGAATATATATTGTCGATATATATCAAAAAGTATGTTTTAATCTAATGTTAGATTAAATAATTGGTTTGATTTGATGTATATTCAAATAAGTGGTTTGATTTGATATATAATCAAGCAAGCATGTGGTTTTATTTTTTCAAGTCACAATTGTTTTTATGTTACTTAAACAGCATTCTTTTTTCCTAAAACTTTTTCAAAATAATTAATAACATTAATTTAACATATTAAGAAATATAATTAATAAAAAAAAATTCTTTTAAGAAAGGAAATTTTAATATTGGTTTAAATAAGATAAATTTATCCTTCATTAATAGAACTGTTCCGAGACATCAGCAAATAGAAGTATAGCATAAATAAAAGAAGAGCTGCACTTGAGAAGGGCTATTTCTAACATTGGACTTTTTTTGTTCCCAATGCTCTTATTACTTACGACAAAAATTTATATAAAAGGAATGGCTTTGAGTTGGTACTTTATTTGCCTAATGTTTCATTTGTTCAATCTTTTAAATTCATTGGGAAAAAAATAATAATAATAACGGAAGAAACAAAACGAATAGTTGTTAATCTTGTTTGATTATTTGATAAAAAATAATCAAGCCACCACATAGGACAAGAGTTGCAGATAGGATGTGGTCGAAAGCTGGAAGAAATAAATGGGAGGAAAATAAAACAAATGGAAAAACCTAAGTAACCACTATATGCATTTGGCCAAAAAAAAAAAAAAAATGCATATTCATACGTAACTTCCCATTTTAACATATTTAACTAAAATTAACTACAAAGAGAGTGGTTAGTGGAGGTATTATGGGATAATGTGTAGTTTTAATTTTGGAGAATTTTACTTATTTACTGTTATATGTAATAAATATTATGTATTGATTAATTATATGAAAGATATTACTAATTCACCAAACCTATTCCGCATCTCTAAAATGTAACACACATTTAACTATATTAATATCGTATTTTTTAAATGCGTTATAAATATACGTCATGTCTTTTAAAATAAATATAACTATTGTAGACAAAATATTAAATCGCATGTACGAAATGTGGTACTTTCACTATTTTTTGTAGTTCTTAAACACTATTTAGATTTTATATTTATGTAATATCTTTCATTTAATCTATATTTATATAATTTTTTTTTCTAAAAAGTAGTAAACATATTTTTCACCCTTTATTTTCACAAGTGTTTTACAAAATATCCTCTTGCATGTAGTATCATATTTATCTTGGTAGCTTTCCTTTCCTTTTTTATAAAATAAAATAGTGAAAGTATTATAATAATGTATATCTTATATATTATATTATAAACAAAATATAATATAATATTCAAATACACGAGCAAGCTTATCAACCAGCTCATGAGCAAGTTAGGAGTGTATGCTCATTTAGACTTGATAATGTAATGAGTTGAACTCAAGGTTTAAATTCCTCGACGAGTTCGAGTTTGAGTTCAACATTCAACTCTTAATTTTAAAATTTGATAGAAGTTCAACTTAGTTTGAGCTTAATTTTAAATGAACTAAGCCTAAGTTTATAAAATTTTAGCTTCACTCAATTCCTTTGCAGCCTTAATAATGGAGGTGCTTTGCAGCCTTAATAATGGAGGTGCCGTAGGTTTTCAGTTTGGCACAAACTATCCTCTTGAGTATATTATATTTTTATCTTGGTATTTCTTTTTGATAAAATAAAACTAAATGAAAAATAAAATATCAAAAACACAAAAAATAGGATCTCATTCTTTAATATTATAAGTAGGCTATGTATCTGCAATAAATATGTAAAAATAAATACTTCAAAAAAATCTTAAAGTAAAATTACAGGAAAACAAAACTTTTGGATATTGTATTTAATTTAAATGACATTCACTTTTAAAATTGGATACCACTATGATATTTAGAGAAAAAAAAACTTGGAACATTTAAAATATAATTGTAATAATAAGGAAAAAGTGGGATTGAATTAAAAAAAAATTAGGAATGACAAGGCATGAAGGTGGATTTAAACTTGAAAATTGAAGAATGGTTTGGTTGTGTCCATAAAATATAGGATTATGGAGATTGGATGTGAGAGCAATTAAAACTATAATATATTTATTGAAATGGAAAGTATATTTGTATTAATTATTACTAATAATTCTTAATAGGGTGTGGAGTCAAATAAATTAATATTTGTTTAATAATATTATTATATAGATATATAATAGATATGGATTAGATATAGTATAGATATATAGATAAATAATAATAGATACAAATAGATAATAAATAAAATATGTTTTAATATACTACTTAAGGTCTTATAGTATGCTCTAAATACTATTCAAAGTCTTAAAATATATTTTAATATCTACATTATTAAAGCCTTTAGGGTTTAAGTAACCATCACTTTTAAAATTACATATTTACTCTTTATTTAATATTATTTAACCAAATTCTCTTCTTTTCTCTCTCTCTCTCTCTCTCTCTCTCCATACTCTCTAATTTTTCAACCTCCTTATCGCACAAACTGTAAATAGTTTTACACATATTAAGGCATTTACACTTTCTTTTTATGTGATCTAAATTTTATACATTAATAAAACCTTGGTATAAATTTTCATAAAAGATATATAAAAGTTTTTTAATGTATTTTTTCAAATAATTAATATTTAATTCCATAACTATTTTGTATTTTTTACAGACATATCTTATAAGTACAATATATTTTAATCATTTTTATTAATGATTTTAAATATAATTACTGATACACTCGTAACACGGATGCATAATTTACTAGCACTATTTAAGGGTTATAAAACAAAGATGGATACTTTAAACAAAATTATAAAAATACTCAAAGTTGGGCAGTGCTTTTTCTTTTTTGGCCAACCTAGGTAGTGCTTTTGACATTGGGATAAAAAAAAAAAAAAAAAAAATCTTAAATGGTATGGGTATTTAACAAGACAGGGAGTGCATAATTTGATTTCCATCTGGTAATAGATGCGGCTAACATTTTATAGGCACTTTAATATATCTATCAGCTAGGTTTGGTACTGCGGGGCCGATGTCTTTCTTCATTGAAGTGATTTGTTATAGAATTTACATAAACAAACATCCGAACGTAGATTTTCCTTTTTCTTTTTCCCAACTACATATTACGGGATAAAAAAAAAGAGATTTGAACTTACTCCATTATATTTGAATACCAGTAATGATACCACTAATAAGGATGGCAAAAAAGAAAAAAAAAACCGATCAAATCAAACTAATATGTAAATCGAAACAAATAAAAGCAAATTTTTTTTTTCTTATTATGGTTTGGTTTAAAAAATTTTCAAATTGTTAATTTATGATTGATTTGGAATGATAGAACTAATCAATTTGTAAAACCAAACCAAACTATTTTATAAAAAAAAAATATAGTAATATTTTACTTATAACTAAGGAAGTTTTATTATTGTAATATAATAATTGAAAGAATTTTTAATTTACATTTATTGAAATGTATATTTATTGAATTTTAATTACCATAAATTTATAAATTCTATATATATTTAACTCAAAGTTATACACTATGCCCTTTTTTATAAATAATTTGTAAATAAAGTTACTTATTGATAAATATTTGGTTCAAAGTTATAACTATATTTTTATAGTTTGAATTAGTTTAAAGAGAAAATTGAATTAATCTCAACTGCACCTTCTCCTAGCTACTATAAAACATTTGTATATATATTGAAAACATGTTTAATTTGGTGCTTCATTACTTGGGGCAATTGTCATCGAGTAGTGAGGGCTCGCGTGCCACCAATCCGTCAAGCCTTTAATGTTCTTCCTGCATATCCGGCTAATTTCCCTTGACAAAGTGGATCGTTGCAACAAAAACGATTGCGTGGAATTGGTCCCCGGACGCAACATTGCTTGAGATAGACGAGGAAAAGGAAGTTTTCTTTTAACAAGATTTATACTCAAGATTATTATAATTTAATAATATGAATATTAATATTCCAATTATGTTGATTAATTCACTCTTCAAATTGTATTGTGTAATGTTATTTAAAAAAAAAAAAGGGGGGGGACTTTGTGATGCACTAAGAAAGTTGTAAGCCTCTGGTTAAATATCCATAGAGATCTGTCGATTCTCAATGGATCACTTAAAATGCAGCCTTTCATATTGATGGGCTTTAGTGATAACATTAATTAGTTTATTATTATTATTAACTCATAATTCATTGAGGTGATCTTATATTAGTGTAGATATAAAGAGTGGCCAAGCTTCGAAAATATTGTATACGTCATTTATACCTGTAAAAGAAAAAAAAAATAAGGCTTCAATAGTACACGTAACATTAGGAAAAGGGATAGATTCTAAAAAATTACTTTATCTTTTCATATTAACTTAATTTACTTATCATTTCAAACGAGTATTAAATCTTAAAATTCTTAATCATATGCTTAAAAATCTCAATAAAACTTCAAAAATGAAAAAAAATAAAAATAAAAATAAAAAGTTCATTAAAACAGAAAATTACCAAAGCAAAATGAAACATATAAATAATAATGAAAATAAAAAAAGGTGATTAGCAGCTCATGGAGGTCGATTGAACCTTGTAGCGGCTGAGAAATTATTTGCCCACACCTTATGGTAGGATTGCTTCTCTCTTCCACAAAATTTTTTTTCCAATATATTATATTTTAAAATTATTTGAGATTTTTATTTATTTATATTTTACTTTATTGTGATTTCCATTAAGGAGTGACCCTAAACATTTGTAAAAATAAATATTATTAAATTTATAGTATTTAAAAAATGAGAAAACCTTAGTCACGTAGTGGGAATTGAATTTGAAAAACATGTCTATGGTTTTGATTGTCTCAACAAAATGTATATTGGTGTAATTTATGTAGATGGACATAGAGTGATCGAAAATGTAGCTTTTAATGAAATAGAGAGGGTTTTGTCACAATTAAATTATATCTAATAATTTTTAAAAGGATGGAGAGTCTAGTATAGCATATATTTACTTTATAATATAGATATAGTTAAAATTATTCATATCTTAATAATTAGTTTGTTAACAAATATTCATTAAAATAAATCCCTTCTTACTTCATCGAATGCATAAAACTCTTTTTATATTTACATTATATGATTATTAATTGTTCCCACCCATTATGTGATTACTTTAGTATTTTTCCTCCATTCATGCATATATCTCATTAATTTCCAATTGATTCATATTTATAAAATAGGAAATCATACAATAATTGTTTAACTATCATGATATACTTAATGAAAATACTAAATGATTAATAAAATATAACATATGTACACCAGCGTTGCATGTATAATTAAAAGTAAGTTCTTATAAGTAATATGGATACAAAATTATTAAAAATAAGACACTTAGATGATGGTTTAACTACAATTACCTATAATCATTTAAAACACACCCAAAGAAATATGTATTTTTTATATATATTTTTAACTATTAAACACCTATAGCTAAGAGTGAGAGGATAACCCTATCATAAAGAATACCTATTTAGACCCTACTTTATTGGATATGTTTAAGATTGACAATGAGAATGGAAGATAGGTTCCAAATAATAATTTCCTAAAACTTACACTCATAGGGTAGGGTATGGATATAAAGTTAAGATACCCTATTTTCCTTAGAACCTATATTCTAAGTATACAAGTTACAAGTTTTATAATATCTTATACCCATGTAGTAATAATAATTAAATAATATTAACAAATAAAAAAACTAATATTATTACTTTTTTAGTATTAAATACTTAAAGCAAATAACAATAAAAGCTCAATAAAACCTTAAAACTATACCCTGCTTGTGTTTACTACATAGTCCCTCTCTCTTCTTCTACTTCTTCTTGTTGTTCTTTTTTGTGCTAAAAACCTCTATCCTTTTTTTTTTTTTTGGCCTCTTCATTCCTTTGTTTACTAACTCTAATTTAGTAAGGTCTTAAAAATATCCAAATTTTTCATTTACCATATAATATAGTATATTGAAATTACTCACACGTGGTTATTGTATTTTGCATATAACAATTTTATGTTTTGATAAAAAATTTTATTTTGATGATTTGAAAAGAAAAAATAAAAGAAATTTAAACATGACCTAAGGGTTTGAACATTTCCAATTGCAAATATATTTTCTATTTCGTTTACCAAAGTTTTATATTTTCTTAATTTAAAATGTATTGCAACCTATATAAATTATTACAACTAGGTCTAATGATAGTATTGTTATAATTTTGATATTGATTATACATCTAATACAAAGTTTTGAAAGATAATAAGGAAAAAAAAAAATAGATTCCATAAGGTAACTTATGGAATCAGTAAGGTACAGGGTAAAGGATGGTTTGAAGGTATCACAAGATAGATTATGGATACAAAAGCTTGGGAACTTATACCTATAGGGTAAGTTACAGTTAAAGTCTCATACCTTTCTTACTCTATACCTGCTCACTCTTAGCCATTACATCAAAATTCTTTATATTTGCTTATGATGTAAAGTAAACTAAATTTAATGCTATTGATTCAAGTAGAGATAAATTTGTAAGCCATTGATTGATATTCTTTATATGATTGTTAGTGACTCTTTTATATGACCATGAATAGATTGGCTTACTTAATATAATTAAATATTATAAAATAATTGCATCTAAAATTGCTCATGAAAGAATTTGTAATGAAAATAAATATAATAAAATCATTTAAATTAAAGCAAAAAATAATACATCTATGGTATGTGTATCTAAAAAATAAATATAATTAAATCATTTAATTTAAGGCATAAAATAACCACATATGGTATTGCATATAAAGTAATTTGAAAAATAAATTGAAAACAAACTTACTACACAAAGAAGTACGAAAAAAATAAGGGTTTAATTGTACTATAGATCTATGTCATCATACTAAATTATTGGATTTGTGTATAGAAAATAGATATAACCCATAAAAAACGTAAATCTAAAAGAGTTGACTAATTTTCGTAGACATAGGAAATGTCATAATAAGGGGAAAATGGAATACATATTAAGGTTGTAAAAAGAAAAAAAAAGCACAATTACTATAAGAAAATGGAAGAGTGCACATTAACATAACGATATCAACTTGTAGAAGATAGAGGTGAACAATAGGTTAGATATGATGCCCTATTGGTACCATGCCTTGTAAACTATAAGTTTGCAAATTTTGGAATTAGAACCTACCCTATAGCACCATAAAACCATTTTAAAACCTATACTATGAAAATTCTATACGGTGCAAATATCCTATAGAATCTACAAAATTTGTCTTTTAACCTTTTAATTTTATGTTTATATGATATAAAAAAAATCTATATATAATATTATAAGTTCTTTATATGGAAAACCTATTAAACTAGTAGCAAAATCTTTGAAATTTAAAGAAAGTAATATTTCTTACCTTTCTTATTTCAACTTATGTAATCTTAATAGTCCTTTAAGATTATTAACTTATGGCTTGTTTTTCTCTTTATGCTAAGAAACTTATTGACAATAAATATAATATTATCACTTGTTATTCATTTATACATTATAAGGTGGATATATGATATCTTGGAACTTGTACCCTCTATATTTTAGAATATAAGTTTCAAAGTAGATATAGAGGAGGAAAATATCGTAATTATACACTACTATATAGGAGCAAGCTATGGAGAATCTATATATAAAACCTACCTAGTGATCCTTGATACTAACCTAAAACTTATTTGATCAAGTAGAGTATAGATGGGTACTCCATAAAATAGAATTATCTACTCACCCATAGTAGAAGGGAAACAATTATGCTTAAAGAAAGAGTTCAACGATCTTAGATGTTGTAATTACTTAGGGAAGGCCTAAAATCATCCTAAACTTTAGGAATTTAAAAAATTATATTTAAAATTTAAAACAATAATAATTTATCTATGTTCTTACCATAATTACCACCAAGTGCACTTTTATGTTCTCACCATAATTACCTACAAAAAGTTGAGATATAAGAAGAAAGACACTACTTAAATTATATCAAAAAGAGAAGTATGGAGAGAGATGACATACAGTTTCGTGTCATAGTAGATTAGGAGAAAAATAGAATTATAATGAAAATAAGAATGAATATGTTTTTCAACATGAGGAAAAATTGAAATCTCATAAGATTTGTTTTAAAAAGAGAATCATTTTTAATTTTTATTTAGATAACACCTAATTTGAGAGAGAAACTCAAAGTAGTTTATAATTAGAAAGTTGTTCGATTACATTATATGAGACATAAAAGGAGAGAGAAGATTAAGTTTTATGTTTTACTCTTGGATAATTTTAAATTGAATTACTATAAGACATGATTTAATCATTTTTTAAATAAATTTAAGGGTATAATTATAATTGCAACATGTAGAGTCTATAAGAGAGGGTATTGACTTAATAAAATAGATAGAGAACAAATAAAATATGTTTTAATATGCTATTTAAGGTCTTATGATATGCTCTAATGTACTGTTTGAAGTCTTAAAATATGTTTTAATGCACTATATAAGGGGAGTGGCAAATAATAGGGAGTATTGGCTTATTAACGTAGAATAGTTGTAGATGATAAATAAAAGAAAATAAAATATGCTTTAATATACTACTAAAATCTTAAAATATGCTTTAATATACCATCTAAAGGATATAGAGACGAATATGGAGTATTAGCTTAGTAATATAAAAGTAGAAGATATGGATGAGAAAATATAAGAAAATAAAATATGCTATAATAGACTATTTAATAGGTGTAAAGACAAAAGGAGAGTATTACATGATAAAATATAAATAAGACAAACACTTAAGATAATTAGAGAAAATAGATACGATAGCCTAAAAAAAGAAAAAAAGTGCTTTCAAATATTTAGAAAAATCATGAAAATGTTTAAGATTATCTTCAAAGGTGTATGTAATGCCTTAAAACAAAAGGGTGCCATAACTCACTACATAACCTTGATATCTAATTATATGTCTAGACTCTAAACTAACTACAATCTTTAAGATTACTTAATAAGAATCTACCCCAATGACCCCTCACTTGCTTCTGAGCCAGAGGTCTAGCTAACATGGCCTATAAGATTCTCAACCTTTGACCAAGTCTTGAAGAGCTCCACTTAATATGCTAAGTTAATTCGATTGCCTATCCGAGTTGTAGTACGAAGAGTGTCGAGTTAGTAGAGAAACCAGGAGGGATTGGGCTATTCAACATTTCACCTAAAACGTTGCATGCGACACCTAAGTTGAAATGTGATTCCCGATCTATCTCGTCGACCTCATCTTAGCAAGTTAGAAATCGTTATGCATTAAATCTTCAAACCTCTCCCTAGATGACATGTATCCCACTATCTACAAGTGTACTACCTTACACTGAATATTCCCCTTCTGGAATGATTACAAGATTGCTGTTCTTTCTTCTGTAACAATATTGTACAAGGCGTTTTACTCTTTTTAGTAAATTCCCATGTTGTGTTGTAACCTTAGTAGTATGAGTGTAAATAACTGTAATAACCTGGCTGGAACTCCTCTTACTAAGGTATTTTTAGCTTTGATGTATAACACCATACAAATTTGTCCCTTAGTGTAGTAGCTTTCTAGAAAGTCACCCATCTTGAGATTAACCTAGCATAAGCATGCTTAATTTCGGAGTTTCAACACACTTTAAGTCGCTATACCAAAAGGTGCCTAAAAGATTTCAAGTTCAATCACCTAGCATGTAAGGGATATTATAATCTACCCCTTATAGAATCAACATCCTTGTTAATTTTGTTACATAGGTCAAAGATCACTACCAGGTAGGACTTTTGTCCTTCCGACTAGTAGATTACTTTGATATCACTTGTAACAACCTAGTTGGAACTCCTCCCACTGAAGTATTGTTCGCTTTGCCTTGGAACGTCTTATGATTTTATCTCCTAGTGCAGTAGCTTCCTAGGATATCACTTATTCTAAAATTGACCCAATTTAAGCACACTTAACTTTAGAATTTCGACGCACCCCGAGCCACTATACTAAAAGGTACCTTAATGATTTAGAGTTCAATTACCTAATATGTAAAGGGTATTATAACAACTCTTTTATAGGCCATTGTAATAAGTTCATCTTCTTTAATTAATGAAATATTGACCTTTTTCCTCTCTTTATGATAACTCCTCCTTGTGAGACTTAAAACCCTAGCTCATATCAATCCCTTAAGCAAGGATTGTATGGCGAAAACCCAACGATTTGGATCAATGCATCACATCCGACAAGCCATTAGTCATGTAGTGCTTGAGTGATGTGTCACGTCTACTGGTTAGCTCATGATTTGCTTACTTTCTACCCAAACTCATTTCTATTTTCTTCGATAGCTTTAAAGGTTAGTAAGACCTAGTCATAGGCTCATTGTGTATGTTGCCAATTGTTGTGTTGTGCTTTGTATCCCATCATCACCTATAACAACTGCATTTTAAGTATTAATAACCATTCTTCAACATTTAAAGCTTCCAAATAACTCATAAGTAAGTCATCAACAATAATCATATCTATAAATAACATTTCAAACTCTAAAATAATAGAAACCACTAATATTTCTATTCAACACCATAAATCTCATCTCTACTAATTATCAACAACCTTCACAACACAATACAACTCCAATTGGCTTTCTTTCTTGACCCAATGATAACAATTCCCGAACTTGTCATGTATAGTAATCCTATTAAATCATCCTATAGCTATAAAAATAAAAGAATGAGTCGGTGCCTAATACGTAATGCACAAGTATACATGGATGTCACACCAATCAATCACACGCATTCAATGCAAGAAGTAGACACTCAGCCAATTAGTATTTCATACTTTAACCAACAAGCAAAAAGGAGTACTCATGACCCTATTACATTAAGATTTCTTATACATATAGGTAGATATACAAGTATATAAGTTTTCCTTTAAAGTCCTTTCTGCCTAGAGTCCAAAGTCTCGAGTTCTTGAACCTAGTTTTAGCTGTGTCATCTCACATGCATGTTTATTAGAAATCCTACATGTCATCATCATTTGCCCCCTAGGGATTTGCTATTGGGAGCCCCTAGAATGAACTAAAAAAGCATAAACAATAATCAACAACTTTTAAGTTGGATATAGATCAGTAGTAGGCACAATCATTAAACATGCATCACATACCTAGAAAACTGAGTAAACAAACAAGTCCCTTATCCAAATCTCAAGGTCTAAACCATACTCATGTACTTGGAAAGCCGAGCAAACAAACAAGCCTTGAATCCAAATCTCAAAGTCCAAACCACACTCAATAGGAACCTAGATCAAGAACCTGAAAATTAGAATAACAAGCCTTCTTTAATCCATCATTAATCCATGTCAATATAAAGCTTTTAGTTTAAAACTCGTTACAACCCTCTAATCAATGCCAACCCCTAAGGGTACTATAATTAAAGTTGAAAATAAAGTTCAAAACTTTAATCAAGAATAAGTTAAAAGGAAATATTTGGAAGAAGAATTGGAAGCTTGATGAAGCAAGTGTAATTTAGAAAGAGTATAGCTTGAAAGATATTAATTATTGTATTTGGTTTGTAAAATAAAGTAATGGTTCATTAAGTTTAACTAAAATGATATTCAGGAGTAAAAAGTGTTTAAAACCAACCGAAAAGGTTAAACTAGCTTAATGAACTTGAGAATTCCTAAGTAAAGGTTGGAACTTTCAAAAAAGATAACTAGGTGTAACTTAAGGTTAAGGATAGAAAAATGTTTGATTAAGATTGATTATGACAACCAACAAGAGAAGATTATATATGAAGTTCATAGCTTAACATGGTCAGCGACACGACCATGTCACTTAGTTGAATCAATTTCTAACTACTCCCTATAAACCTCATGAATTTAGCTATTTGAGAATAAAATTAAACTCTAGTACTATAAATAATCTCGCAAGTTGATAAGGCTAAGTAAGATAAAAATTTTATTAAATTATGGAATAAAGTATATTATAAGTAATAAAAACCCTAAAGATTCAATCAAAACCTAAATCACATATGAAAACCTTAAATCCTATGTATACGTAAATATCCAAGCTTAAACTCAAATTTGACAAAAATCCTAAAACTATAACTTTAGGCTTACAAAATGAATAAATTTACCCTAATAGTAATAAAATCCTAATCAAATACAATTATCGACTACTACGCATAATCACGTAAAATTGTAAACAAACACTTTGAAATAACTCTTAAATATTATAAATACAACAAGTAGCAATTTAGAAAAGTCTATTATTTTTACTTTTATTTTTCCTTATTCTTCTTTTCTCTTTCCTTTTCCTTTTTCTTTCCTTATTTTTCTCTTTCCTCTTTGCCACATCTAGCAGCTTCCAGAATTGTGTTTCGATAGATATTTATAAGTCTATTTCCCATGTGTTAATGTTGTGTATAAGACACAGACATATAGATAAGCTTTTAGGTCAAATCACATTAACACTCCTTTGTTTCTTTCTCTTTTCTTTTCTTTAACTAACTTTCTTTTCTCCATAATTTTCTATTGGTCATGGTCAAGCCTGAAAACAAAAGAAACAAACCCATGCTTCTTTCAAACATAAAAACAAAAACACTACATCTTCCTATTTTTTGCAAATCATGAGGCATTTCCTCTTTCTTTGTCCAATTTTTTTTTTTGTTACTTCAAATACAACAATTAAAGCAAGAAGAAGAAGAAGAAGAAGAAGAAGAAGAAGGAGCTTCCCTATCCATTATTCATCAAGTCATTAAGGGAAATAGATAAGTAATACGTATAGTATATTTATTTTGTAATAATTATTTAGAAGTATTCTTTTATGTACATATAGAATTTCATATGTATTATAGGAGTATACGGAAAATTTATGGGATTCCATTGTTATTTGCAAGGAAAAATCTATGTACTTATATTGGATTTTATGGGAAAAAAAATTGATATTATACTATGTACATGTACTCATACGTATATAAATACTTGGATATATTCATGGGTATATACATGTTATATTTGATTTTTCAAATAGTTAGATAAAAAGATTGTGTACATGTACTTGTACATATATGCGTATTGTTATGCTTCAAAGTGGTAGGGTCGTAATAGTTCCGCCGTGCAAACTATTCTAAAATAGAAGCTAACTATACAATTGCCATCTTAAACTTGATTTACACAAGATATTCACAACTGACCCGCTTTAAAATAAACACTTCATAAGTTAAATAAATTATTTATGTAAGAAAGCATGAAAACATATATATACACTAGGATTTAAGTATTACAAATAATGTTTGTGGGGTTTCATTGTCTTGTACTTCCTAAATAATACATTAATTAAAAATGAAAGATTCTAAATAAAAGCTAAGACCTTAGAGATATATTTGTTCTTTGGATATATTTCCTCACTCTCCAAGATCCAGTAGTTGCTAACTTGAAGGTAAATATAAGCTGCTTCTTAGTTAGCACTTATAATAATATCTATAGAGATGTGAGCAATCATAATTTAGTAAGTTGGGAAGGAGACTCGAAACCATATGTCAATCACAAATACGGTTATCAACCAAATTAGTTAAATACTATGCATATACAAGCAAAATGTCATCGCATCACGTTGTTTGGCCTATCTTGAGATTAAAGAAATTGCATTTGCTCTAATCCGGGTTAAAGAGTTTCTATTAATGCAATAGCTTATGACCAAACCCAAGCTTGTACAATGGAGACATTACTCCTCTCGCAACTATCTTTGAACCATTGACTTCACCCTTGCTACGACTTCCTCACATGTCACTTAGTTTGACTAAGGATGAAAAAGAGACCAATTATACTATCCAGCGTTATCCTTTTTAAAGGGGTCGGTAATTGGCTAGAGAATCCTAATATTCTCCTAATGGTTTCCGATGCAAATCTGATTTAGAATTATAAGTTATATATTTAGTTAAATCCGATTTAAGGTATTCAATCATTTCAAACAATTCACACAATTATAAGCTAAAACAACAAACTAGAATCATAGCATCACTCAAAAATAAGCACATGCACACAACCACTATTTAACAAGCACATGCACACAACCATTATCTAACAAGCACATACTTGAAATCAAACCCGAACTTGACTAAAACCCTAAAATCACAACTCTAAGCTTATAAAATGAATAAATATAACTTAATAGTAATATAATCACAGTCGATCGCAATTATCGACTAAATCGTGTATAAACTCTAACAAAAATGTTGAAATAACTAGTAAATATCATAAATATAATGGGTACCAATTAAATTAATAAATTTTCATAAAATCCAAAAATTAATTTATAAATATTAATTTTATGATTTTTATGTTTGGAAAAATTACATATATTTATTTTTATCTTCCTTTTTCTTCTTCTTATTTCTCTTTGCTGCCACGTTGAATCTAAGTCGTAGTTCAGTAGCTCATGTATTTAATTTATGAATTCCAAGTGTCACCAATTTAAAAGACAAAGGAAAAATGTAATAAAATATGTGTCTTATCTTAATTAATGTTAAAATCTAGTGGATTTGTTCCTTTACTTTATCATTGTTATTTAATCCGTTTTCTACTACATTGAACATGCTTGGAAATCTTGTAAAAACAAAACCGAAAAAAAAAAAGAGAAAAACAAAGCAAAGCACACATAATTTAGCAAACGCTAAGGAGAAGAAGAAGAAGGAGAAGAAGAAGAAAATAAGAGAAGTCTATTATTCAAATTAATTAAAGAATTTAAGTAGGTATATTTATTTATTATAGTACATATATATATTTTCTAACATGTATACGTATATTGGGTTTTTTTTACATATATGTATGTGTAAATATATATGTGTATTATACATAGTATATTTAGTATATGGTATGTATGTATGCGTGGAGTATATATGTATATATTACTTAAGTATGTGTGTGTATGTATACGTGACTATGTATATCTATATGTATATGTACATAGTATTTTTTTAAAGATATATTATGTATGTGTAAATGGGTATATATGTGTATATATATAGTATTTATTTTAGTATATGATGTATAAATGTAAATATACATATGTGATATATATACATGTAGTATGTATTTTTGTATTTATGTACATATGTATATATTTAGTATTTTCTTTATGTATATATATATATATATATATGTATGTGTGTGTGTGTAGGCATGGATATATATATGTCTGTTGTATACTTAAAACTTTATATTATATGGTATATATATATATATGTATATGTATAAATAATAATACATATAGTATGTATTTTCTCACTCATGTATTTATGTACATATATGTGTATTTGGAAATTTTTATTTATTTATTTATGTATTTATATTTAAGTATATGTGTGAATATGTATGAGTACATATATACTTAGTATTTTCAATTTATAAAAATTTTTGTATGTATATGGGCTGGACGTAATGATTGGATATATATGTATGTATGTATGTATGTATATTATTAATTGTATGTCTTGTTTTTGTATATATACATATATGTAATACAACCATATATATATGTATATAAAATACAAATACGTATATATTATACTTATACATATCGTATATAATACATAATTAAGGTTAAGATAATTTAATACATAAAGTATAGTATACGTATAAATGTACGTATATAAATGGTATCATATATGTAAAAAATACGAGTATATTTAAATAATATGTATAACATACTGTAATAGTAATTTAATAAATAAAGTAATTTAGTAATTATATATAAATATTTAAGTGAACCATAATTTAAGAGAAAGTAGAATAAATATTTAATTTAGAACATTTAATAAAATATAGTAATAAGTATTAATATATAATTATATTGTAAAATACAAGAAATAAGAAAGTAATAGAAAATTATGGAAAATGCACAAGTGTGACACATGGCACTCCCATATGCTATCATGTCACCACTTAAGAATAAATTAAGTAATTTTCGTAATTAATAATAATAATAAAATAATTAATTAATTATAAAAATAATAAAGTATAAAAAATTTGAATTAATAAATCATAAACCTCTAAAACAAGTTAAAATAAGTAATTATAGTAAAATAAACCTAAAATAAGAAATTAAAAATTATACAATATAAATAATTATTAAATCTTAATTACACTAAGAAAAGCTCAAATTGATATTCTACAACTTTTAAAGTCAAAATGATGAACTTTGTGATATTTTTATATCACAGTCAAAACTGTGAGTTACAACATCCAAAACGGATCTCATTATGAAAAAGTACACTCGAAAACGATCGAAATGAACTATAAGTTCATAAAGATCTGAGCTAAATTGAAAGAGTTATATGTAATTCAGTAAAAACCTTGAATCGACAAGTTTGTACAAACCAATAGTTAAATTAAGTAAACGGTACAAATTACAATACTAATTTAGTTATTTAATTTCCAAACTTATTATTTTTCGTATTCCCTATTGTTAAGTGATCACGATATTGATACTGACTTACCATCCAACTATTACAACCCTTGACTTGAGTATGGCTAAGTGAGTATTCCTAATGATTCCATACTTGCTCATGTACATAGATAGTAAACATAAATTGTTATTAATAATTGATTGTTGTGTAGAGCTGAGTTATGCTTGTATATGATACTATTTGTTAATAGTGAATTTACTTTAAAGTATAATAATGTACTATTTTTTGTATAGTAAATTTGATATGAACTAATCTATCTCTGACTTTATTAATCACTGAATAAAAGGACTTAATATTATCTAACTTGAATGAACTAAATCGAAATACGTATAATCATGTATTGCATAATTAATTTCAGCCGTCACATCACACGGAGGTAGCAAGACGTCATATGTGGGTTGATTATTGTGACTATAGTATTTCGCACGGTGTACACGTACGATATGAACTTATCCTGGCTCGCAAAATAACTAAGCTTTGGAAGCACTAACCACCTAGATAAAGGTCGAGTTCGAAAGCATCCGTTTAGGGGTAAATGAGGACTAAGTGAACCTACTCACAATCATATGTAAAACTCGATTTTGATAAAAATTGAAAATGAATATACCATTATATTTTGTATACGAAACAGGGAGTTTCATTATCATAAAAGTTTTAGTCTGATATCTGGATCTAATTGGTGTCGATGTATCTCTAACTTTGATTTAAGAGGGCGTTAAATCTGAGTTGCATGTAATACCTGGTCACCCGCATGTATTTGTATGGCATACTAATTGTTCATGCATTCATTTGATTAAATTAAATTATTGTATAACTTGTTTGTTGTATGATTGAAGGAAGATCTCACTAGGCTCGTGTAACTTACTCCCTAATAGTCTTCTCTTACAGGTTGTTAGATAATTGGGCATGGGTTAAGGGCTGAGTGTTGAGTACCAATGTTGAGATGTATAGAAGTTAGAATTTGAAAGTAAACTGTATGAATGGTTTGAATTATTATATACAATTATTAATACTATATTTAGATTTTATAACTTCTCTAAGTTTAAGATTTAAATATTTTGCTACCTAATCTTATCGTTTGGTGGGAGATACCGATTCTCTACGGTTTTAAGAAACTGTGAATTATTGAATATCTTTAGTTATTTATATAATAAGATAAATTTATAAATTAAAAATTTGAAACCTTAGAGATTAACTAATTAGAGTTTTGCAATCTCTTTAACTTACAAGACAGTTTTTGTATTAAGGGTGCACACTTAATATGAAATTTTTAGGCAATTCTACTAGGCTCCCTTTAAGGTCATAACAAATGTATTAATCTCAACTTACCTACACTCTTCACATGCTCACTCGAGGTACGATTCATATTGACCATCGCTAAAAATCTCTATAATACAAATATTGTTTCTGTTTTCCACATAACTTAGATTGGTTTTATCCTATAACACTTATTGTTATCTTTTGTTTAGGGTTTAATATACTTAATTATTCAGGTTTTTAATTTTTTTACAATTATTCTTGATAAGCTAAGTTCTAATTCAGTTTCTGTATCGATTTCTAAATTATGTTTTAGTTCAGTTTTTGAGTAAAGTTTTATATGCGAACCCTATAAACTTATTTTAACATATAATGTAAAATTAATCACATTATTTTCGGGTATCCTAAATATCATATTTAACCCCCCAACTAGTATTTTAATTTATATGATATATCCCTTATCTTAATTTAATTATCGAATTTATTCTTGATGCGAGAAAATTTTACATTTTTCACATAAACACTTAAATTTAAGCCTCCTACCATATTTATTATATATTTCTATTATTATTATAATATCAATATTAATATAATATTTTCCTATTTATTAATTTCTTATACCTATATATTACATATTATCACCTAATCTATCTATAATGTACACATGTAACATTTTCATCATCTCAAATATCTTTCCTCAACATTAACTAAAACCTCAAAATATCTAACTTCATCGCAAATTAGAATTTATACCTCATTACCTTAAATTACAAAATTAATTTAAAATTTACAATTTTTATCTATTACATATTTAATACATAATACCCTAATAATTACATTTAACACTCTAAATGCTATAAATATCATACTTCATCAGATTTCAACATTCTAAAATATATAATTATGCATTAAATCAGTAATTATCTTATTTAATTACCTAATTAGCCTAAAATTACCTATTTTAAACTGAAAAATTCAAAAATTAATTTTTGAAAAAGAGCTTCATAGCACTACTTTATAACCCCCTAAGTAGTTTACATGAAAATTTTAATCTTAAAATTATACTTGTAAGGTCATTTATTTCTAATTCGAACAAAGCTCGTATTTGTACAGTTTCTTAAGGACATTATATTTCTAGACATAAAATCATAAAACTAAATTTTTTTCCTAAATTTACATAAAACTTCAAAATACCAAATTTCACAATTTTCTAAGTATATTTAGTATTTTTAATAAAATATGAAAAATCAAAAGGAAGATCGAACTTATCGAAGTTAGTAGCTATGGCCACCGATGGCTACCATAGCCTTGTTAGTTGGTCTGGGCGCTGCCACTATCATGTAGTGGTAGTGACCGTTTACTTTCAGGTTACCATCTAGTTAGAGATCTCTTTATATGCCATATTTGCATTGTAATTTTCTAAATTTTTGTAAATTTGGTTCCTCCTCTTTCCTCTCCTCTCTAATTTTTTTCTTACTCCTAACTATCCAAAATGAGTAATGAGAGTGATTTTCGGAATTTATTAGGCTAGTTCGATTTTTTTTTTTTTCAAATTTTCACTTGACATTTGTCCCTTGTCCTCTTTCAATTTACTTTTTATTTCTCTTAATTTAATTTGTTACTTTTATTTATTCAATTCCTAGTTGTCATGCCTCAATTCTAGACAATTCCATATTTTTCCATAATTTTCTTGATTCTTCTTCAATTATTCATGCATTTCTTCAATTAATTAACATTATTTTGATATATTTCACGTATTTTTTCCTACATGTAAATACCTATATGGTGTAAATAAATATTTATAAATATTATTTAATTTATTTTATGATTTTTAGTGTGCATATAGTTTATCTTTATCGATTTGTTAGTTATTAGAACTCGTTTTATACGTTTCCAATAAATAACAGGAATTTTACATATAATTCAATATTATAATAATTAATTATTTTATTCTTTATTTTCCTAAATCTAAACTTACGGTATCAATTTTACTAATACTCCTAACTTCGTTATAAAATTTAGGTTAGATCGGACGATTTGCTCGATCACTCTAAATTCTACAAATTGAATCCCGAATACTTGATTATGGGTCTTATATGTATAGCACCTATAGTATATTTAGGGATTATACTATTTGAATACATAAGTATATATGTATAAATAAGTGGGAGAAACAAATTACATAAGTATAAATATACATATAAAAATACGTATGTTAATGGTATATTATGTACAAATGCATAGGTAACTTAAATAGTATATGTGTAGCATACTATAACACTAAAGTAATAGATAAGATAATATATATATATAAATATGTATGTATAAATTATAAAAAAGTATAAGTATAATATATATAGGTATCGTATATGCATCTATATATTTGTATATGATATTATGCAAAATGAGTATTTTCAATAGATATATATATGTAAATATGACTGTATATGTATATACATATAAAATATAAAAATATAAGTATATATCATATATATGTACATATGTATAGCATATGTAGTATATTTAGGATCATATGATTATATTACATAAGTATACATATAGATATAAAATAAGTATATTAACAGTATAGTATATATTGATATACTGGTATACTTAAATAATACATGTATAATAAACCATAATAACAAATTAATAAACAAAGTAAGGTAATATATATACATAAACATATGCTGTGTGTTTCAAGAAAATAGAATAATTAATTTGTAAAAATTAATAAAATATAATAATAAATATAATCATATACATATTACTTAAAAATACAAAATAGGAAAAATATTGAAAATATACGAATCTTAGAAACGATACATGGCACTTATCCATATTGCCATGTCAGTATATAATTAATTTTAACTAAAAATTGTAATTAAAAAAAATATAGTTAATTAATTAATTATTAAAATAGTAAAAATGAATTAAATAAGTATTAACCCTTAAAAATAGCAAAAAAAGTAAATTATGATAAAATAAACTAAGAAAATATGAAAATTTCAAAATATAAAGTTTGGATATTCATTAAATCATAAATATGTAAAGAAAAACTTAAAATAATTATTTATAATTATTTAAGTCAAAATAATAAAATCCATAATTTTTTACACCATATTGAAAAAATGCAAGTTACAACTATCATGACTTTAATGGGAGCCTAATGTGATTACCTAAAACTTCCATATTATGTGTGCACTTATAATACAAAAACCGTCTTATAAGTCAAATATTGCAAGACTTTAATTAGTCAGTCTTTAATGTTTTAAAATTTTTATTTATAACTTATCGTATTATTTAAATGACTAAAGATATCAAATATTCCACAGTTCCTCAGAATTGTAGAAAATCGATATCTCTTACCAAACAATAAGATCAAGTGATAAAGATTTAGAATTTAAACCTACGAAAGTTATAAAATCTAAATATAGTATTAATAATTATATATAATAATTCAAACCGTTTATACAGTTTATCATCAGATTCTAACTTTAAGCATCTCGACGCTGGTACTCAACACTTAGTTTTTAACTCATACCCGATTATCTAGTAATCTATAAGAGAAAGCTATTGGAGAGTAAACTAACGAGCTTAGTGAGATATCTCTCATACTATACCGGCAAGTAAGTTATCAAACAATTTATTATCAAACATATGAATGCATGAATAAGTAGTATGCCAAATAATATATACATAGTTGATTGGTATTGTATACAACATCGGATTTAATGCCCTCTAAAGTAAGGGTTGGAGATACATCGACACTAATCATAACTGGGCTCCAGTACCTGAGATTTTGAACCAACAATTTAAATTCTATATTTCATGAAATACATTTTCATTTCAAAAAAATCTAATAATATACAAAATCTCAAGTCTAGCGGTAAGGTGGCTCCTGCAGTCTACACTAATACCTTATAACAATGGTCTCTAGATACGACTCCCAATCACTCACAGTTAGTATCTCCAACGCTAGGTAAACCAGTAAACTAAGGGTAGGGTCCTTTTATATTAATACTCCTGCACTGTACTAATTAAATCACATGGGAATTTATCTCTCCGTGGCCCTTTATTACCAACCACATAAGGTGACAGTTAGAACATTATATGCAATGTTCATGCTTATGCATGTTCTATTTAATTTTAGTTAAGTCGAATATGATTAAGTTAATTTATGAGATAATCAACCAATATTAACAAATCATTTGATTATGTAGTAACAAATCAAGCAACTAGTTATTCAACTATTATGTTTCATAACAAGTTACACAACACACAATCAATATTCGGGCATATGCATAACATGATCCCTTATACATCAAATTATTAATATTTACTTTAGGTATACCAATTATAAGCACAAAATAAGTATAGAGTTATCGAGAGTATTTATTTGGTCATTGAGTCTATCAACGATCGTAATAGTCCACTAATAAGTCGATATTTGAATCGAGATCACTTGACATTTAGGAAATACGAAAAGTAATTAGTATCTAAGTGGAATAACTAAGCTATTTATATATTTGGTATCAACTACTTAAATTAGTTATCTATTTTTATGAAATGCTCAATTCAAGCTTTTTTGTTAATTACGTATAACTTTATCAATTTAACTCTGATTTTTATTAACTTATAGTCTATTTTCATCGTTTTCGAATGTATTTTCTCGTAGTGGGGTCCGTTTTGGACATTATAACTCGCATTTTCTATAATACTATAAAAATGTTATAAATTCTATTATTTCAACTTGAGTAATTATAAAATATTATTTTAAACTTTTCTTTATATATTTTCAATTTAATAAATATCTAATTATTATATTTTATAATATTCTTGTTTTTAAGTTTATTTAATTATAATTGACATATTTTGAGGGTGAATACTATTTAATTCATTTTTACTATTTTTATATTTTTCCAATTAATTAATCATTTTATTATTATTTTTAATTACGAATTTAATTAAATTTAGTTAAATGCTGATGTGGTAACATAAGGGAATGTCATGTGTTATTTCCAAATTTTTTGTACTTTTTCCATCTTTTTCTTATTTTGTATTTTTACATAATAATGTTTATTATTGTATTTTACTAAACTTTATAAATTATTTATTTTATATTTCATTAAGGGTTATGATATATATATTCATATTTACTATTTTACTTTATTTATTAAATTAATATTATGGTATATTATGCATGTACTATTCAAATGTACTCGTATTTCTATATATACCATACTATTCACATAGGTATTTTTTATACATATAGTACACATATGTACTATAATAACATAACCTTAAATATATTATATATTATACGTATAGGTATATATATACATGTAATTATATTTTATACATATACATATACATACATATATGGTTATATTTGCATATATATATATTTAAATACTTAATATACATAATATTATACATGAATACATATGCATAGATATCATGTCCATCAATATATATATTTGTATATATATTTAAAATACTTAATATACATAGTATTATACATACATATATATACATCGAATATACACCTTAGGTTAGTATTTTTTTATATTTTATACATACATAACTACATATGTATAATTTCAGTGACATAATATCCATATAACATGTAATGAAAATTATACAAACCTAATTATACATAAAGTATACACGTGAATACATATATAAATATATGTACATCTAAGCTTTTATACTTCATACTAAATATAACATGTATGTATACATGAACATACTTCAGTATTTGTATTTGTACACTTAATCTTAATACAAGAAAATTACAAAAAAGAAAATCTATTGTAATTACAAAATTCCTAAATACATAGATTTCTACTAACTACATATATATATAAAGTATATACAAATTAACAAAATACATACACAAATTAATAAAATACATATTCCAAAAGGCTATTAAATTACTCCATTGATCTTTTAATATGTGATAATTCTAAGTACCTAATCTTCTTCTTCTTAGATTTGTTGAAGATCAATAAGAAAATGGAGAAAGGAGACTTAGTAGAAGAGGGAAATGAATTTTCGATGGAGTAGTTTATTGTGTTTACCTTTAGGTTTATGGTGAAAGAAAGTAAGAGCATTTTACTAGAAGCTAGTGGCCTCTAGGAAAAGAAGAAAAAACAAACAAACAAGGTAATATATGAAAAGGAAAAGAAGATAATAAGGCATTTAATTGATGTGATATTTAAGCAATCAATTATCTTGTTTTACTTATATCATATACACATGCTAGAATAAAAAATTAGCTATAAGTGGCAACTAGAGACATATAGAAGCTGGGTGTGGAAGTTGGAAAAAAAAAAATTGGAGAAGAAAAGAAAAAGGGAAAAGAGAGAAAAGAAAAAAGAAAGAAAAGAAAAATTATAAATTTCTAAATATAAATAATGAAATAATAATTATTAAATAATATTTGGAATTTATTAATTTAAATCGTTACTCATTACGTTTATAATATTTACAAGTTATTTCAACGTGTTTGTTAATTATTTTATGTGATTACGCATATAAATCAATAATTATATTCGACTAGGGTTTTATTACTATTAGATTATATTTATCCATTTTACATGTTTAAAATTGTAGTTTTAGGGTTTTTATTAAATTCGAGTTCAATTTTAGGTATTCACATGTACATAGGATTTAGGGTTTTTTTTATGCGATTTAAGTTTCGATGAAAATTCTTGGGTTTTTTTTATTACTCATAATATATTTAAATTTATAATTTAATAATTTTTTTTTATCTTACTTAGCCTTATCGTCTCATGAAGTTATTTATAGTACTACAATTCAATTTTACTTAAATTAACTAAATTCACGCAGTTTACAATAACGTCCAAAATGGACCTTATTACACAAAAATACGTTCGAAAACAATAAAAATCAACTATAACTTTATAAAAATCGAAGTTAAAATGAAAAAGTTGTATATGACTGAAAATTTAAGATAAATTAAGAAAAGTAAGTAAAAAATTTAAGTTAAACTATATTTATACTATACTTGAGTTATAGTGGGAAACTAAGTAAATAATAATAGATATTTAGTTAATCGATGAACCTGGTTTTTCAAAATACTTATAGATTTATTTATCTTTTAGGTACTTAATTATCAAGAATTGGAAATTTCAAAGGATTAGAGAGTGAGCATTAATCCATGTAAGAGAGTTTTTATGATTTGCTATCTACTTGTTGTTTGTTAATTGTATACTACTTGTTGGTTGATATTAATTGTTTGTTGAATAACTAATTGCTTTATGTATTATTATCCATGTGATCACTTTCTTAAATTGATAAATATAACTATTCGACTAAAATAACTAGTTATATAGGTCGTATGTCTGTGGTCCAATTGGTATATTGATGGAGAGTGCTAGCTTTGTAGATTTTTTAGAAATGTATTTTTGGAAAACGTTTTTTTTCCCAATCTTAAATATATTTTGTATGATTTCTATTAGGGCTTATAGTGTTTGTAAATGATATTTTTATCGTTAAAACAAAGTTAGTATAGTATCTTCACTTAATTGCGAGAGGACTTGTATATTTATGCCCATAGGGGACTTGAATATATTTTGATAGTGAGATGACTTATTTTGTGTGCCTGAAGGGCCTTGAATATGCTTGGTAGATGGCCTTAGTTGGGGTCCACCAATATTGATTGTTATTTCTTGGTTAGGATAATAATCGAGTGTCGTCTAGAGGAACAGTACCCTCAAGCAGCCTCATGCAGTGAAGGTAATGTGCTTTGTACGGGTAAATATGGAGAATAATCAACGTGTAGATAACGTAAATCTTCACTTTCCATAGTTCTGGACTCTTATAAATGTGTTGCTTGCATTCATTACATATGCATTCATTTCAATTGTAAGTAGATTGGATAGGTGCTAATAATGTTTGATAACTTACTTGAAAGATGGTAGTGAGGAACGAACTCACTAAACTGTAGTTTACTTATTCTCTTATAGTTTCTTTTATAGGTTCCTTTAAGTAGGAATCGAAGAAAATCTTGAGAATAGAGTATAAATTGGAAATAGGTTCGATCATGTTAGAGTTCATTGAAATATGTATAGTGGATATAGAAACAATTGATGTATAAAATATTTATATGATAAGATTATCTATAATATAGTATTTCTTGTAAATTATTAAGTTGTTTTAGCTTATCTTAGCATTTGGTAAGAATACCGATTTTTTGTGGTTTTGGTAGATTGTAGAATATCAGATATCCATAGTTACTTATATTTTATAACAAGTTAATTAAATTTAAAATTAAAAACTTTAGTAATTAATCATTTAGAGTCTTATAATTTTTGACTTGTAAGGCGGTTTTCTTATAGGCTCTCCTTAAGGTTATGACATTCCCCCTCTTACTAGATATGCTCAACGACATGACTATGTCGCCACTCATCTCACTTTATGGTCAAATTTACATATTTCCTCTCTATTGGACACGGTTGGCGACGCAACCATGTTGTTGGTCGTATCCCCCTAGCAAAGAAGCTAGTTTTTCCTCCTTTAAAGGATACTCCAATCCAACTCTTTACTTCCATTCTTCAACCTAACGGCTAACCTTAAATATACTTTAAACCTCAATTAAGCTCAATCAAACTTTAGAAGTTGCTTACTTGAAATTGATTGGACACTTGGTTAGTCCAAAAATACAAGGAAACTCACTAAGAAGTTGCAAATAATAACCAACTTGTGTTTGGATTTCTTAAGAAGTGCTAAGAAACTCCTTGGAAATGGAGATCTTTTACCAAGATAATTAAAGAAAAGCAGTTGCATACTTAAACTTGTTAAAGTCTTCTAACTAAATTTTGATAATAACAAAACATGTTATGCAATTACTAATGTATTTATCAAGCGTGTAAGTTATTTAAGTGTTAAAAATAAAATTTATTAAGATATAATTGGACAGTATATTTTATTCATGGGTTAGGTTGGACAATAAATTTTATTGAAGGCTTAGTTCCATTTATTGAATATATTTGGACAATATATTCAATGTGTTATACTAAAGTTGGATTATATCCACGGGGATCATGGAATGATGAAGTAAGAATTTTGACAATGAATTAGAGTTGGACTAATTATGTTGAAGTCTTCAGGCATTTTAAAGTAGAAGGATATTATATTTATAAGTCCAATAGCTTTTAAATTGATCAAGTTAGACCATGATTTCATATATCCTCACCAATCCTAATTACAAGGGGCAATATGCATGATACATTGAGTTGGTCACCGGTAGCTTTGATTCCAAGTTTCGTTACATGCCTAGAGCATAATTTCTCTTATCACAACGAGACTAGCGTTAAGTTTAAGCTTTGGAGTAAACGAGTATGCAACAGCTTTATTCACTTATCATATTGAAGTGGCAATGGAATTTACGATCATCTTACAGCAACATGAGTTATCGACGAGAAGATTATTGATGAACTAAACGTGATTACTCTGGGCAGCTAATATTTATCAATTTCACGAAAGTAATTATATTAGCAACCGAGAATTTCATCTACACGTATCTTCTCGGGATCATCGAGGAAAACTTATCGGTGGGAATATGGATTAAGTCGGAGAAATATTTGTAAATTTAGGTTTATCATGATTTGAAAGATATCTACGTGGGCAAAACAAGTGGCTGCACATACCTACGAAGGGATATGGTTTGAGAAGATATTATGGAGGATTTGGAGGAAATATCCGGTGCAAAATATTTTAGCAATAGTTTTGGACGAATTTCGTGGCGTTTTTGGAGAAAGTTCAGTTTTTACATTTATTCAAATTTCAAAGGTCCAAAAGGATTGCAAACTAAAACTACTAGAAATATATATTCGAGGCTTAAATGACTACTACTCTTTTCTTTTTCTTTTTTTCCATAAAATTCCTCAAAATACCCTTAAATCATATTGTAGATTTATGAGTCCAATTAGAGTAGTCGCGTGTGTACTATGTGAGTGAGCATTGCACGTGACTTTAAAGAAGTGAAGCAAGACTGTCATCTGAAGGGATGATTAGGTGAAAACAAGACATAAAGAAGGAACAGATAATCTCGATATTTCAAATGTACAAGTAACAAGGGGACTTCAGGCATTCACCTTGTAACTAAAGCAGATGAGAACATAGTTTTTACGATGATCTCTCTAAAAGTTTTAAATAATGAGGGAATGTTGGGTATTTATAGGCTTTTGGACGTGATGGCATCCATTGGATCATTTAGGTAATCAATGGATGAGATAGAGCTTGCTTAAGTCATGGTTATCTAGAATGAGCTAGCCAGTGTTAGTAGCCTTCTTTATAGGTGTATAAATTTGCCTAAAAAAGGTTAGAGGCAGATAGATCGATTCAACGATCCTTGTTCCGAGCCCACTAAGCCAAATCTCTCTGAATCATCTTAAATATGAATCGGACTTTTTAGGTCCCGTCATCTAGCCCAATAAGTCAAGTCTAAATAAATAATATAGCAATTTTTAGTCCTCTACACATATTTAGTAAGATTAATTACTACACATTATTGAACTCTATTTAATATTAATTTTATGGGTTCTACTGTAATTTTATTAAGTTTATTACCAACTCAAACTTTCAAATCCTAAAAAGACGAACAATTACCTCTATGTTTTTATTTGATGAAAGCTTCCCCTTCTTCAATACACTTTCAAATCCTAAAAAGACGGACAGTTACTTCCATGTTCTTATTTGATGAAAACCTTCCCTTCTTCAATACAAACAAAAACCCACATTCAACACTACATTTGGTTTCAAAAAATTAAAACAAAAAAAATACCACCTTTAATAATTGCTCTCTAAGTCCCTTTTAATGGGGTATTCGGTTAGTGTGTCACAAAACTTGTTGATTAATGCCTATTTTTATATAACTTGCATGTTATTGCAGAGATACGTGTTGTGTTGATAACATATGGTGTGAAAAGAAGAAGAGAAAAGTTTTTGTGGCCAATGAAGAGGAGATAAGTGCTAAAAAGAAGAGATTTAGGGCTTTCTCCAAAGATAAGATATCTGAATTACCAGAACCTATTGTCCATCATATTCTTTCACTGCTTCATAATCCAAAAGAAGTAAGTTTCAAGGTCTATCAAAGCTGATCTCTAATTCCCTATTAGTCGTATCCATTGATACTTGGAAAAAGGGCTACTATGCTCAATGTGTTGGTACCAGCTCTCCTATTGTATCTTTCATGTTTTGTTGATTTAATACTTATGCTCTCACTTAGTTTAATATGATGCTTTCTTTCTACCATTGAAACTAAAGGGTAAATACATTCAATTCAAAACATAAAGTGTTATCTTGGATTTAGCTATTATGATTAATGGTTCTTCCATAAAAGAATACTAAAAGAGAGAAATTAGCTACTAACTGTTTGATGTAATTTTTAAGTGAGTTCATCCGTTGTAACTTCTCAATTCAAAGCCTTGATGATTTATTATTGTGGAGTACTTTTTCCATTTCAAAAGTTCATGTCCCAAGTTTTATATATCATAGGATATGTGATATTTTATGTATTATTTGTTGTTGATCCAATAATTATCCTTAAACTAATTGAACTATTTTTCTACTAATATCATTTTGATCCTTGAAGCCTGACTTCTATTGAAGTTCTATTAATATATTTGTTGTTTCCATTTTAAATTTGATGAATGCATACAAAGGTTAAGCTTCTTCAACTTGTACCAAGATTAGTTAATATAATTACACATGCTTTAAGTAAGGAAATGGAAGAGGTTTGAAACATCATGTATTTGTTGTGTTAAATAAAGTAGACAATGTCTATTGGTGTTTTTATGTTCTCAACCTTTATAAGCTATTACTTTTGAATCTTTAGCACTTATATTTTGCAAATTGTCCTTGCCTTATAGCTTAACTATTTTTTTTTTAAGGAAACAATGGTCTCATATTCAAGCCAATGATATTGTTATACAAATGTTAAAGTAATTTTTACTCACTAATGTTTCTAGGTTACTATCATGGTTTTCATGAATTTTTTTGTTATTTCTTCAATCATTGAATTTGTTGTTAATGCAACTACATTTAGTATTAACATCTTCTTTATACAATTTTTTTTTTCAATGAAATAGTGGAGTCCTTTTTATTTCTTGTTTATAAAGTGTTTATCTTATTTCTTTGCTAAGATTACTTTAATCTATTCATTTGAAATCGTACCGTTTTTGTTTAGATTTAGCAAGCATGATGAATGATGATCAATGTAGTCGCTGTAATTTACTAGTTATCATATTTACCAGGTGCAACTTGATTGTCATGTATGCATATTTTATCTGCAAACTTTGTTTTAGTTAGAGTGATAATTGGTGTAACAATGTATTTATAGCATATATAGATGTGCTGAAGTCTATGCTGATTCATTTGAACATAATTCGTGATTATATATTTAAGTAGTATTTAATTTAAAAAAGAAACTTTTGTTTGTAAATGTTTTCGTTTGTTTCCTTTTTCTTTTCTAAGTGGTCGTTTAAGTTAATTCGTAATGCTATATTGGGATTTCAACATCTAATGTTTAGGATTAAGAAGAGTGAAGAATTAGCCCATATAAGTCATCTCATAAGTTGGATGGATAAGATAATGTTTGATAGAGCAAACGTCTTATTCTAAGTGACTGTCATTGATGTATTTAAGGGGATAGAATCGTTTATCTTTGTGAATGATGAGTAATTTTTTTTATATTTATTTTTTATTTCTTCTTTTGCACTTGTTGTACAAGTGGTATGAGTATGACATCATATGTTTATTAAGTACATGCAACGTAGGTGCTACGTTTGTCAGTATATATATATATGTATGTATGTATGTATGTATACACGAAAAATTTCAAGTATTATTCAAATTTTGTTTCAATCGGGTAGAAGATATGGTTCCATAATTCTAGGGATAAGAAGATTCAAATGACTACTTGGAGATATTTTCAAATTTATCAAGATTCTTTCCACATGCTTAGCAAAGAGATGTTATCTCAGGAGAGAATATAAACAAGGTAGTTCAAAACTTCGAGAGATACTGATTTGCAACTTGCTTTTGCAAACTTTACTCTTGAGAAAATTCAGAGACATAATCAAAAGTTAAATTGAAAACGATATTGTTTATTCGAATTTTATATTCTGTTTTTTTTTTTCTATGCTTATATTTCGAGGATTATTGTATTTAGTCTTCATATCTTTGTAAATCTCATTTTTAAGTATTAGACTTTGTGTTAGAAGAGAATTACATTATTTAGTAGATTTGTGATTAGGTAAGGCTAGCTTAGTGAGATAGAGTACAAATATTTTACTTATTTCTCTCTTGATTGAAGTATTGAAAAGTGGATAGTGGAACAACACTGGTGTGAAATGTTAGGTCTTTAATAGTGGAGTTGGAAGAGTGTAATAGACATAAGGTTGAAGCACTAAAATTCTTGATTGTAATCTTCTCATCTTTTCTCTTCTTTATTTCATATTTCATTTGTTATTCATATATTGTTTCACGTCATATTTAGCAAAGTAATCAAAGAGGACGTTGCCAAATTACAAGAATGCCATTCATTTTGAAAACATTTTCATGCATTTTCTTGGTACAGTTTAACATACTTGTAGAGCATGATGTCGATTCCATATTACCAGTGTATTAAATAATAATTATTTATATATTATAAATTTATCTATACAACTAATAAGATATTGTTCAATAAAATGTAAATATGAGTAAATTAAAGCTCGTACAATAGCATGGGCTAATTCAATAGTATATTAGAAAGTGTAAAAATTATATATATGTATATATACATATATGTAGAGGGCTAAATCTGATTCATGGGTTTTAAGCCCAAATAGATTTAACTTTTTGAGCTAAGGTGACATGGCTTAAAGAGTCAAGCCCATGAAATTCAGGATAATCAATAGAGATTTGGCATGATAGGCTTGGAATAGGGCAGTTGAATCGATTTGTCCAATTTAACCTTTCTTGGTTTGGCTTGCGCTAAAAGATAATAAAACCCTTTATTTGAGCCTAAACCTTTGGAAGAAAGCCTAGGTGATACCCATACATAAAAGGCTTCAATCCTAATTATTGATCAACACCACGATCCAATGGATCAAATCTACTTACTATCCTCTATAAATACCCCCTTTATTTCCTCATTTAAACAAGAGGCAAATTCCTACTAATGTCGTTACTCTATTGGAATTATATCTCAAAGATTAAACACTCAAACACACTAAGAATACTACCTTGTTCTTTATCTATTATGGAGTTTGATGCCATCGCGCTCCTCTACCTATTACCTAGCTTGTTAGAACCTACTAAGACTGCCTACTCTTCTTCCTCCCTATCCTATTTAATTTGATTATCCTATACGTGTAAGTTAAGTTATTTCCTTAATTACACCTAGTGCAGTATGATACGTAGTACGCATATGACCTCTTTCGATTCGAACCTGTCCAAAATATATATATGTTATAAATAAAAGATGTCTAAAGTATCTTATACATTATTTTCCATCTAAATATAAGTGTAAATAGCTAATTTTTTTTGTTGATAAGATCATATATATATATTATATATGATATTTATAATTTAGGAAACTTGTATTCAAGGGTATACATAGAGGTGTGCAAGTGGATTGATCGGGTCAACATGACTTGGCTGGGCCCACTTTAGCTAACGGGTTAAACGGATTGAGTTCATTTGGTCTGCTTTTAAATGGGCCAAAAAACTTCAGCTCTAACTTGTTTAAAAAGCAAGTAAAATGGGTCGGTTCGCGGGTTAAAGACATAAATGTATTAAATGGGCTGGACTTATTTAGCCCACTTTTAAATAGGCCAAAAAACCTTAGCTCAAACCCGTTTAAAAAGTAAATTAAATGGGTTAGCTCGCGAGTCAAAGCCCCCTTGGATACCTCTAGGTACACATGCACATTTTACACAAAAGATGGAACTTTTGGGATGCTTGTCTATAGAGGAGTATGCTGTTACGTCTCGAAGCAGTAGAGTCATAATAGCTTTGTCGTGTAAACCATTTTAAGATAAAAGTTGGCCTTACAACCGCTATCTTAGATCTGATCTACACAAGGCATCCATGACTAACTCGCTTTGAAGTAAATAGTTTATAATTTAAATAAGTCATTTACCTAAGAAAGTAAGAAAATATATAAATACACTAAAATTCAGTTATTACAATTAACATTTACAATATTTCACCGAAATCTATTTCTTAGTTAATACATTATTTAGAAATGAAAAATTCTAAAATAAGAGCTTAGACCTTAAAAAAGAAAAAGTATGTTCTTCAAATGTTTTTCTTCACTTCCTAGGATTCAGGAGTTGTTAACTTCAGGGTAGTTATAAGGTGCTTCTTAACTAACACCTATAACGACGTTTATAGGGATATGAGCTATCATAGCTCAGTAAACTAGGATGGAGACTTAAAACTATACCACAAATACAAACAAGGTTATCAACTAACTTATTAGGTGCAATGCATGTTCAAGCAAATGTCGTCGCACAATGTTGTCTAACCTATCATAAGATTAGAGAAATTGCGCTCGTTCTAATCTGAGCTGAAGAGTTGCTGTTGATGCAATAGCTCACGACCAAATCCAGGCTTGTACAATGGAGACATTGCTCCTCCTGTGATTACCTTCGAACCATTAACTTAACCTTTGCTGCGATCTTCTCATCTATCACTTAGTTCGACTAAGGATAAACAAAGGACTCATTATGCTATCCAGCGTTATCCTTTTCGAAGGGGTCGGTATTTGGCTGGAAGATCTTAGGTTTCCCTTAATGGATTGCTATGTAGGTCTGATTTGTAATTATAAATCATATATTTAGTAAGTTCAGTTTAGGGTGATCAATCATTTTTCATACAATACAAGTTAGAATAACAAGTAGAATCATAGTATCACTCATAATCAAGTATATGCACATAGCTAACTATCTAACAAGCACAACTAAGTATAATCTCAAGCCTCTAAAATACAGCAACTTATTAATCCTAACTTACCTTGTCTCTTCGCTTACTCACTCGAGGTGGGACTTATTCAATCTATTGCCAATGATCCCTATAATACCAACGTTGTTTCAGTTTTCATATAATTATCATAGGTTTGTTTTATCCTATAACACTTATTGTTATCTTTGTTTTAGGGTTTAATATGTCCAATTATCTAGGTTCTCAAATCTTTTACAATTATTCTTGATTTGGGGTTAGGTTCTGATTCAGTTTTCGCATCAATTTCTAAATTAGATTTTAATTCAGTTTCTAAACACTGTTTTATACACGAATCTTGGAAACTCGTTTAAACCCATAATGTGAAATTAATCACATTATTTTTGGATATACTAAATACCACAATTGTCCCTAGCCAATATTTTATTTCATCCGTTACATTTAAATCCTTATTAGTGTAACAAATTTACTTCTGATGTGAGAAATTTTTACATTTTTCATATAATTACCTAAATTTAATTTTTCTATCAAATTTATTATATATTCCTATTATTTATATAATATCAATTTTAATTCTAATATCTTCTATTTATTATATTTCCAATAATTGCATGTTATGTATTATTACGTATTATGTATACAATACACATCTAATATTTCTATCATTCTAATTATAATCTCCCAACATTAATTAATATTTCAAAATGTTTAAATTCATCCCAAATCATATTTTACACCTAATTACCCTAATTTACAAAATTAACTTAAATTTACTATTTTTATTTATTACATATATACTACATAATAGCCTAATAATTACATCTAACACCCTAAAGGATACAAATATCATACTTCATCATATTTGAATATCTTAAATCATATAATGATTTATTAAATCAGTAATTAACCATTTAATTACTTAATTAACCAAAAATAACCCATTTTATACATAATTTTAAGGCCTAAAAATTATCTAAAAATTTTAAAAATTCATTTTTAAAAAAGGGCTTTCTAGAACAGTTTTATATCACCTAAGTAGTTTACACAAAAATTTTGGGCTCAAAACTATACTCCTAAGGTCATTTATTTTTAAACCGAAATATGCTCGGTTTTGCATGATTTCTTAAGGACTATATATCTTGGGACATATTTTCATTAAAATAATATTTTTTATAAAAAATAAATACAAAAATATTCTAGAATAATAAGTTTCAAAATTTTCTAACTAATTTTGATAATTTTAACAATTTATGAAAAATCGAGTAGAAATCGGAACTTACAAGAATTAGTGGCTCCGGCCATGGGTGTATTGGCCCATTTGAGTGCTGCTGCCACTATATGGTAGTAGTGGCCATCCACTCCTAATTGTTTGTCGGGTCTAAGTTTTCCTTAGAAACCCTAACTGTATAGTTTTTTTTATGATTTTTTGTAAAACCCTAATTTCCTCTCAATTTCACCCCTCTTTAATTTTTTAAACTTCTAGACATCCAAAATGAGTTTCTAAAAAATTTGAGATATTTATAGAGGTTTTGGGGAATTATTGTGTATTAATTTGATTAGATAATTGTTTATCTTCTTCTAATTTGCCTTTTATGTTGTTCTAATTTAATTGGTTGAATTTTTTCTTCTTTTCCCTAGTTGCTACAACTCAAATCTGAATCATTCCTTATTTTTTTTTATTTTTCTTTATTTTTCCTTAATTAATTATGAATTTTCTTTAATTATTTAGCATTATTTTAGCACATTTCGCATATTTTAAGTAATTATATGTATTTTTACCTACATATAAATTCATATATAGTATAAATAAATATTTCTAAATATTATTTAAGTTATTTTATGATTTTTAGTATACATATCATTTATCTTTAGTTATTCGTTAATTATTGGAATGCATTTTATGCATTTTCGATAAATAACGAGTAATATATTTAAAATTTCAAAATTTTATATTCTTTTATTTTATTACTTATTTTCTTAAATTCAAACTTACAGGATCATTTTTACTAATATTTCTAGTTTTATTTTCTAATTTAGGCTCAATCAAATTCTTTAGCCGATCGGAATTCCGAGTAATTAGTTATGGGTCTTACATACATTGAGTTGGTTCAGTTCGAACCTAGCCCTGAATCGTTAATTCATCGATCGATGATTAGTTAAATTGGGTCCAGCCCTTAAGGTTACGAGCTTGAGCCTGTTCATGTGAAATGGCGATTCAAAGGTCGGTTCAAAAGCCTTTGAATCGTGCCTTTTTTATTTTTTTAAAAAATTAATTTTCCACATTTCAATCAATTACTATTAGTAATGTGTCATTTACTTATGTATATCTTTTTTTTTTTCCTTTTAAATAATTCTAATATTTTATGTGGACATATAGTGACGTGTGAATAGTTCACTTTTATTTTGGGTAGGAATATTTTTTCCATTCCTAGATAATTGATTTGGACTATATGAATGTAATGGTGTTTATTTTGTTTTTTATTTTTTTAAAATGAATTTTGGACGGACCCAAACCAATAGTCGAATCGTTGGGTTGACGATTTTTTAAAGCTGAATCACCAAGGCTCTTATAGCTTGGCAATTAGTTGGCCAGTTTAGACTTGTCCGCAATTGGGCTTGGCTAGTTTGAAGTCTTGCCGGCTCTTGCATAGGTCTACTTATATGTAGATAATTATTGTTGGATAGTCATATAAAATTATAGTATATATTAGTGTCATGTTTGGATATTGGCGGGTTTCTTTGAAAACATTTTACATTGAAATTAATGAACAAAATTCTTCCTAAGATATGTGTACGATTATCTAAATATTAAATGGAAGTATCATTGTTGTCGACTGAAAATCTACTAGTATTTTTTTTCAATTTTTTGTATTTGTGCTTTTCTTTTTAGTTTTGTATTTTTGCAGTGAAATCAATCGGAGTGATGGTTTCTTAAGTAATCTAATCTTGTCCTTTTACCATTTCATATGTTCTTTTGACAAAATTTGAAAATTCTTTTCTCCTTAATTTGTTGAGGCGAATGACCTCAATTTTTCGGCAATAATTTAGTACATCTTTTCCCTTTTTTAATATTGTCCTGTAAATCAATTGTATAATTGTCTTTTTTTTTTTAAATGTTTTCATGAGGATGTGTTTATTACGAATTTCTAATGGTTTTCTTCTAAAATTTCATTGTTATATATGTAAAAAGAAATCAATTGTATAATTGTTTTTTCTTAATGTTTTCACGAGGATGTGTTTATTATGAATTTCTAATGGTTTCTTCTAAAATTTCCCTTTTAATATATGTGTATGAAAAAAGATTTAATGGTACTAATATACTTTATAAATCAATAAGTGATGTATATGTATTAATAATATTTGAACATTTGAAAATGAAAGAATGTGCTTTCTAAAAAAATATCAATTATGTATCAACGTGTCAAAACTTTATTATTATTTATACATTACTTATCAATTCACGTAGCATATTAGCACTATTAAATCTTTTGCATGTGTATACCATTGTAATGAATGGTAAAAGTATTTTGATGAAGTGAAAAACAAGAATAGTGTGTTTACTTATTTGAATGGAATAAAAAGGGAGTAGAATAGGTAATTTTAGGGAATTGAATAGAGTTGCAGTAGACATTGAATGCTTATTATGATGTTTAGTTATCCATAACGTAATTGAGATAAGAAGTTTGAATTGGTTATTGGAAAGATGAAAATATACCTATTTTATTTCTAACATAATAAAATAAAAAATCGTGATACTCATATATCTGTTCATTCATCTACATAAGTTGAAAACCTAATCCAGAAGTACCAAATTGAAACCCTAATCAAAATTGCAAAGCCTAACTCCAAATCGAAATGGAATAACTGAGGCATGTTATTTCTTGAACCTCTTTTGATTATTTTATGTGAGATTCTGTTTTTGGTTCTATAACCATGTCGCTTTCTCCGTCGACAAATGTGGCAAGGGTGAGTTCAGGTGAAAAGCTTGAATTTTTTTTGTGTATCAAGCTTGTGAGAAGAGGGCTTCGTGCATTGAACTTTTCACCCGAAATCGACGAATGTAATATATTCCGTCGACGAATGTGAGAAATTAGGGTTATTGTCAAGATGGTAGATTGATTTCTGGGTTGAGAATTGTACGTTGGGTTTGATTTTTGTTGAAGACTAATCAATTGTTATTTTTGAGGTTAAAGGAGGGTATTTTGAGAATAAAAATGAAAAATATGTTAGGAATTGTGATTCATAGGGTATTATAAAGAATCCCTATTCAAAGTTATGGGGAATCAGAATTCATAAGAATTTTAATTACAAGATGCAGAAACATAAGCAAACAATTTAAAAGAGCGCCTATAAACCATAAGAGAGAAATGGTATTTCCATTCCCTAAGTAGACATGTTGGTATTATTTTATTGTATTGACAACAGTACGGTCCTAATAATTATTAGCGCATATAATCGTGCAAACCTTCATATACACATTTTCGAAGGAAATAAAATCGTACCCGCTAAAAATGGTAATAAAGGTAATAACTCCGAAGTCCGAACATTTCTATTGGTTGCAATTTGATTTGTACCTTTTAGCTTTTAGTTAGCAGATAAGGACGAAAAAAAAAATGATAATATGGAATAAGGAGAGCAAGATCATATAATCTTTTTTTTTTACTATATTTGGTACGTGCAATATTGATACGGATTTTTATAATTGAAAAAAGTAAATAAATTGATTATTCATATTATAAATAACAAAAAAGTTTAATACTATAATTTGAAAACTTGATATGGGGTTATTTTTAGAATTTAAAATATGTATTAATTTTGTACAATTTTGTACAATATAATAGATTTTTACACCGTTAAATAATTGAATGAAAATAATTTCAATTGGTTATAATTTGGGAAAACCATGCTATTTAGTTTTTTTTTGGATAATTAGAAGAAAAGATTTTTCTATGTGATAAAACTTTTTTCGTAAAGGATGAAAAGAAAACTTACTATGTATTATCTTGAGATAACTATTCATATTTGTAAGTAGGAGTAGAACCCGTGGATGAGCTTGGGTTTCCATTAGACCGGTTCTAGTCACTGAAGTAATCATCTTTCTCGCTTGATATCCTGTACGATTCTTGTCGTCTACAGCTCGCCTTACACCAATCCATTGTGCAAGCATTTGGCCTAAAACTGACAATAGATAGGGATGCTCGGCGTTCGTTGACGATCAGGCCTACTGTACTAAACGCTTGCTCAACAGTAATCATTGAAGCTAGACCAGCGAGTACTTCACCGGTGATGCGAGATAACAATGGGTAGTCCCTTCTATACTTTTGCTATCACTCTTAAAATATCGAAGTCCTTGATGGAAATATTTTCCAAAAACTCGAAATTTGTATTAATGTAGTGTTGCATCTCAAACGTTGGACCACCAAACCGTTACCTCTTCAATTTTTATGCCAGTAACTGCTCATCTATAAAAGAGTAATGTCGCTCCTTGGTGGGTGGCGAAGGAGTGACTGATGACTAGCCACTATATTGACTTTGATAGCAGTTGAGCATCTCCTCTATGTCGACCATTGCTGCAGTCATTGCCGATACTTTTTGTTGTGTTTCTATGTTGTACACATCTTGAGAATTCGTTAGATATGGAATATAACCATAATAAGTTTTCAAATACATTAGTAATAATTCCATTTTACAATGAGGGTTTAGAATAGTTGCTACGAGATAAATATGAGGAATTTCTTTATAATAAGTTAACAACTTCAACGTCATATCGTATACGCGTGTGTATAGGTTTGGGCCTTCATGAGCTGGAACTAGCACGTCAAGTATACTAACGGCTGACATAACAAACAAGTGAACACTAGGCTTATAAACTCGTGAAAAAGTCTTAGTAGTATCATGAAAAACTTTCAAAACTTTAAGTAATTGGATGCAAATATCCCAGTTACTGGGGAAAATGTCAACTCCCTGTATATTGTACATTGCGAAGTTACATAGCAGTTCACTGTAAGGAATTATGCAATGTAACAACTCGTAAATCAAGTTCCAATGATGTTACATATCCATCTTAAACTTTCGAGGTCTCTTCCTGCATTCATGTAGAAGTTCCTCTACTTTTTATGAAGAGATGACTTGTCTATTATTGTTTTGATGACGTTCTTGATTGAAGATATACTGTCTTGCAAAGCTGCAATGCCATCGTTAACACATAAGTTAAGAATATGAGATGCACAACATATGTGGAAAAAAATCCTCCCTAACACTGGTTGACAGTAATTTTGCAAATCAGATATTGATGTAGTATTAGCAGTTGCATTATCAAAACTAATAGAAAAAATTTTCCTCACTAATCCGTATTCATTTAAGATTTCTTTAATAATTTTATAAATTTTTTATGCTGTGTATTGATTGTTAAATACCCTTAAAGCCAATAGTCGTTTATTAAGTTACCAATTATCATCTACATAGTGAATAATAACACCCATATAAGAATTATTATGAAAAGGATCCGTCCATATGTCTATACATATGGACACTTGTGTATCGAGGGAAGTAAACTTACTTACGAGCTCCCTCTTACCTTTATGGTAAAGCTCTTACATGGCTCGAGTTATCGTTCTGCGGCTAAGTTGTCGTGAGCTGGGGTTGAACATCTCCTGCTTGTATCGACTTTGCCACTTTCATGCACTTGTATTGAATGAGAGGTGCATGTTCATTAGGTATTGTACCAGGTTATATTTATGCCTCTCTTCATCGTACCTCATTAGGATTTGTCCAGTTGAACCATCACCTCAGGCAATCTATTGCTGCATTTTACCTATTCCCACCTCCTCGAGATGCTTTGACTTTAAGTGCCTATTAGAGATACCATATCCTTCTCCTGTTTTCCATAAATAACTTGAGTTGCAATAGTTGTAGAATGCCCTTGAGTTCTCGCTTTCGTCTATACCTTTACGGAAATGAGTAGTGAAAATATTAGACTTATCGGGTTTAGGAGGCTTACCTGAGTCGGATGGTCTCGAACTGTTGGACCTACGTTGTCCTATATGTTGCTTTTCTGTTTTGGGAATAATTTCAATTTCATTCTTCTCATCCTCGAACATGCTTGTGGGGTAAGTCATCCGTAGGGATTTATGTCACGCCCCAAAGCGGTAGAATCGTAACAGCCTCGCCGTGTAAACTATTCTAAAATAGAAGTTAACCTTACAACTGCTATTTTAGACCTATTCTACACAAGACGTCTACGATTAACCTGCTTTGAAGTAAATAGTTCGTAATTTAAATAAATCAGTTACCTAAGAAAGCAAGAATATATATATACACTAGAATTCGGTTATTACAATTAATGTTTACAACATTTCACCGTAATCTATTTCTTAGTTAATACATTATTCAGAAATAAAAAATTCTAAGATAAAAGCTTAGACTTTAAAAATATATATTTTTTCTTTAAATGTTTTTCTTCACTCCTTAGGATCCAGCAGTTGCTAGCTTCATAGTACTTGTAAGCTACTTCTTGGCCAGCACTTGTAACGACGTTTATAGGGATATGAGTAATCACAGTTGAGTAAGTTAGAATAGAGGACTTAAAACTATACTACAAACACAAACAAGGTTATCAACTAAATTATTTGGTGTAATGCATGTTCAAGTGAATGCCATTGCATGATGTTGACCGGCTCGTCGTGAGATTAGAGAAATTGTACCCGCTTTAATCCAGGTTGAGGAATTGCTGTTAATGTGATAGCTCACGACCAAACCTAGGCTTGTGCAATGGAGACACCGCTCCTCTTACGACTACCTTCAAACCATTGACTTCACCTTTGTCGCGACCTCTTCACCTGTCACTTAGTTCGACTAAGGATGAAGAATGAACCCATTATGCTATCTAGTGCTATCCCTTTTGAAGGGATCAGTATTTAGCTGGAGAATCCTAGGTTTCTCCTAATGGGTTTGCTATGCAGGTTTGATTTATGTTTACAAGTCATATATTTATTAAGTTCAGTTTAGGGTGATCGATCACTTCATACAATTCAAGCCAAAACAACAAACAGAATTATAGCATCACTTATAATTAAGCACATGTACACAACCAACTATCTAACAAGCATAACTAAGTATAATCTTAAGCCTCCAAAATACAGCATCGTATTAATCTTAACTTACTTCGACTCCTCGCTCATTTACTCGAGGTCCGATTTGCTCAGGCCATTGCCGATCATCCCTATAACACCAATGTTGTCTCAGTTTTCATATAACTATTATAGATTAGTTTTTATCCTATAATACTTATTGTTATCTTTAGCTTAGGGTTTAATATGTCCAATTATCTAGGTTTTTAAATCTTTTACAATTATTCTGAGTTTGGAGCCAGGTTCGAGTTTAGTTTCTGTATTGATTTCTAAATTATGTTTTAGTTCAATTTCTAAGTACTGTTTTATACTCGAACCCTAGAAACTCGTTTCAACTCATAATGTGAAATTAATCACATTACTTCTAGATATCTTAAATACTATAACTACCCCTAGTTAGTATTTTATTCCACTTGATACACTTAAATCTTTATTAGTATACTGAATTTACTTTTGATGTAAAAAACTTTTACATTTTTTATATAATTACATAAATTTAAGATTTCTATTAAATTTATTATATATCCCTATTATTTATATAATATCAATTTTTATTCTAGTATTTTTTATTTATTATATTTCCGATAATTGCATATTATGTACATAATACACATCCAATATTTCTATCACTCTGATTACCATCTCCCAACATCAATTATCATTTCAAAATGTCTAAATTCATCCTAAATCAGATTTTACACCTAATTACCCTAGTTTACAAAATTAACTTAAAATTTACTATTTTTCCCTATTATTTATTTACTACATAATTAGCCTAATAATTACATCTAACACCCTAAATGCTACAAGTATCATACTTCATTAGATTTCAACATCTTAAAACATATAATTATTCACTAAATAAGTAATTAACCATTTAATTACTTGCTTAATCCTAAATTACTCCTTTTATGCCTCATTTTAAAGCCTAAAAATTATCTAAAAATTTCAAAAATTAATTTTTGAAAATGAGCTTCATAGCACTGTTCTATATCATTTAAGTAGTTTATACAAAAATTTTTGGCTCAAAACTATACTCTTAAGGTCATTTATTTCTAAACCAAAACATGCTCGGTTTTGCACGATTTCTTAAGGATCATATATCACAGGATATATTTTCATTAAAATAATATTTTTCATAAAAAATACATACTAAAATATTTTAGAATAACAAAATTCATAATTTTTTAAGAATATTTTCTATTTTTATAAAATTACACAAAATCGGCCTAGAAATCAAATCCATTGGTTTGGGTGGCTCCAGCCACCGTTGGTGGCCATGGGTATTTTGGCCCACCTGGGCACTGCCACCACCGTGTGGTGGTGGTGGCCGTCCACTCCCAGCTGCTCGTCGGGTTTAGGTTCTCTTTAGAAGCCCTAACTACATGGATTTTTGGTAATTTTTTGTAAAACTCTGATTTACTCTCAATTTTGCCTCTCTCTAATTTTCTAAGCTTTCTGACATCCAAAATGAGCTTTTAAAAAATTTGGGGTATCTATTGAGATCTTGAGGAATTATTGTGTATTTATTTGGTTAGACAATTGCTTTATTTTCTTTCAATTTGCATTTTATGTTGTTCTAATTTATTTGGCTAATTTTTTTTTTTAATTTTCCCCAGCTACCACGACCCAAATCTGCATCATTCCTTATTTTTTTATGATTTTTCTTAGTTTTTCCTTAATTAATTATGAATTTTCTTTAATTATTTAGTATTATTCTAGCACATTTCGTATATTTTAATTAATTATGCGTATTTCTACCTACATGTAAATTCATATATAGTATAAATAAATATTTCCAAATATTATTGAGATTATTTTATGATTTTTAGTATACATATAATTTATCTCTAACGATTCGTTAATTATCGGAATGCATTTTACGCATTTTCGATAAATAACGAGTTATATACTTAAAATTTGAAAATTTTATATTCTTTTATTTTATTATTTATTTTCTCAAATTCGAATTTATGGGATCATTTTTACTAATATTTCTAGTTTTGCTTTATAATTTAAGTTCGATCAGATTTTTCAATCGATTGGAACCTCGAGTGGCTAGTTGTAGAGCTTATAATTCAAATCTAGCGGATCATAGAGGGACGCTCATACAAGGAGGTTCAAATCTAACATGACGTTCAGGGACACTCATGCGTAGAGGTTCGAAACTGGGAGGTGGTGTACCCTAATAACTCATATGTTGATGTTTAACATTAAAGCCAAAAGATGGTGTGCCCCAATTACTCGTGCGATGGGGTTTTACATTGAAGCTCGGAGGTAGTGTAAATTCTTCTTTCATGTTCTCAACCATATCGTATGTCCTCTACTTATTCAAGTCATACTCGTTATCTGGATACGCCTGAATGTCCTCAAACCGTAGTAGTGCAAATGACGTATCGGAAGTTCCAACGCCTTTACCTTTACTTTTACCAACAAAAGATAAATTGTATTTTTTACTAGAAAAGGTACGGTGCAAAAATCTTTCTATTGATGTAGATATTTATGAGTAAAAGACAGAAATAATATAGAAAAGAAAATATAGCAGAAATTATATGGTGAGTATGTGTATATTAGCGTTATTTACTAATGCAAATTTTTCTGTGTAGTAGAGTGGAGAATTACGTATAGAAATTTATGGTCAATAGAAGAAAATATTGCTAACAACATTTAGCAACTGAAAAAAAAAAATGAAGGTAGAATAGTTGGAGTTGAAGTGATTTAAGTTATTTGTACAGTAAGTATTTTTGTTAGGCCTGAAGTTGTTATTTATAAGGAGGATTGAGGAATGTCTTAATGCATCGTTTGAATTTTAAAATTTAAAATTTTAAACGGTTCAACATTACAAATTTTAAATTTTGAACTTGTAATTTTCAGTGCATATACCAAAAAATTTTTACATAGATTGAGGATAAGGGTAAAGGTCGAGTGTTGGGGGGGGGGGGGGGGGG
>JAMXBB010000001.1:98538095-98748922 GCA_024138015.1 Lumnitzera littorea | reverse complement strand
AAAAAAAAAAAAAAAAAAAAAAAAAAAAAAAAAAAAAAAAAAACAGCGATTCGCCTAGATAAAATCGTCCGACCTAAAAAGCGAGGGGCACCGATTGGGTTGGGAAGAAAGGGTGGGGCCGGTCATTTCATTGGCCCAATTTTTTTTTTTAAGTAAATTCGGTGAACCTTGAATTATTAGGTCGGACGATTTTATCTAGGCGAATCGCTTGAGCTCTAAAAGCTCGATGGTTTGACCAAATAGACTGATCTGGTCACTAATAGGTTGGGCCGGTTTAAATACGGTTTACGATTCGAAATCGGTTCTTGTTTAGGTTTAAGTGTCACGTTTGTTCCATCTTTTAATAGGTTTTTGTAAACTAACTAATTAAAATATCTTAATGGATTTATTTGAATAAGTAAAGAGAATAACAACGTATTCGCGATATTTTCACAATGGACTTTCCACAAGAAAGTCAATAATTGTGCTCGAAAACCAAGAAAAATACATTACTAAATCCATCGTAAATAAATACCTGTGATAAACTTACAACAAAAAACAAAATAATCATATTCAGCAGTCAGTCGATGCGTAAAGAAAGAAATGACGAACTCTACAAGAATATTTACTTTTTGTGACTCCATGCCTATATAAATAGCAGCAACTAAAAGCCGCTGCAAAGATCTCCTCCAGCAATTTGAAACGGCTGGGAATACAACAATGTCAAGCTATACTTAGGAGCCATTTTTCTAGTATAGATGTTGTTAAGCCTATTGAACCTATTTAAAAAGGTGAAGCTATATGCAAATGACAACAACATTTAAAAAATGCACGCTAATTTTTTCACTGTTTAGAGCAATTAAAACCGTCACTTAACACTTAAATAATACCCGTTTTAAACTGCCATTGTTTATTTTATATAGTAACAATTTAAGAACACCATTAAATTTTCAACCATTTCAAAATAAATAAATAAACAAAATTTCCTCCATTTAAGCCTAAAAATGCCTCCCCAGTCAGGACAATCTTGCACCATGTTGGATTGTTGTAGGTCACTAAGAGAGACATTTTTTTTTTTTTACACGGCTTCTTCCACTTCAAGATAGGTTATTCTTCGGTTCATATAAATAAATATCAGTGAGAAACTCGAACGAAACTAATCTAATAGGCAATTGATTCTATTGCATTATATAATTGTTACCTTTTCATTCATCGTGGGTATTAAAATGTTCTCTCAAAGCGTCATCAAGTAATCATAGGTTATTCTTAAGTTCATATAAATAAATAGCAGTGAGAAACTCGAACGACACTAATCCAATAGGCAGTTGATTCTATTGCATTATATAATTGTTACCTTTTCGTTCATTATGGGTATTAAAATGTTATCTTAGAATGCTATCAAGTAATCCGTCAACAATTAAAAAGAAAAAACAAATATTAGTGATCTAAATTGTTAAATTTGCAGAACATTTACAAAAAGCCACGAAAGGGAACTTTCAGTAGCTAATTCTCTGAGCGTAACAATTCGCAAAATGTGGTATTAAATATGGTCCAACCTTCACTTCTTCCATCCCAATAATTTGAAGAGACAAAATCAGTTGAAAATATTGCAACAAATAGATAGTATGGCCGTCTAAGAATTAAGCATCACACCAAAATGTTTCAATGAAGAGTTATTAAGCACTAATGCCTCGTTCACGTGAGAAGAATTGGAATTTAATTTTTCCTTTATTTCTTATTACAGCATCCACTTAATTTTTTTGTCTTTAAATTGTAATTTCTTGGTAATCCTTATTATGTGAAAATACGTAATAAGGATTTCTTGATTTAACTAAAAAATAACGATTCCTCACAAAATTTCACATTTTTTTCAAAAATAACCTTATATTAATTTAATGATAACCATCACCACCATTATCACTACCAACCATTGCTACTACCAACCACCATTACTACCACCGCCATTGCTATTACTAACTATCGACCACTACCGCCATTGCTACTACTAACTACCGACCACCATCACCATTATCATCACCAACACTATTTCATCACCTTACTACCACCACTATCACTATTTCCATTACCCTACTGTCACCACCATCACTTATCATCACCGTTGCCGTTGCCGTTGCTATCGCCGCTACTGCCACCGCCACTGCCGCTACTATCATTACTACTGCTATTGCCACTACCATCGTTACCGTCGCCACCATTACCGTTACTGCCATTGCCACCTCTGATCACCGTTATCATCACCACTATTGTTGTCGTCACCACTTCCGCAACTTCCCCCACCCACCAAGACGCTAACTCGGCCACTATCACCACCATCAATCACCGCCACTTTATCGTTACCACTATTAATCACCATTGCTCGCAACTGCCATCGACCATTACCACTGCCTTCGCCCCCATAGTCAATTTTCATCACCAACACTTATTACTTTAGAATTACTTGAGAAATAAAATGGATTAAGGGTAATTTAATAATTAAATTTCTATTACATATCTATTTTTAAGTTGTTTATTAATCCGATTAAATAAAGTAATAGTTATTATACTCTTATTACATTCCTAAAAAATTCCAATTACATTCCTAAAATCATTCTATTCAACGAAGTGAATGGGCTATAAAGGTTTTAGTGATAAAATGATATCATATTTTAAATGCTTTTAAAATTATAATAATATATATATATGCACATATATAATAACATTATATCTATATCTAACTCCACATTGTATAATATATCTTCTATACTCTCTATTTATCCATATCTATATCTATATTATTAACCAAATATTTGCTTATTCATCTCAACTTCTTATAAATATAATACTACTTACAACAAAATTGCTATTAAATTCTTTTAGCATGATTTGTAAAAGGTTATATTTTATTCTCAAATAGCAGTCATGTGCATTTTTGGCTTTATATTTCTTATATACATTGTGGTTATTTCTTCTAAAGTTGCACATTAACTTCTCTTTTCACCATATTTTTGGATATAGCTAGAGTAACCAATCCCCTACGGCAATTAATTGCTTAATTAATACGGCTATTATGGTATATCTAATTCTACAATCCCAATCTCTCTTTCTCTCTAATAAATGAAACGATTCAAAAATTGAGTACAATTGGTATGCCTTATTTAACCTCCTGGATTGCTTCTTCTTTCGTTAGCTTCTTGCTGTTGTTCTACAGAAAGATGAATTTGACTTCATTATCGTCGAACCTCATCATGGTTCGTTATCCTAACTTCAGTTCACCAAAGTCGTTCTTCCACAGAAGATGCGTTGGAGCTCGAATTTTTGTTTACTCGCGTCGTTCTCTTCGGGTTTGTTGCGAATCCAAGGTAGTAAATTACTTGTTAAAAACTAATCTTCTGGAAAACTCAGCTTTAGTTTAGTTGTTTTTGCTTGGAAAATGTTGATTTTCATTTGCATAGCCAACGTGGAAATGAGTAATAAATTTCCATCCTATGTACTTAATTGATGCCTGCAAGGGGATTGATGCCTGCATGGGGTCCTCCTGCTAAGAGAACTTTTTCGTTTTGCGTTATCATGCACTTTGATGATTAGATTGTTTTATTTGTGATCTAGTTGATGACCAAGTTCTAAATTTCGATAGTTTCTGAAACGATCATTATTTTATTTTGTTTTATTCATTTATTATATTTTTTAATTTAATCTTTTTTTTATGAGTTTTTCGGTTTACTTAAACGAACCGGTTTCATTTTGAGTTCAAAACTTGATTCTTTGAATGGATTACAAGATAAAGGGAAATTAATTTTCCAACATCTATTTATTCTTTCCTTTTATTTACTTATTATTTGGTTTTATTATTAATTATAAATATATTATTTAGTATTTTCTCAAAAGCATGTTTTTACTTATCATGATCAATTCATGAAGATCAAACAAACTTCATTAAGCCATCGTTGGGCCAAAGAAAAAAAAAAAAAAAAGGGAAGAAGAAGAAGGAGGAGGAGGAGGAGGAGGAGGAGGAGGGAACACAAGCCATCATCTTATTTATTATCTTTTCAAAATTCAACCTTTAAGCCACAATCATCACAATTTAACTCCATTAAATCATACTTCAATATCTTAATTTAAATCAACATCAAAACTTCATATTCATCAATAATATACTCAAAATATAACATTATTCTAAAAATATTACATTGGCCAAAATTACATAATAATTAGTATATCAATTTTTACATCGGAAAATTCTTTACTTCATAGAAAAATTTGAAGTTCAAAACTTAAAGATCAAAATTGATCTCACACTTAGCTTACAAACTTCCACGTAAATCCTGATTTTCTCGATTTCCCCAATTGAATCAAGTTACTTATAATTGCATTGCATGCACACTTAAAGTAAGCAATCTAGCTACTTAAAGTAAAATTTATAACTAAACTACCTAAAACTAAGAATTTACTAGCTGCTTGATTATCGTTTACTTGATCTCGTACTCCGCTAGAAGTCGAGTCCAACTCAAGTTGATCCACAGAGTTCAGCAAGGAAAGTATGTGTTCGTAATATGCATATTTTACGAGAGGGAGAGTGAAGTCGAGAGGAGAGAGATGATCAAGTTCCAAAAGAGATCATTCCTGCCAAAATTAACTGTAAAAGTTAAATTATCCTTATGCCCATTCAAGCCTTTAATTTACTTGAGAGTAATTAAGAAAATTACAAGCCTTACAAGCCTCTAACTAGCTTGGATCATAGCTAGGCCAATTACATTCTGGGTTGGTGTTATTTGTCAACCCTTTCGCTAACCTTATATCATCTTGAGGTTGAGGAGCTTATTTGGATGCTTTATGACACTTAAATGCTCGTTGGTTGGACGATCTGATCTAGTACATTGTTTCAAGAAAAAATAATTTCTCATGAACTTGTTGGGATCATATTAAGATATGTCTTGCTTTATTTTCTTTTAATTGATGTGTAAGATCACCAGATAGTGACCGAATGGTGATGCTAATAAAGCTTATACTTATTTCTTTCTAGACGGAGGAAAAGCAGATAAGGCGATGTTCGCCATTCTTAGAGAGTAGACTATTATCCAGTAATGGTATCTTGGCCTCCGAAGAGTGGAAAGCTGTTCCTGACATTTGGAGAACGTCAGCAGAGAAGTATGGTGATCGTGTAGCATTGATTGACCTGTACCATGATCCACCTTCACATGTCACTTACAAAGAGGTAACCGTTCCTGCTCAGAGGGTTGAGCCGTGCATTCCTGCACTCGCATGTTTGTAGGTGCGACTAAGAATGTTATACATAGAATTTGAACACCTACCTCCTGTTAAAAATAGTTTATTTACCCTTTTGGAGAAAGTATTTCCTGAGCGACTGAGTTGTGCTTGGATTTCAGCGGTACATACATTGTAAGTTGTTGTTTTTCCTGCATCTATGAAGCAACTCATATGCCAGACATTAAGTTCAACTAAATTTCGTTAGATTCTCTGGGTTACCGAGCATGCTGGTAATTGATCCTCACAGGCAAGGGCATTTTGAACTATGTGTAGATTCAGGAAGTTAAAAGTTGAGTTCCAATGGAGAAATGCACTGGTTGGCTTGGCTATGTAGTCGAAAACAAGGGAGTGTTTGTAAAATCTGGATGTGGGTCCGAATCTATTTATGTGTGTATATATATATATATATATGCGGCTGCAGTTGCTACTTTCAAAGATTCAATATTTGATGTTTTATACCCAGGTTAACGTGTAGGAAATGGAATTCTGGCACTACTGATTGAGTAATCTTGTTTGAGATCAAATGCCATTCATTGAATGGATAAAATTGTTCGTGAATAGCCATGATTTAAATTAAAAAGAAAAGACAAACCTTTTGTTCTCTATGAACAAGAACATACCTTTTTGTCTGTTGTTCTAGCGCAGGAAAATGATTTTCACACTTACAACTTACTAGACAATTTTGAACGCTTCTAAAAACATTTCCACTGGATTGATTTCATAAGTGCGAAGTGCATTTTGTTGTAGCCACATCTCACCTTGTCTTATAGAATTTTATTGCCATTATAGAAAAGGTTGAGGAATAAGGAAAGTGTGCCCATGTCCAGATGTTGTTGAATGGTAAATTGGCTCATCGACATTGGAATGATGAACGAAAGACATTGACTTAGTGGGGAAACTGAGTGGTAACGCAAGAAGCATTGATATTCTTGATGGAATAATCATGGTTGGTTGGATTATGTTGTGGCCTATATTTGGTTTGGTGGAAGAAGCTAAGGTGTATATGGTCGTGGATTGAGAGATACTATTTCAAGGGTTCACAAGGATCCTACTGTTTAATATATTTAATGAATTTCCTTGATATTGACAAGGTTTATCATTGTGATTCTGAGGATAAGTTAGTGAAAATTCGAGGCATCAAACATGCCTGAAACGAGAGGCTGAAAATGTGCGTGTGAAAGTGAAGCCAGGTGCAATATTTGGCTTCTCTGTAATGGCATTGTTACAGGACCAATTAACGATTATATTGGGTTCTATTAAATTTCTGTAGGGTTTTCTTCCTAAAGCTTTGCTATTGTGAACTTTAGATACAGGCTTATTAGAGAGAACGTGAGGATTTCACAAACAAGAATAATGATTGGATAATTTTTGGACTTAATTCCATTGATTGAGCGGAAACTCTATTTACACATGAACACATAAATTCGGGACTTACCTTGTAGAGGTACTCACCTTCACCTAACACAGGACCTACGCTGTGGAACCTTTTCTTGCACATAGCCATGAAATTGATTAAGAAAAGTAGTTGATATTTCCTATTTATAGATATTCAGTCTGTTCCAGAGCCAATTTAACCCATGTCTCTCTTAGTTTTAAAACAATAGAATGTAATGAAGATACTTAAGTCAGATAGTACGCATTTTCTTTGATAGTCCTGCAAAAGATATAATGCTGATTCATAGATGAAGTATACAAAGGGCCTTTATTGTCCCTGGAAAACAAAAAAAGTATCAAAAAGTGGAGCCTAGTCACAATCTTTTCCCATGAGCAGATGCACAAAGTTAAGACTTACACATAAGAAGTCACTGATGAATGCCTTCTCTCAATAAGTTCGGGATTATTTTATTTTACGCTGACACTTTTAAGGCATTCTTTAAATTTGCAGTTGGAGCAGGAAATCTTGAGCTTCTCAGAAGGCTTAAGAGTCATTGGAGTTAAGCCATATGAAAAACTTGCACTTTTTGCTGACAATTCACGTCGGTGGCTTGTAGCTGATCAAGGTACCTCACATTCAAAGATGTTACTGTCAAACACAACCTAATTTAATTCAAAGGTCCTGAAGTTTTTTATTTGACCTTAGTTCCCACTTACTATTGAGAGTTAGGTTCTCTACATCATTCTAAGCTATGTTAGAAAAAGCAAGGGGGTCTTGTGCATTTGTTAAGTTCCTTGTGTACATCCACAAGAAAAGTTTTTTAGGAGATGACACGATCTTAGATCAATGCTGCTCCAAATACATCGTCTTTTGAGTTTATGTTGATGCGTAGTTGGCAATTTGTGTATCTATATGTCATCTAAATGTTTTAGCAATTCTGTACACAAAGCTTAAACAAAAGCTTGAACTCATAGATAATGTTGTCTCCTTGATGGAGGGTCCTGATCTTCAATTTCTCTCGTTGATTTTCACTTAGGTATAATGGCCGCTGGAGCTATCAATGTGGTACGGGGATCTCGGTCATCTGTTAAAGAGCTACTGCATATATACCAGCATTCTGAAAGGTTGGTAATATGTTGCTTGAGAGAATATTCTACATAATTTAATTAAATTCTACTACATGCAAGTGCATAAATATTTTATTTTTGTGAAAATTAAAGGTCTTAGCTCGAATTTCTTAGTATCCATTTAACTGTATAGAGTCATGATTATTGCCTCAAAGCTTACCATGTTGGCTTGATCATCAAGAATTTTGCAACATGCATGTATACGTTCATATTTAGTTCATATAGAGTTGTGTGAATGCAGCCAACTTGTTTAAGAGGTCAACCTTGTAGATAGTACGTTATTTTTTCTATATTCACACCATAAGCACATCCCTAGTATGGGGGCTGAGAGATAAATGGAGTCTCATCACATCAAGCTAGTTAAATCCAATCAAATGATGACACGCTAAGTTGAGCTTACTTTGAGCTCTCATACCATATATAAAATTTCTAGTGAACCAGAAACTTTTTTAAGAACTTGAGTAACGAATTATGATTGGAGTGTGAACCTAGAGGTTTCAACAAGATAATCTGGTCTATATCTAAGACATCATTGATTCTATGTAATGCATCAAATCTCTTACATTTAAATATCTGCAGTCTCAATTTACTTGTTAATAGGTCATTTTCATCTATAGAAATTCACTTTCCAATTATCTCTGATGCTCACACCTATCATTGTCAATATATTATGAGGTTGGCACAACTAAGAAATGTATAGCGTATCTAGAAGAAAATAATACTCTGATTGTTGTCCTCTCTTGACTTTGTGCGGCCTGAGGAGGGACATTTTTTTCTAAGTCGAAGCTCATTTTTTATTTTCAATGACATGGGACAACTTGCCGATGTTCTATACAACCTCGAGGAAGTCTGGACATTTTTCATTTTTCATGCTCACTGTTTGCCCCAAACATTTCCTGTTATTTCATTTTGAAGAATACTAATTACCTGTTTTTATCAAAACAGCGCAGCTCTTGCTGTTGACAATCCCAAATTATTCAATCGAATGTCAAAAGAGTTCTGTGCTAAAGCAACTATGAATTTCGTCATCCTACTTTGGGGGGGGGAAACCACCCCTGCTATTTGTGGGAATGAAGGGATGCCCGTCTTTAACTATGAGGAGATAATAAGTTTGGGAAGAGAGAGCCGTAATAGCCTGTCTGCTTCTGAAGATGCTAGTAAGTTGATTCTTTGGTGGCATGTGATATGAATTGTGTGCTTTGGTGTAACTTTAGATGGAGAATCTAAGGTGAGAGTGGCATGTGAAGAGAGCAAGACAATAGGTGTAGCTACTGAGGCAGATGAATATGACGTTGTAAATTTAAAGAGAATGTAGAGAGATGCAAATCAAGGCAAATGAAGGGATTGATTTGAAGCAAACATTACAAAGGCATTCGTAATTCATACAACCAACAAAGCCAAATGGAGGGGTTGGTTTGGAAAGATCATGACTAAGGCATCATATAATGTCACATTCCTAGTGCTATCTCATATCGTGCTTGTGATGGAGGAACAACAATTATTACTGCAATTGCATTTCGTTTCATATTTGTTTTCTTTTGCTGATGTGATAGCAATAAGTTGACGCCTTGATTTTCTTTAGATTTTGACAGCTCCATTTTAAGACTGCTTCTAAGCAAGTTATTTTGTAAATCATTAGTTTAATATGTGATTGCAGGAAAGCAATATAAATATGAGACCATTAGCTCTGATGATATTGCGACACTTACGTATACAAGCGGGACCAATGGAAATCTAAAGGGAGTCATGCTAACACATAAAAATCTATTGCATCAGGTTCCTATTTCACATTTGCATTTCTCAGAATATATTCTTTGTAGCACTGCTGCTTTTATAAGGAATCCGCACTTCCTGTTTCTTTATATTGAAGTTTGCTAAGTAGATGCTTCATTTTAAGTGGAGATGGTAACGACTCAAGTTCATGGTGTACCTAACTCAACCCATGCCTATAAGGACCTACTGGATACTTGGACATCGGAATTAGTTGGACTTCGATTTGTCCATCGATTTTTCCATAGGTTAAGACAATCCCAATATAACATTACATGTTGTGTATACGTCGATCTGTGTTATAAATGAGTGGAAAAGAATCCATAGTAATGCAAAATACAGCTCTGGTCATACTGCTGAGCATCAGTTGGATCTATTTGGCTTTTGTTTACATATCCTCGATTATACCTTTATATCATAAATCGTTTTCTTCTTGAGTTTATTGTCTCAATCCATGTCGTTTTCCAGCTCTCCAATATCCAAATAGTTGCTTATTACTAAATCACTTTTCTTTTCTTTTTTTTTTCCTCCTTTTCTTGTTGTAGATAAGAAACACACAGGATGTTTTGCCTGCTGTTCCTGGGGATAGATTTCTGAGTCTACTTCCACCTTCGCATGCCTACAAACGTGTCAGCGAATATTTTTGTTTAACATGTGGGATTGAGCAAGTATACACAACTATCAGGAACTTCAAGGTGTCGATCTCTAAACTGTCATCGGATGCTTCTATTTTAGTTTAATTATGATCTTCACCTGCATAGGGCTTAACAGTTAGAGAAGAACTATTTCTTCACGTTGTCTTTGCACCTGTCATATTCTAGATGGCACAGTGTTGAGGAGTTATGACTATGCTTGGAAATGGTGGTGGTAAATTTGTTTGGGATTAAATTTTTTTAAATGAGCAAATTGGTGTTGCAAGTAGAGTAGATGAATTAGAGAACACATGAGCAAAAGATCTTTAAATAGTGCTCTAAAAAGATATAACTCTATCAACATGGAATAAGGTGAGAGAAAGGGGCAGATCTACTCTTGCATATTAATGTAAGTTAGCCATTTTAAGAAAAGTAATTATGGTTTCCTTGTCTTGTGGAGACAAGTTCCTCTTGTCACTAAGATTTTATAAATATCCAATCAATTAATACGCTTTTGAATTATTTGATTTGCTGGTCTCACTATTTTTCCTCTTATTTTAGGAAGATTTGCAACGTTACCAGCCCCATTACCTTGTTTCCATGCCATTAGTGTATGAGACACTTTACAGGTACTAGATCTTTCGTATTGAATTCTGAGGCATGGATCGCGGACAAATTTTTCACTTCTCTTTGTAACTAGGATCTTTTAATGTGGTTCCTGATCATAATTTTAGCTGTTGTTATTTTAAAGAAATCTGAAACGTTATTGTTGATCTGAAGCTCATATTCATCTTCTCGCTGAATGGGATTCTACTGTAATTTCACCTTGAGGAGAATACTGATGGGGCTATGCCACAAGTTAATGGGGACCTTTATTAGGGATCTTTCGTATTGGTCATGATGTGTTTTAGTATTTGGTAAAAATGATGCATGAATGAAAGACATAATTCCTTGTTGACATTTTGTTTTTTCAGTTTTTCTTCCTAACATCTGTATTTCTTAAACAATTTCAGCTACGGTCTTATTAGATCACTAAAGACATGGCAACTTAAGTATAGAATGTCTTTCTGAAATTTCAGAAAAGAAAAGGCCTATCCTAATTTTCCAACTTCTCAACGCTTCTCTTCGGTAAAAACACCTTTGTCTTCTTCAATATACTGATTTTTTGTTATTGTCTCCACTTTCTTAATGATTGAACTCATTCCTTTTCACAATTTAGTAACTAAAGCTTTCCTGAGTAGTTCAAAGGGGGTACTTTCTAGGAATTCGTGCAATGAATGTTTTTTCAAGCAATCTCTTTATATCCTTAAGTTTCCATTTTTCTGTTAGCCGACTTTTTGAAAATTTTGTACAAGAATGTTTTTTTTTTTTTTTTTTCAAGCAATCTCAATATAACCTTTGAGTTTGTATTTTTCTTTCGGCCATTGGTGATCAGCTTATTGGTATATTCAAGAATTTTTAAACGAAAACGCTTTCAAGGCAAATTATCTTCAGGGTGCTAGTGTGCATACTATCATATTTTTGGGTGATGAATATGTGTGCCAATCATGGTTTGCTTTCTCTTGGAGACTCGTTATCTATCCAAACTCTGCAATTTTTTTTTTTTTTTATATTAACAAACGACGTCTATTTATACAATAGGCCTGTATATCTGGGAATTCAATGTTGCTCGCCTTTACAGCTTTGACATTTGCAATTTACTGAGTATATTAACCTATTTGTTTTCCTTATCGTCTAAAGTACGATTCAGAAAGATTTGACAACAAGCTCTACAATTCGTAAGTTTGTATCGCTCACATTCATCAAGATCAGTATGGCTTTCATGGATTCAAAGAGGATATACGAGGTATTCTCCCAGCTAGCTGCATTTTCTTTCTTCATCGGCTTTAATTTGATGTATGATGTTTTATAGAAAGTAAGGCATTATGTTTTCGTTTTTGGGCTTGTCGGATTCCCTTTTTGTTTATGGTTGGTTTGTTTGTGTGTGCACATTGTCTTGGCCATTGTATCACGTGTGTCACTTAGGGCGTTAGTGGTGGGTGGTGGGTGGTGGATGGTGGGGGGTAGGGCTAGGGTTAGTGTCGTGGGTGGTCGGTTTGTAGGGTGGGGAGCTTGACCTAGTGGTTGGCCCACAGCTTGGGAATTTTTTTAACAATTTGCCTTTGAAAAAAGTTAAAATAATGTATGCATTACATTACTATGCTATCTTGATTTCCCTCCTTAATTTTTGTTCATAATGAATAGTCCCTCCTTTGGTGGGATGGAGGTAGGTAATTGGGGGTTAGGTTGGTGGGAAGAGCGATAGTGATTATCGTTAGCATCTTCTATTACACAGACTTCCTTAAAATGGAATTTTCCTAGTTGGAATATATTAAAGGATCATTATCATTCATGCTTTTCAACCTTTTTTCTTTTATTGAGAACGTGGAAAATCTATTGGAGACTTGGAATACATCCACATATTTGTCTATTTTCCGGTTTCTCTCCTACTCTTTTGAGGTGTTTATATGCTTTTGTTTTGTGGGCAAAAAGAAGAAACTACCACCTTGTTCACTTGGGAGAATTAGAATTTCATTTCCTTCATATTTCTTATTATGGTGTTTACTTTGTTTTATCTCACCGAATCAAAATTACATAGGAATCTCTATTACTTGAAATTAAGTAATAGAGATTTTTATTTTAACCAAAGAATTACAATTACTTATAAAATTTCTTTTTTTTTTTAAAAAAATGACCTTATTCCAATTTAACAATTATCAACATCATTACCAATACCATCACCATCATTACTACCATTGACCATCACTACCACTGTCGCTATCACCACTGACCGACCACTACTGATCACCACTGTCGGTGCCGTTACTACTGTTACTGACCATTGATACCACCGACTATTGCCACTATCACCACCGTTGCTACTGTTACTACTGCTATTGTTACCACCACCAACCTAAAGCTGTCACCATCGACTATTGCTATTGCTACCACTATCATCTATTATTTCAATGTTGGTTGAAAAAGAAGATTAACAGAGAATAATTTAGTCATTAATATTTTATTATGATTTATTCTTAAGTTACTTATAGATATGATTAAATGAAGTAATAGATATTGCATCCTTATTATATTCCTCAAGAATTCTAATTATATTCCTCCTTCATTCTATTTAATGAAGTGAACGGGCCATAAGTTTCTAGATGTGTTCTATAGCAGCACTTTCGAGTCATAAGTTCCTTTGATCTGTTTATGTATTCATTGAGATGTTGTGATTTGATAATTTGGAAATTACTTTATCATGTATAGAGGGAAAGTCCAAGTGTAATTTACTTGTAAAGAATTGAGTCAACTAATGTTTGAATTGATATTTCCCCTATTTCATAGGGTAAGCATCTTACAAAGGATCCAATGCAACATGGGTATCTTTTTTCAATGTGGGACTATCTATGGGCAAGATTTATTGTTGCCATGCTTTGGCCAATGCATCTTCTAGCACAGAAGATTATCTATGAGAAAATCCGCTCAACTATTGGAATCTCAAAGGCATTTTCACTAATGAACAAAGTTTAATTTTATTTTGCTTCTAGTTTTGTGTTTGTTGGATAATATTTAACAAAGTCCATGATGCAAAAAATATGTAGCTACTCTTTGCAAAAACATGCTCTAAGTTTAAAGGTCTTCATCCCATTTTTCTCTCTTTGATAAATAAGGATGATATGTACTGAAACCATAATCGAACCAAAAGACAAATAAATAGTGGGAAAGTGGAGCATTATCGATACCGTCTTGTGTGATATTTATAATGAGAGATTCAAAGTAACCACATGCAGTTCATGTATTTAGAGAAGCCAGTAAAATAGAGCATTGATGAGCATATGGGTATGAAGGAAATGTATATGGGTGTATATGTATGGGGTTTTTTTTAACGAAAATAGGTTTAGGTGCCTAATCAATGAGCTATAGGTGTATAGTAGTATGTATAGGTGTGGAAATGTGTATGCATATGTGGTTATTTGTGCACAAGAGTATGGCTTAGTGTGTCAAGAATTAGGTTTAAGGTTTTAGATATGAGTGGAGAATTGGGGTTGGGGTTTCAGAGATGGGTTGTGAAGAAGACGACGTGTATGGGTGTAAGGGTGAGTTGCGGTGGGTAGTAGACATGAGCAATATGCTCATTTACTCTCTCTCTCTATCATGAGCAAACATTGCTCCGCTACCATCTCTCACTCTCACGTAGTATTTTCCTCCTTCCCTGTCTTCTTTCTTGCCTACTCCACCTACATAACCCCCTTGTTAATATTCCTTAAAGGGTACAAAAAGGCTCCAACTAAGCGAAATGGCCTACTCTCCTCATAAATTCCATAACCTATAAAATAAGAGCACTCTAATACCTATAATATTAGAGGGGAAAGATTCAAATCTTTGGAATATTCTGAACTATTCATGAACATAACAGCAAATAGGATTAAAACATTTATAACTCCTACATAAATAAGGAGCTATGCAGCCGCTACAAAATGGGAGTTTGCTAAAATATAAAATAAGGATATACAAACAAGAACCAATCCCAACGAAAAGGCCGAATAAATTGTATTGGTAAGTAATACCACTCCCAGACCCCCTAATATAAGAACTGATCCCAGAAAAACTAAAAGAAAATCATGTATTGGTCCAGGCAAATCCATTTTATGTAAAATATAAAAAAATCGAAATGTCTTTCATGATTTTATTGACCCGACCGGGAAATTTTTTATAATTTATTGCTAATCTAATTGAATTAAATTCGAATCTAATAGGTTAAAATTGATATAGGTACAATTAGTGGACCAATATCATTTTTCTCTTTACCGTTCACATTTTTTCTTTTTCTTATCAATGAATAGATCTCTTTACTTGTATGACTTAAATGTCTCGTATTTTTCGAAAAAGTGATTCGATGGATGGGATTTGGTATGATACTTAGGAGATCGATAATATCGATGAGATTGATATTAAAATATTTCTTCTTAAAGCTTATTGATTTGACCCCCGTTTCTTTTTGTTGGTAGCTTGGAGGATTCGAAATATGACTATTGCTTTCCAATTAGCTGTTTTTGCATTAATTGCTATTTCATCAATCTTATTGATTAGTGTACCCGTCATCTTTGCTTCTCCTGATCCTTGGTCGAGTAATAAAAATATTGTATTTTCCGGTACATCATTATGGATTGGATTAGTCTTTCTGGTGGGTATCCTTCATTCTCTCATCTCTTGAACCTATTCACTCCAGGGCCAAAAATGAAATGATCCCTCCTGCGAATTCTTTCGGTTTGTGAGACATATTCAAATATAATATTAAAGGGGAAATACTTGTTTAACTATCCACAACTAATAATTCAATGCTTTATAGTTTAATATATTTTTATGGCAATTATCAAAAGAATTTAAATTCATTCCACAAACTTTTCAACCGCCACCTATTACTTACAAAATTTATCTAACTATATAGTTATCATTTTCTGTCATATTTATTTCTACGGTTGGTTGCTATTCTTGTATTTGTCGATTATTTTATTTGCCAACATTGTTATTATTTGGAAAATTCATCTCTTTTTATTTGATCAACATTTGCTACCGTAGTAAAGATATTTTTTTTGAAATATTTATTTCAACTTTGATTCTACCAACAAAAATTATTGATAATCTTCTATATTATTAAGTCTTTTTTTTTCTTTTGTTATATTTGTTGTACGCGCAATGCAATGTGTCACTTTAATAATAACATGTGAGTTGTGACATGCTAGATGTAAGATTTGAATTATTAACACTCTCATGACATCCCTTCTCAAAATAGTATATCTAATATCACGCACTAGGTTCGTATCAAAGGATGTCCCCTGTTGTAGGGCTTTCTCATAAGAAGTATTTTGTGGCAAACATCTTTATCTTTGAATTCTACAGGCTGGGTTCAGTGGAGGTGGTAGTCTGCCCTCAGATGTGGATAAGTTCTTCGAGGTTAGAGGTTCAGTCACATCCAATACGTTGGAAATAATACCAATGTAACTCCTTATATACATTTCTTAAATTTGTTCAGGCTATTGGCGTAACCGTGCAAAATGCATATTGTCCTACAGAATGCTCTCCAATTACTGCTGCTAGAAGACCTTACTGTAATGTAAGAATTCCTCTCATAGTCCTGTATTTGGTTTGCAGTTTTGCACCTGCATGTCTTACATGTTGTAGAAGTCTGTATTCCTAAAAACAAGGAAACTAGAAGAACTTTATAACAAGAAAACTTAATTTGCTGTTTTTTTTTTCCTTAAATTTTTGAGATAACTTCAGCGGTCCTCGTTTCGTTATCCAATGGAATCTACTTACCATCATTTGTAGTGAAAGTTCATAAAGAATGCTGGGTGAAAATAAAATATAAGAAAAGCAGTTTGTGGCTCTCAACTCCTTAAATTCGTGCTCACTTTTTGCATAAGTAATTATGAATACATTTTATGATCCCTACTCCTACATTCTCACAATGTATTCCCTTAAAAACAAAGTTAAATTGGACTCTTATGGAGTTCTATTACATAATGTAAACCAAATGGGCCATTAGGCTAAGAAACAACCTTTTTGATATGCCATCGAGGTCAATGGCAAGATCCTCTCTTTCCTAGCAAAATCCAATCAAGAAATATACAAAATGCTTTTATGGATTTTCGTGTTTAAGGGAATGATTTGATATAAAAAGGCTGTGAATAAAATGATAAGGGATTGAAAGAAGAATCAATATCAGTCAAGGTAATTTTATTTATATAAATTGTCACAATTAATACAGTTGATTGATAAGATCAAATATATGAAAAAACGAAAATTATTCATATTTCAAAAAGTTGATTTCTTATTTGAATTTTTTGAAATGTTGATATTTTATTTAAATTTATTCTCAAACGTTGATCTTCTCTATTATAATTCTCTTTATAAAAAGGCTATGATGATATGTCTATTACATTGAAGGCCTATTTATATATGCAAAGACAAATAACCCTAATAAATAATATGAAAGGAAACTCTTTTAAAATAAAACAACCATAAAATAATTAACCAAATAAGTTCCTATTTAACTAAATAAAATGATACGAAATAATAAAATATAATAAAAGACTCAAACTGATAATTGCTCTCCATTGAGCCAGCTGAGGGCAATTACACTTTGTTTGGTTGACTCGGGCCGATCAATCACCCCTTGGTCAACCTTGCCTTTGGCCCTCTCCTAGCAGTCTATTTAAGTGGCTTGGCCTTGGTCATTCTAGTCTATCGTGGTCTTTTGCCCTTCGGGCATCCTGAGCTCTCGCTTGACTTTTGTTTGGGACCTTGAATCCCATCATGATCTCTAGGTTGGCAAAGATTCGCCCCCCATTCTAATAGTTTTTTCTTTGGCCTATAATACTTCTACTGAGCAAAAAAAGTCTTCATTTTCTTATTCTACTAACCCTTAGCAACTTCTTGTCTTTCAACTTTAGTTACGCCCGTAGGCAACATTAAAATTTTCTATCCTTCCCTTTCTAGTCAACGGCTCTGGGCCGGTTGCGCTTTATCTAGTCAACTACTTGATTCTATCTTGCTATCGACCCAGTCCTAGCTGTCCATTTGGGCTGCCTTGCTCGGTCTAACTTTGTTTGGGACTACGATTCCTATCACTTTTCTATGCATATGATGTGAGTTATCGATAGAGACTAGCAGATGTATTTACTATTGTTGCATGTCCTTGACTTAATCCGAATTTATTCGATCTTTGATGTAAATGCTACATCCATTCCCTCTTGTTATGCCCTTTGCCTCAGTACTATCTTTTCTTTTTCCTTCTTCATTTTAAATTTCAATGTCTTATATGCACTGAATTCCTTTTTCATTTTTACTTTTCTGGCATTTCTGGCCTTCCTTTTATTGGTGCATGTTTGAGAAGAAATTTCAAATAAAAGATTGTTATTGTAATTTATATATTTTTATAGTACTTTTGTATTAATTTAATGGAATTGAATTTTTTTCCTTTTATTTTTTGTATTTATTTATTCATTTTTATGAGAAGTTATAAGTTTTTTCATAAAAAGTCATATAAAATTCGATATGACTTTTCATGAAAGAACATTTTTTTTCTTTGAATAGCAATTACTCTTCATGAAAAGGTACTCATGAAAGAATATGTTTATCTCTAAATAGTTATCGGTATTTTAAATATTGAAATAATTGCATGTAAAAAGTTGCAGTTCATTTTAATTTTCTACAATGTATACATATTTATTTATCACCTATGAGAGAAAAAACATACTAAGTCCACCGGAAACAAAATTTGTGGTGCTACAAACTTGGTTTAGATAATTTTATCCTGGTGATTCAGATGCTTGTAGAACTACAAGCACCAAATAGGGGCGAATTCTATTTTAAGAATATTGCTATTTCAACATTCTATCCTCCATCATCAAGTTTGTTCATCCAATTTATTTTTTTATTATATAATGATAATTTGTTGTTTATTAATGTATTTATAATTATAAATTTGATCCATAATTTTTTTTCCCAGCACCTTTGTTCTGGTTTTCTCCTTACTCTTCTATTTTTTGAGGATTCTATAGTCCTGTTCTCAATTTTAATGAGATCGGTCTCATCCTCCATCATACTATTTATTTATATATTTCAAAATTTGAAAAAAAATACAAATCAATGGAGAGATGGAAAGCGGAATCGGTTCCCTCTAGAATACTTGTATCTTATCGAAATAGCTGTATAAACATAGAGCTTTTATACTTCTTTTAAGGTTCTTGGGTCCATTGGTCATCCAATCCAACCTACGGAATTTAAAATTGTAGATTCAGAAACGGGGGAAGTTCTTCCACCTGGATCAAAGGGAATCGTCAAAGTGAGGGGACCTCAGGTGATGAAAGGCTACTATAAGGTAAAAGGCCCTTTTTGGTAATAAAGAAGCTTTGTCAGTATTCATGGCAACTTCTAAAATCTTTGCCCATGAATCCTGAGTTGTTATTATTTATTATGAGAAGTAATATACCACAAGAACATTTGTTGAGTCCTGGACATTGTAGTTCACATTGTAGCCTGTGCTAACCATGTAGCTGCCTATTCTGGATATGTCCTTAAAAATCAATCTTATTTCATTGGCATAAAGAAATATTCCATATACATAATATTTTTAGCACTGCTTATCAACCATAAGATAGGTAATGTGATTACATTGTAATTTTCTATTGACTTTTGTGTTTTACATTCCAACAGGATCCAATGGCTACAAGTCAAGACCTGGATGAGAATGGATGGCTTAACACTGGTGACGTTGGTTGGATTGCCCCTCACCACTCAAGAGGGAGAAGTCGTAAATGTGGAGGTGCAATTGTCCTTGAAGACCGTCCTAAGGACACTAAACTTCCTTACAAAGGTATATAGTTTGTTAATGGTATGAAAAGAAAAAGGTATATCATTTGTTTTTACTTTTTCCCCCTCCCAAGTTGTCCAAGCATTGTTTAGACAATGACTAAATGGCTGGTTTTCATTAAACCACTTTATTTTAGCTAAGCTCTACCCTATTTTAGACTAATCTCTTAACTTAAAAGTTATCTTATGCTGTCCGATTATGCAAAACAAACATGTCAAGGAACTCGTTCTTAGTTGGCTCTATCTGATAAATGGCTGTGATCAATACTGAACTAATCACTTCCATGGTTTCTGCTGCATCAAGCGTGGCATCACATAACTCTGAGTCCATGTTCCCCGCGTGTCTTTGTGCTTGACATGATCTCTTCTTCTTCTTCTTCTTTATTTTTTATAATCATGTTTTGCATCCGCCCAAGCCATGTTTGTTTTAGTAACTGGATAGTTAGCTATTTTCTCAGTGTTTCAACCTTTTCCCTTCCGAAGCCAAAACTAAGTGCCTTTTTTCTTTCCCTTCTCTTCTATGCTTTGGTCTGAATAATTGGACGACTAACCATTTATCATTCCTTAAGCTTTCTGGGGTGATCTTATTTCTTGATGCATATGAAATTTCTGGGATTTTGTGGGGCTGGGGCGCAATAGTGCCCTTGAAATATTGTTTTGTTTGTTCCTTCTGAAAGTTCCCTATCACTCTCTCGTAATAAAGTATAACAATAGTTAATCTCGCTTAAAATAACCCTACATAATCAATACGCCCACAGTACTATGAGAAAGAATTTCTGATTTAGTCCATACATAAAAATCGTGGATATTCTCCCACATGTATGCTCATGAGTCATGAGTATCCAATAAATTATGTAAGAAGAATGGAAAAAAGCAAATTCCTACATACAAGCACTGCTTGATAGAATAAACCATCAGAAAGAATAAGGGTCGAAAGGGGAGAGAGATGGGGAAAGCGGCATCTAATCTCCCACTAAACCAAGTCTCTTGCGAATTATAAACATAAATTATTATCCTCACAATTTCATGGTTAAAATATAAAGAAGATGGAAAAAAAGGGAAAAATTATAAATGAAGATATGGGAACACCCTGAATCGAGTACCCCAGATTTTGAAACTGCTTTGTCTCTTCGTCGACCAATTTTTCCATGCAGGCTGATTGTACTGTAACTACATTTAAGTTTCTCCACACAAGCAGCCTCAGATCGCATTAATCCAGCAATCTGCATAGAGTTATGTTTATGTTGTAATCATGCATATGCCATTTTGCTTCTTTAGTTTCATTCTGAGAAAAGAATGGAAGCTTTCGCAGCTAGTTGTGATAAATCCTGGTAGCCATAGGAATGGGAACGCAATTAACTAAATAAGTTCTGGATGTTAAAGCAATATACTTCAAATAATGACTTTAGTGTTGATCTCAAACAGGCAATTCTTAACATACTAAGCAAGCACAGAAGAAAAACTTGTTCAAAATACACTGCCATAAAATAAAGAAATTACACACAGCATACTTCGTGCAAAGCTTTCTCTCCTAGACATGGTGCAAACAAAATCTCTGTGCAGGGGGGAAATAAAAAAAATCCATTCCTAGTTGTTCAGTATCGAGCTGAAGAGGTTAGCAGACAAACTGTATTTGATTTGACAGGAAGGAAGATATGTTAGACTGTGAATTTTCCATCGCGTTATTTCAGGCTTCACGGGGGTAAAATTCGATCAAGGAAGGAATGATTGTTTACTAGTTTATCATAGTTTTCTCAGCCATAATGTGTCTTTCCAAACAGCACTTAACAAAGGACAACGAAAATGATCCATAATTCACACAGAAATTTTTATTAAGAACTTACATCAAAAGGGCATAGGAGACACATATAATATTAGCTAAAGACCAAACAACTCGAACATGAATCAACTGGACATTACTTTTGACACATGACATCATAGACATCCGCCTTTGCATATAGCTGGGTTAAGAAACAAAATTCCCTAGCTGTCAAAAGTTTCAGCACCTGGTCAAAGATATTCCAAAGAGATGCCTACGAACAACAGAGCAGATCATGACTTCTCATAATTAGAGGATCAGGAAAAATAAGAAGACAATTGTTTGCCAGAGGATGATCATTAATGCTCAGCTCATAAGCACAATTCCCTGTAAATCAAGAGGGGAGCTATCAGGTTTTCTTTTCAAGAGACCCTCTTTAATAGATATAAAGAAAAAATTTGAGCTTTCCAAGCAAGCATTTTTGAATTTACAAACTGACACAACATCATAAAATTGTAATCCTGTTTCTTTCCCTGCACAGTAACCTATAGGTGCAGAGGAATTATGTGTTCTTTATGCTATTAACTGCCTCGGGGACCTTTAGCACTCTTCATTGTTGGGTACAACTAAAATTGAACGGTGATATTTTAGGCAGATTACTCTTTTAGTTAGAGATGGGGGCTCAACCGAATATGGAACCAACAATTACTTTAAGATATATATTCAACAGAAAGATGAAATTTCATTTCAAAGCACTAGTTCTACTGGTACAATCTTTGTTGGTAATATAGTTGGTTTTGGTCTTATGTTCTAGTTGTTAGTTAGCGTCACTGTCAGTTAGCATGACTGTTATTACATGATTTGGATTCTAAAGACTAATCATGTTGAAGAAGAATGGACAAATAATATGATATCGTAAAGACTACTAATGTTATGGAGAAGAATGTGATTATTATTTCTTAACTCTCGACATACATGAGGACAAGCTAATCATATCATAGGTAAGCAGTTAAAAAGTAGGAGCCAAATGAGGAAAGAAATAATTACATAGAATAAATTAAAATCTTAAATCAAAGAAAAGATTTTAGATGGTCATTCTAAAAATCTAATCAATCTGAATTAAAATGTGGTCGAATTGTCAACTCCCCTCAAGTTGGTGTATAGATACCTATCATGTCTAACTTGCTACTAAACTTCTTGAAGTTAAAACGAGCTAATCCATTAGTTAGTATATCAGCCACCTGTTTTGTCAACAGTAGATTAGGTACGCATGTAGTTCCAATTTCAAGGTTCTCTTTGATAATGTGTCAGTCAATCTTAATATGTTTGATTGAGTCATGTTATATAGGATTATTAGCAATATTTATAACAGCTTTGTTGTCATAGTATAACTTCATAGGCATGCATAGTATTCCCAACTCTTCAAGAACCTTCTTCTACCATAATATTTTACACTATTCACCAAAGCAAAAATTTCTACTTTAGTACTACTTGGTACACATTTTGCTTCTTACTCCTCCATATAAGAAGATTTCCTCAAACAATGATAACCAATAGATCTATCAATTGTAGAACTTACCCAGTCAACATTGGTGAAAACTTGAATGTTTGTAGACTCAAATTTTTTAAATAATGATTCTGTTCTCTAGAGTTTTGTTTAGATATCTGAATATTCTACATATAGCATTAAGCTATTCTAGATATGGAGAGCGCATGAATAGATTAACAACTCACTCTTCCCAACCAACCTCCCAAAACCCCTACAATCTTATCCTCAATCATCAATCCATCATCCTTTGTCCTTTCCTTCCCAACCCAAAAGAGCCACCCTTCCTTCTCCTTAGGGTAGGGGCACCTCTTGCTCTTGGTCAGTCTATCGTCTTTTGTCCTTTCCTTCCTTAGCCTTGGACTTTAGTATCCATAATCTTAGAGTTACCTATATCCCTATGAAAACTAGAGAAGTAAAGTTTGACACAAGATTTTTACCATAGCTCAACCATCTTCACTCCTTTTAACATACTTCACTATAGGCCTTTAGTGCAAACCGTTTAATTTGATCATGTAAAGCTTTTATACATTGAGAGACTAGGGAAGCTTAAGAGAGTTAAGAGGTTGCTACTATAGGTGCCTTACCTTTACAAACCAAACTAGACATCCTTGAAGCGTCTCCTATGATAATGTTTTGACTCTTAGAAGGAATAATTTACCACTCCTCCCCCTTAGCACGATCCATAATTTCAACTAGTGCATTCTTATGCTTTTGTTTCTCTTCATCATAGCCAATATTCCATATAACCTAACTTTAGAGAGAACTATCGATATCACTTCCTTAAGCACCTTTGATCCTTTTAAATGCTTCACCAAGATGGTTGAGAGAAACTTAGATTTGGTCTCCATGCTCATGTAAGTTGGAACATAGCTCATTTTATCCTTATCATTACTACTAAGGCCACCACTAAAATTTGACCTAAACAACTGGCCATACAATCAATGCCTTATTTGTAGAAGAATTTTATTACAGCATTTCACAACTAACTCGAATAGGTAGTTGAAGGCTATACTCTATTGAAAGGCATACCCAATTGCCTTCGCTTTAGATATAGGCATACCTACACCTTGTTACCTCTTTAGGAAGGGCTACCATAGTATCATCTCCATCTTTAACTTAGGGTTAGTAGCTTCCTCTGCAATCTATCTCTTGTTTAGCTAAGAGTTTGAATAAGGTTGTGACAAAGATTTGGAGAGAGGGGGGCTGTAATACCTTAGTTTTTCGAGTCAGTTTAATAATTCTAAGATCCGAGCCCTTAAAATGAGGGCGTTAAACTAAGTTATTCATTTTATTTCAAACTTCATAATAAAGTTAGAGAAGTAATTTAAGTAGGGTCAATTTCTCAAAATAAGTTATATAAAAATATTAATTTGAAAAAAACGTTAATTTATCGATAAAACTGATAATTGTAAAATTCGAGATTTTAGATATAGTGAGATATTAGAGATAAGTAAATTAACTTTCAAAAATAATAAATGAAGTTAAATTATATATAATATACATGTATTTACATGTGATAACATTATATGTATTAAATATATACATATAATAATAATAAATTATCAAAATTAGGTAAAATAATAGAAATTTAATTAAAAAATTAAATAGGTGAGTCACTAAATGATGTGTCAATCTAGGATTAATTAGAAATAATGAGTCAATACTTGATTATTTAGAGAATGACATATGGCACCTAGTAAAAAGGGAAAAATGATATGTATAATTTTACTTTTTTACATGTAAAAATCTTAAAGCCTATAAATGGCGGTCTAAATCTCATTTGCAATATTTTAGCAACCTAAAAACGCAAGAAAATAATTTTAGAAAATCGAAAAAATTAGAAAAAAATAAAATAAAAATAGAATAATAAATAGGGTCAAAATTGGGTAAGGGTAGTTTAATAGGTAATCTATAACTTAACTTGGTGAGGCATGGAGGTTTAACAAAGGGTGGCTAGAGAAGGCTTTCTGACAAGGTTCAGCGGTCAGGTGATGATCGGAGGTGACCAATTTAGGTGAATCAAAATTCCGCTTATAACTTGTTTAATTTGCTAAAAATATCAAGTGTTGTCAATTAGTTATGAAATTTGATTTTCTGAGGTTATTTTAGGTGTAGATTAATGTTGTAATTTTATTTTAATTAAACAAATAGTAGATGTTAAGCCTAGTTTTTTCCTCTCGGTTCTTTTTAAATTAATTTTTTTTAAATTGATCGGTATTAAACCTTACTCACTTAATATTGATCATCGATTGGGGTTTAATGAAAACCAATTTTTATTTTTAAAATGTATTGGAGTTACCACTCGACTAGAGTTCAGAAAAAGGTTAAGTTATAACTAATTGAGCGAATTGGTTATAACTTAGCTATTAGTCTTAATGAGAAAACTAATTTTTACAAAATGGTTTTCTAAAACGAGAGATCTAGATTTAGAGGCTATCCTATTAAACCCTATACAGGTACTACTTTTTAACTTTTTGATTTTAATTTGCCTTTCAATAATATCCTTTTTAAGTTTCTAAATGATTGACCACATCACATGTGACTAATTTAATTAATTTACATAAGTATTTATAAAGATGGAAAAAATAAAAGTGTCCATATTTTAAGTCGCTCCGTACTTATGTACGAGTACCTACATACTCGCTATTCGAGATCAGACTTTTATAGTTCATTTACAAAAACTTTAGCGGGTGGTTGATTTTAATTTTGAAAAAAAGGTTTAGTATATGCTTTTTTTTTTTTACCATTTTGATCTATTTAAAAAAACTTTCTAAAGAGTTTTAAATTGGGTTTTATTTTCAGAAATTCTAAAGCGCCTTAGTTGGAAAGGGTCCATTTGTTTTTATTTATTTTTTGAAAAGTCGATTTTCTAAGTGATAAAATAACTTTAGTATTCTTTAATATTACTTATTTATTTACTTTATATTTTTTCAAATTTTTTTATTTTTTTAGTTAGAACGTAAAAGTAAATAATGCTAAACCAAACACTTTCTCCCCTTTTCTCTTTTTTTTTTTCTCTTTTCTTTTCTTTATTATATTTACAATTGGAATAAAAAATAAAAAAAAATTACAAAACAACAAAAATAAACATAAAACGAAATGTAGCAAAATTGGACCAAACATCACGCAGGATCAGGCACGGGTCGAATGTTAGGTTTCAGGTTGGCCGGGTCAAATCTCGATCTAAGTTCGGTTCGAACCGGGTCGAATTGGATTGTGTCTAACGACTAGAATGGTGTGTTGAAGGTCGTTTCGGGGTGTATTTTGAGTGGGTGAGAGTAGTTTTATAGGTTTTTTATTGGGGTTAGTGGGGGTAGCAGCTATGTTGTGGCTTAATTCGATAGTCGGTGGTGTTTGTTGCGGTAATAGGTCATGAGAGAGAGTTCATGGTCGGGAGAGGGGTTGGAGTGGCGTAACTGTGTGCTTGTAGGTGTAGTGGAGTGTGTTTGCAGGATAAGTTGTGAGTAGCTATGTGTTTGTGGTTCGGTATGTGTGTACGTTGTGCATGCTGTGTTTACTGCGTACGTGTTGCGGTACTTAGGGTATGGGTTAGTGTTGAAAGAAGGTGGTGGTTGGAGTTAGGATCTATGTTGGGTCATGGCGTGTGTGAGATAAATGCAATAGTGGTCGGTTGTTGGCTAGGTGTTTGGGGTAGAGGCTGAGAGAGGATGTGTTGTGGGTATACTCGAAGGTGTAGGGTATTCAGTTGGCGTGTGGGTTAGTGTAAGCGATAGTTGAGAACCACAGAGAGAAATGATCGAGGGAAGATGAAGTTGATGCATGCGAGGGAGGTAGCCTATACATGTGGTTTGATGAGAGAGTGGATGAGGGTTGAGGGTTTAGTAGCTAGTGGTGTTCGGTTGAGGGTGGATAGTGAGTGGCCTTGTGTGTGTTTAGTGCATTTGATCGAGAGGGAGGAAGTAGAGAGAGAGAGGGTCTAGGCTGAAAGTGTTATGTATGATGTACAGTGGGGATGGAGTGGCTGAGAGAGAAGGTGAGTTCAATCTATGTGTGGAGAGAGTGAGTCCAAGCCGAGAGAGAGAATCCGTTTTGTGTGTATGTATGATTTTCGAATTCGTGAGAGAGAGATAAAGGATTGAGCCCCCTCGTGTACATGTGTATGTATGTGAGAGAGAGAGAGATAAAGGGGAAAGAAAATTTGTTGTCATGACAAATCACAACGCACCAAATATCATAATTTAGATACATGGCTTAGTTATGCTTTGACATGTGGCAATACGTGAAGTGTAGAAAAAATAAAAGATAAAAGGCATTTTTATACCTTTACTAAGATTCAAACCGCTAACCTCCAAGCTAAACCCAATTCAAGTCCAAGCGCTTATCCGTTAAATTATTGGTTTATACCTTATTTATATGTGCAATTAAATTGCATATATAGACTAAGTCAGCCTAGCCTAGATTTAAATCTAAGTTTAGGTTTAACGATCTTTTCCTTAAATTTATTTAAATTAAGAAATCTATTCTTATTAAACTACTGAAAAATTTTATTATTTTCTCCTTTCCCTATTTTTTTCAATTTTTTCCAACTTTTCAAATTTTTATGTATTTTTTCAAATCTTTTTAATTTTTTTGTATTTTTTTTCTATCTTCCTAGAATTCCTTATTTTTTCTAAACTTTTTTATCATTTATATATTTTTTGTTTTCTCTTATTTTTTATTTTTTTCTTAAATCTCTTATTTTTGGGGTTTTCTTTAATTTTCTATTTTTTTATTTTTCCTAATTTATGACCTTTTAACATATTCTAAAAATTTAGAAAAATGAAAAAAAAGGGGGGAAAAATGAGGTGTTTATAGTAGAAATATGAGTTCCTTAAGAAAAGTTCTTGTTTGGGTGAAAATTAAACTAATTTTTATATATATTAGATGATATTGTTTCAAGCTCAATTTTTGTAAATAATACACTTAATATATATATATATAATTTTGGTAATAAGAATTTTTGAAATTAAGCATGTTTACTATTTTTTATAATTATTTTGAATAAAACTGCCAATTTTATAGAATTGTTGAAATAATTAGTTTTTGATGAAATTAATGAATGAGCCCTAAATGTTTAGACTTCCAAATGTTTATAACGATATTTGGAATATTTAATTTTTATCTCACACATAAATTTGTTTATTTTCCCTAATTTTCGTTTATTTCAAGCTAAAACCGCTATTTTCGTAAAAATAGATAATAGCCAATTTAGTGTAATTCATGGTTAATAATTAAACTACATATTTTTGTGAGTCTATAGGATTTTTTGCGGAATTAATTGGGCTTGTATACTATTTATTGTGTATTTTTTTAGTATGAACTTATATATTAGCTTTATATGTAATATAGCAATTAGTACTATTAAAATATTTATTAAATCTATGTCAAATGAACACTTTGGGGGTATATCAAGGGTTGTTACATAAGTTTGGAAAGTATAATATTTAGGGTTTTTAGTTTATTATTAAGGCTTAATCGGGTTAATTATGGAGTTATGACAACATACGATCGAATCAGTAATATGAAAGGGTATTCTTGGGTTTTTGATAATATTGATTAGTTTTGATTCTTAAGATATATCAATAGTACTTGAAATAACAATTGTGATGATATAAAATTTACTGAAATCGGATAAGGAATGAATAAGATACGATCAAATGAAGTTTGAAAATGCGGAAATGAAAGCTTATAACAGTTTGGGTTCGACCTATACTTGATTTGAAGTTTGTGTTATATTTTCTTAGGTGTGATAAATAAGAAAGGATCACATAGGGGAGTTTAAGATTTTGCATTATTACAAAGCTTAGGTAAGTTGATCTAACGCATACTTAGAGTAGATATATTGCTACTCCTAACACTATGTACTATTTGATGCTATGTTGATTGATTATGGATATATCTTGGGCAAATTGATATGCTACTATAGTAGATGTTGATGCGGTGATTTTGAATGATAGTAACTGTATCCTTGTTAAACTATTATGCTGCTATGTTGGGTGATGATTTGTATTTATGAATGATTGTGTTAACTAAAGAAGTTGAGTATTTGCTAACTCAATTTTTTAGGTGTTCACTTAAGTGAACCCCGAGTAAGATACTATAATTCTACTAGGGAGAGTTCAAAAACTAGAATCAAATCATTAGGTTGAATAAAATTGAGAGACTAGTTGTATTGACTAATATACTTGAGTTGTTATCGCATATCATGGCATAGCATAAAAAGGAACCTATAATTTAAAACTTTCATAATGAGGCTTTTAAGCGATCATGGAAAGAATATGGCCTTATGAACTTAATTTTTAGAAGTATATAAATTGCATTGCCTGAACATTGTGACTATTTTGATAGTCAGATTTGGTAGACTATAGTGTATGGTCTAATTTGACATTATTGTCTCTTTGATTTGGTAGGCTACAGTATGTAGTCTAATTTGGTAGTGTTGCCTCTTTGATTTGGTGAACTACAGTGTGTAGTCTAATTTTATAAAGCAAAGTTGCGGGTTCTACGCCTAGGCAGCTTTTTGTTGCCTTTTTTGATATTGGTACACTACTATAGTGTATAGTCTAATTTGTTGGGGGTCTTACTCTTGACATCTCCTTGTTGCCTAAAGGTTCCTAGACATTGTATCTAGATGCTCGACTATGTTGACTAATGGGAAGAAGATTGGAGGGTATAGGATATTGATACCGATGCATGCCACGTGCATGAGCATAGCATATTACATTACTAGCAATAAATGCCTAGTTGAGCGAATACATATGTAAAGATTGAACTTGCAAGTTATGGTTGAAATGTTTCAGGTGTGATATGCATTATTGTTTATCATATTATATATATTGCATCACTCTCACTCAGCTTCAGTAGTTGAGGGGATAAAATATTTTATCCTCAAGTTAATTGTATTGTAAAGGGCTTAACACTAAGGGGGGATATATACTGAGAGCAAGAGTCAGAGTTAACGATTTTTGTATAGAACCTGTATTAAGTCAAGAATCCTACTATTGTGAAGATGACAAAGGAAAAAGTTGGATAATGTATTAGTGTAAATATTATGTTGTACACATAAGTTATAATTAAATGTTCAACTAAACTTCGATGTAAAAACCCTTTTATCATGTAAACAATGTTGTTTTTTGATGAATGAGTAGGTTGAGTTAAGTTTTTACTAAGTATTCATGTGTGATGATACATTTCGTGCTAAGTTAAGATGTAACAAGGGTGCAGCGGGGTACCTTAGCGGTAGGGTACGGGGTAGTTTGTAAGGATAGATAGGAAGCAGGAAGTTGGTTTTAAAAAAGTGGCTTTAAATGAATCAAAGAGTCAATAGCCTAGAAGGATTCAGAACTATTAGCAGCCTTAATCTAAACCGAGTCTTCTTCAATTCTTTACCATTGCTCTGGGTCGTATATGTAGCCTTAATCTAAGTTTTAGCCTAATGCGGTAAAAGAACTATACAAATTAACTATATGGCCGAGTAATGCAGATAGTCCATACCTCAAATGGTTAACGAACAGTATAAAACAATGGGTGTGTGAAATAAAACATGCCGAGAAACAATGAGTGTGTGAAATAAAACATGTTGATAAACAGTGGGTGTGTGAAATAAAACATGCTGAGAAATAATGGGCATGTGAAATAAAACATGCCTAGAAGTGATGGGCTTGTGAAACGAAACAAGCTGAAAGTTAATAAGACTTGTGAAATGAAACAGGTTGAAAAATAGCAAGGCGTATGAAATAAAACATGTCGAGAAACAAATGGAGTGAATTAAAGCATGTTGACGAAAGAGAGCGCGAAACAACATGCATAAACCATACAAATCGTAAAAGTGCAGTTACGTGAAAAAAGTCATAAGCACTTAGCATTGTCTTGATTATATTCTAATTATTAATTATACAAGAATGCAATACACGGATACAACAAGTCCTACGGCCTACTCTCAGATTCAGCAGAAGTGATTCTTAAATCTTTGGCTGGGGCTTCCTCGGTAGCTGGGTTCTCGAAGCAGACAACTTCTTTGGCATGAGTTTCATTATCACTTTGATCAATACTCTCGGCACCTGTCTCGTCACTTTCATCTTCATCGACACTACTAACTTTATTGTTAATGTCAGCAAAGTCGAGATACAAGAGATCATAATTGGGATGAAGCTTTAAGACCTCTTCTCTTGCTGCTTGAACTCCCTCCAACAACTTTTTGCATATAAGCTTCTTGTATTGCCGACTTGGAGTTACTATATTGAAAGCCTCTTCAACAGTTGGCCCCTTCCTCACAGTTTCCTCCAACTCGGCAACATAGTTCTGTAAGTTCAAGTTGTTGGCCTCCAACTCCTTTATCTGCATCCTAAGCTTATCTTCATCGTCACTCATCGTGCAAATAGTTCGGCCTAAGCTTCAGTACTCTTCCTTTTTCTTTTGTAACTCCTCTTTTAGGCTTTTGGACTCTTCATACTGTTCTTCCATTTTGGCCTTCAGGCTAGAGATTTCATCAGCAGCAAGGTCTTATGCTAATTTCTCAGCAGCAAGTTTCTCCTTAAGCTTTCTCGCCTTTATCTCAACCTTAATCCTCGCATTCTCAGCCACAACAATTTGGGCTTTTGATGCATTGTACGTATCCTCAACTTTCTGTAGCAAATTCAATTATTAATGATTGGATATTACATATATAACTGAAGATATTACCTTCTTTGCCTCTCTATCGGCTTCGTCCAGAGTTGTAAGAATGTAGCTGCTCATTTGGAAAAAGAAAGTATTAATTACCTGAACGAGCTTGATAATTAAAAGCAATGTTTATAGATACTCATATCATATGATTTGGCTGTAACATGGGCCTTATTGTAACCACTAATCCTGTTGATATCCTTCTTGGTGATATCTTTGTCTTTTAGAAGAACAACTCCTTCCATTAAAGCCAAAGATTTTGTCCTATCTCTCAAGGTTGAGTCAGTGTCCAAAATATAATGGCTCTAGTAAGGGATGAAGTATTCGCTAACCTTTTTATTTGGCAAGAATTCGGTGTTAATGATGTTGAGAGGTTTAGAACGCATTGCCTCCTTCGCCCTTTCGTCCAAGCCTTTAGACTTCTTGATAGGTGGTTGGCCAGTAAGTTCTTTCCCTGGTCTTTTTTCACCACTTGGAGCTACCGTGATCACCTGTGATGAGTCTTCTACGGTAATGGCATTTTCATCCCCCTTATCGAGATATGTCTCTCGATGCTTGCTATTCCTTGACTCGATAGAAGTTTGAATAATCATGACTAGAGGCTCTTCGGAACGAACCTCGGTCGGCTGTATATTCTCATTTTCCTTCACTCTTTCGGCAAGACGAGAGATCTGCACAGCTGTCTACTTTGCTGTAGCTTCCTTTGCTGGTCTCTTTGCGACAGTAGGCCGTGTGGTAGTTGCTGAGGTGGTCCCTCTCCTATTAGCCTTGGACTTCTTAGCTTTGGCCTGAGCAAGTAGTTTTGTAGGATTCATCATTCCGACACTCATATCTACAAGTTGAGTAAATCAATTAATATAAACAAAGGAAAATATGAACTTACATTTTCCGTGTCGAGCAAGGCTCAAAGGTCACTATCTTCCCCTAAAGTCTCAAGAACGGCTTTCCTCATAGCTATACTTGATACAATGGTAACACATTGTACCTTCTTTTTCATAAAATATTGGTTTACCATTTTCATAATGTCGTATATTCGGTGTCCTAGAAGAACATTTTATTTCTCCTTCTCTCTTGAATCTTCTTCATTGCTGCTGCATCATTCGACATTAGATCTACATCCTTTGTATGTATCAGCTCAGTCCATTGGGTCCAGAAGTCCAAGTCCTCATCAAACGCAATTGATACGAACTTATCATGCTACTTGTGAATCTTGGATTCTAACCCGTCCATGAACTTATGTTCATGCCTTATAGCTGCGAAGTACCACTTGTCAGGTTGCCTACAGATAGTGAAGAAAAATCTAAACAGTTGACGCGTAGCCTTGACCTCAACTTCTTCACATACTATCTCAAAAGCGGCTAGAAGTTGATATGTATTAGGTAAGAATATACTCGGCGCGACTTTAAAGTAGTTGAAGAAGCTCCGAACAAAAGCTGAGAAAGGAAAACACAACCCAAAATCCAGATACTTTAGGTATATATCGAATTCGCGCTCCCGAGGAAAGCATACTCTCTCTCCGTCTCTCGGCTTCCTCAAGTTCCATGTTCCAGAAAGATCTCGCCAGCACTGATTGTACTTTGTGATGAGAACCTTATCGACGGAACTGGCAGTCCCATTAAGAAAATTGTAAAAGTAAGCTATTGTGTTGTATAGATATTTTGCTGAAGACCTCCTTTCCTTATCCTCAAGATAATTATCCACAGGAAGCTCGTTAATTCGAGCAAGTTTATCCCACCTTGCCTCCATACTATCAACTAAACCGCTTGAAGAACATGCCACTTCGCTCCTATTTTGGGTAGGAAGAGTGGCTTCAGTTTCTGTTGCCTTGGAATCGGATAAAACAAGTTGATGAGCAACTTTACGAACTATACCTAGACGGTTATATGAAATGAAATAACATAAGTCGAAGAATGAGATTTAGAAGATTGGAAAACGAATGAAAATTTTAGGTGCAACTAAAGAAGTAAAATCTGATTATGAATAGTACCTTATATATGGATGATTCATTCTCGTAATTGCAAATCTGCTTTTGAATCTCGTGGATTGTTGATGCGTGTCTCGTGATAGAAATCTAACGGCTAAAAACTTTCTGATAATTATTAAGCTTGCAACAAATTGATGACCTAAGTGAAAGATGTTGTGCCTACAACTTTTTGGTTTCTTGAACAGATGAGAGTTTCGAAATGGCGACGTTTCGGTTGGGATGTGGTCCGTCTTACTTCCCATGTTACCTGGCATGAATCCAAAGAATCTTTCCCCACTACTTAGCCCTTGCTGCAATATATATATATATATATATATATAATCCCCATTGAGCTGTTCTACTTTTTATGTTAATAAAAATAGATTGTATTACATTTCTTGAAAGATTTCTATTATGTCCTCTTTAATATATACTCTCATTAATATTACTGTATGACTAATTTTTTAACATTTATAATATCTTAGCTGTTTGTATGATTTTCTTTTATAATTTTTATTTTCAGGTTTCTTTTCACTTTCTGGTTTTTTAAAGGATTTTCTCCTAAAATTTTTTCGAGGTTTTTTATGTAAACAGTGGGAACAATTTAAAGAAGTATAAGAAGATCTCATATTGTTTTGCAATTTTTTATTGACAAAAGAAGGGCCATATTGAGTATAGAAATCATCAAGGCTTTGGCGTTTTAAGCGCTGTTCATTTTTTAATTGTTTTTGCAATCTTATTGTATTATACAAATTGGTTCTAATTTTATTAACATATGATGCTAATTCTTCATATGACAAATTATCATAAGGAATTTCACTATTATTTTTTTCCTTGAGTATTTTATAACTTGTTCACCTATTAATTTTGGTAAACTAGCTAAAAATTTTTCCTTCTAAAAAGGTTGGTTGCAATCATTTCTAAAGAAAACTCTTTGAAAGAAAATATCCTTATATTGTCTAAATTCTCCTAGGGATTTACACTTCATATTAGATAATAGATCCATGTTTTATCTCTAATATGTGAGAGGTCTCTTATGAAATATTGACTTATAGAAAATATTAAAGTATTGACTATATCTTGAATTGATTCATTATTATCATATAATATTCTTCTATCATTTTCATCAATCTTACAAGAAGTGAGTCCAATAAGATTCTTTTAAATAAAGAATTTAATTTACCCAAAAATGAGAAAAGTAGAAAATGGTACTTTAAAACATTTAATAAAGTTAAAATGCAAGTAAAAGATGAATATTATAATTTCATGGATGAAATTGGAGCTCAAATATATTTCTTCGAATGGTTTGAAGAATATTATTTGAAACCCAAAGAAATTAATGGATGTTTTAAATGGAAACTAAGTGATGGACAAATAATAGAATCAAATCATCTTCCACTAAGTAATATAAAATTTGTTCACAAAAATACAGAAATAACTCTTACCCTATTTAAAAATGCAACAGATGAAGAAGGTTCAGAAATAAAAAATAATAATAAATTAAAATAATTATACTAACCAACATTTGCGTACAATAGAAGCATACAGTAGAAGAACAATTGAATAGAATAGAAGATACAATTAATAATGAAATAAATTAGATAAGTGAAAAACCCTTAAATAATAAAACCAACAAAAATACCCCTTTATTTAAACCTTTTGAAATACCCAAAAATCATAGTAGTGAATTTTTAAAACCCTTAGAAGATAGAAAAAGATTATTAAAAAATACAACAATAAAAGAAGAAACTTCCTCTTCAAAACCAATAAATTTTCTAAATATGGATATGCCAACTTTAATTATAAAGGGTATTGTCATTGATGATACACATTTAGAAAAAATTAATTTTTTAGACGAAACGGATACAACAAATACTGAATCAATGAATGAAACAATATCCAATATTTCTTTAAAAGATTTAAATATTAATGAATCAAATGATGAAGTTAATAAAATTAATTGGAAAGAACCTCAAAAGTTGTATTATTAGAGAGCAACGCCTCCTGAAATACTAATTGAAAAAAAAAATGATAATTATCAAAATAAGTACTCTATAGAATTTACATATGAATGGAATATGGAAGGAAACTTAGAACAGAAAATTCTCAATGTCCTTAATCAAATGATAATATTTTCAAATATTAATAAAACTGTTTCAAATGTTACTGACTATCAAGTAGCACTCTTTTTAATTTTTTGTTTCACTGGACAATTAAAAGGATGATGAGATAACTATTTTAATGAGGAACAAAGAATCAATATATTCACTTCTTGCAAAATTGATGAAAATGGTAGAAGAATATTTGATGATAATAATAAACCAATTCAAGATATGATCAATACTTTAATATTTTCTATAAGTCAACATTTTATAGGAGACCCCTCACATATTAGAGATAAAACCCTAGATCTATTATCTAATATGAAGTGTAAATCCCTAGGAGAATCTAGATAATATAAGAATATTTTCTTTCAAAGAGTTTTCCTCAGAAATGATTGCAACCAACCTTTTTGGAAGGAAAAATTTTTAGCTGGTTTACCAAAATTAATAGGTGAACAAGTTAGAAAATTACTTAGGAAAGAAAACAATGGTAAAATTCCTTATAATAATTTGCCATATGGGGAATTAGTATCATATGTTAATAAAATTAGAACTAATTTGTGTAATACGATAAGATTGGAAAAACAATTAAAAAATGAATAGCGCTTAAAACACCAAAATCTTGGTGATTTCTGTGCTCAATATGACTCTTCTTTTGTTAATAAAAAAATGAAAAATAATAAGAGATCTTCTTATACTTTTTTAAATTGTCTCCAATGTTCACATAAAAAACTTCGAAGAAATTTTAGGAGAAAATCCTTTAAAAAACCAGAAAGTGAAAAGAAACTTGAAAATAAAAATTATAAAAGAAAATAATACAAACAGCTAAGATGTTATAAATGTAAAAAAATTGGTCATACAGTAAATTTTTGCAAAATAAATAACAAAATAAATTAAATTTAAATGAACAAACAATGGAAAATATTTTATAAATGTTCTGTGATAATGAATCTTTTTCATCAGAAAACGATTGTGATGATGGAATCTTAGTCAATGATATGGACTCCACTCCATCTTCGTCAACTGGAGAAAAGGATGAAATTAATGTTCTAACAAATGAAGAAGAAGAAATTCTCTCTCTCTCTCTCTCTCTCTCTCTCTCTCTATATATATATATATATATATATATATATATATATATACATAACTCCCTTTGTTGACTATTTGAACACGGAAGTTAAGAGATAAATGTTGATAGTTAGTTTTCGCTTAACTTATACTCATCCTTTTGTCGGTAGAGATACCGGGTAATCGACTGTCTTGGTATTCACACTTTATAGAAGACACATGACACTTATGTCCAGTATAAGAAACGCTCTTGGTTTGAATTCAAATTTATGGCGCAAACAATTATCATAAGCACGGTTATATTTTATAATCGCTTACTATCCCTACATATTAGGGGAAATATCAAGTCAAGAGATCTCTACATGTCTTAACAGTTACCTCGACAATTACCTTAAACATAACAACTGTCTATAAATACCAAAAAGAAACTATGTAAGAGCTCTCTGACACTTCTTATTCACATACTTACTATACTAAATCACCATTCTAACTTAGACATCAGAGTGGCCACATCAGACTGACCTCGGTACCGAGTATTTTACTCTCTTTTGTAGGATCATTTCCTCGCCCAAAAATTCACCAACAATATATGGCGTAGTATAAAAAGGACTTACGAGTTATGTTTTTACTTGAAAAGTTAGGTTTTCGTTAAGTAAACAATTTCCTTTGTAAAACTTGGTTTTAAAGCATATAGAATTTCATTTACTCAAGCAACTAAACCACTACTAATGGTCCAATTAACAAGATTAGGATTTGGGAGTCCTACTTTTACATAACTCCTTATTGCCATATAGGTTCACAAACTAAGCATCTATATACCCAAGCATGTCAGTTAACTGGATGTGAGAATTAGGCTAAACCAGGATACTGGTTCTAGTGCATGATATGTACATTAGCATGGCATCCATGTATTGCATATCAAGTTGTGGATGGAGATCATATGGTCATATATACTAAGTTATTGATTATGTGGTTGTGTATACTTAGTTATGTTTAGTAGGTTTTTAGTTTATGCTCAATTAGCTCTAAACCTAAGTTGAGTGGTTAGTTTATCTAGCCTTAGGTATCAAAGACAACACAGCTTGGATTGACTAGTTGTGCTAGGTAAATGAGAGCAATAAGCTATGAGAGTCTCAATCAAGTTTCTTAGAAGTAGCTTCCCAAGAAGATTATTGTAATAGTCTATAGAGATTTCGATGCCAAGATTACGAATGTAATGTTTATTTCTAAATTGGATTGCATACCATATAGTAAAGTTGAATTATGATGCTCTAAATGGAGCCTATGTTTGTATAGTTTCCGTTGTGATTTGTTAAGTTAATAAAGGGAAGTTTTGAGAAATTTACATATTGTGGTGTTAGTTTAATAGGTTAATTACAAATTTTATCTTATCTTTAACTCAAGGATGTCATAATGAACCATCTCTTAAGCACCGCATGTTGACAAAAACAAAAAAAAAAAAAAACAGTTGATGCCTTAGGAGGTGGGGTGTTACAATTGTAACTGCAAAACACTATTCAAGCATTTTCAACAAAGATTACCATAAAATGTAATGAAATAGTAAAAGTATTATAAAATCAAATTCAATTCCCACTACATTCACATACAACTGAAGATGAACAATATAAGGAAAACCATAAAAAAAAAAATGAAGAATGAATTAAAATGATACAAGAGATTTCTTAAATTGAGGAAGAACTTGCTTCATAAGAAGAAGCCTTTTAATTTTCTTTGCTTTTTATGTTCTCTTTCTTGAAAATCTACATTTTGAGTTTCTTATTCCAATAAAAACGTAAGACGAGTGGTTTTAGTTTCAAGTTCTTAAAAATGATTTTAATAGTATTTGACCATATAACCTTTATCTCAATTATCTTCCATATATATATATATAATAATTATGATGTAAAATTGTAGATTATATTTCAATAAGTTATTTAATGAGAGTATAAAGGGTAATGTTGTAGATCCAATATTTAAAAATTATGATATATACTAAAGACACCAAGTCCTACCCCATCTGCTTTAATATTATCGATATATATATGTATATATAGATAAATAATAATAATAATAATAATAATAATAAATCAAATATGTGCTAATATGCTTTATCATACTGTTTAAAGTCTTAAAATATGTTTATCATACTGTCTAAGGGATGTGAAAATGAATAGGAAGTAATGCTTTAATCAATTGAGTTCCATCTGGTAATAGATGCGGCTAACTCTTTTTAGACACTTAAATATATAAATCAGATAGGTTTGGTACTGTAGGGGCCATATCTTTGTTTATTGAAGTGACTTGCTACAGAATTTACGTGAACAAAATTTTGAACCTAACTATTAAAAAAAAAAAAGAAAAAACTAAGGACATCGTTATCTAATAGCATTAAAACTAGTATTTTAAATGAGATGAACAATGTTTGAATCTTTCATTCACTAGTGGTAAAGTAGTTGGTATAAAAATAAAAAATAAATGTTAAGGAACAATTTACATATATATACCTAATAAGTGGTTACCATTAATAAAAACCCTGACCTAAACAAATATATAACTTAACTTGGTACAAAATCATATAAAAGATTTTATGTTTGCATAATATTTTGCTGGAAGTTCATTAAAAAAAGCACCTGTACATAGTTTGATTCTCCTATGAGTATCCTAGAGATGCTAGATAATATCTAATTACGATTTACAAAATACACTAACAGCAATCACATATAAATAATATCCATAGGAATTTGTACATGTTAGGAAAGGTAAACCTTAGCTTTGACAATCCTCACATGGAAAATAAATATACGTAATTAAGGGTATATGAATTATGCCATATTTGATAAGGGTGAATGATAGATGATGGTTTTCTAAAATTGTAACGATTTGCACTTAGACGCAACATATTCGACCTACATATGTATTAGGTAAGAATAAAAGAAACAATAGTGAATTTAGTACGGTTTCATTTGCTTCCTACGCAGTCAAGTGCATTAACTTGGTGTGGGCTAAGTTTTTCTTTAATTTGGCACTTCGTTAACTTCGGGCAATTGTGATCGAGTAGATAGTGTGGGCCCCCCGCCCCCACCAACCCCAATAACCAAACCCCGGTTCGGCAAGCATTTAATGTTCTTCGGAGGTATCTAGCTGTCCTCCTTTGACAAAAGGTGAAAGATTGAATAGTATATATAATGTCATATGTAAATCTTAATGATACTAATAATATTAATGAAGAGAATAATTTTTAAATTAATTATTATTTATAATTGATATATGATATATATATCAATATCTTATTGATATTTATATTTTATATATGTATAATATATGATTTATATTAAGTTGATACTGGGATTGTTGTAACAAAAATGTTTGCTTTAAAATTCCTTCTAAAATCAGATTCAATTTATCTTTTTTTAAAATTGTAATATAATAGTTGAAAAAAAAAATAAAATCGACATGCAATGTTGAGATGAAAGGAGAAAAAGGAAGTTTTGTTTTGATAAGGACTTACGATACACCGAGAAAGTCATAAACCTCTAGTTAAATGGCGTAGGACACCTGTCAATTCTCAATGGAGCAGTGGAAATGCAGCCTTCCAGATTCATGCGTCTAGGGACAATCTTAATTCCTTTAATAATAATAATAATAATGATAATGATAATAATATTATTATTAACTCAGCATGGTTTCCTTTTCATTGAGGTGATCTTATGTTAGTGTAGACAAAGAGGGACTGAGCTTGGAAAATATTGGCTAATACAAAGCATTGACGATAAAAGATTTATTGGTTATTATATATCACATCACGTGTTATACGTATATGATATATAAATATAAATAAAATATCGATATATATATAATTATTATATAAATAATTTTAAATTAATTATCATCCATAATTTATACTCATTATACATGGTAATATTTTATTAGTATTCACCTATCATATATAAATTACATATAATGTGTAATAGGCATTGGATTGTATAAGGAAAAGAGAAAAAGCTTAAATAATACTCATGAATTAAAAAAAAAAGGCAAATTCTAAAGGAATTACTTTTATCTTTCATGTTACTTTAGTTCACTTATCATTTTAAAGAATGTTAAATCTTAAAATATTTAATGATGTGCTGTAAAATCCTAATAAAAATCTCAAAAAATGGAAAAGTAATAAAAAATTCATTAAAAGGGAAAATTATCAAAGTAAACTAAAATAAAAAATAATAAAAATAAAGGATGCAATTAGTAGCTCGTGGAGGCTGATTGAACCTTGTAGCGGTTGAGAAATCGTTTGCCCACACCCTATGGTAGGCTTGTTTCTTTCTTTCTTTCTTTTTTTTTTTCCCCTCCCTACTTTTGAACCTTTCATTTGTTCTTACGTTAAATTTTATTGCATATTATAAATTTATTTCAAATGATCTTTAATACTCCTCTTTCTCCCTAATTCTAAGTAGTTACTAATTTTTAAATATATTATATTTTAATATTTTCGAGATTTTTTTGTTATTTTATTGTGATTTCCATTAATGAGCGACCATACACACTCGTTGGAGGGGGGAAGATCCATTTCCAATAAAAAAAGAGTAAGAAAATTAGGGTTTTGGAAACAGAAATTTACGTTATTTGAAGTGGGAAAAAAGAAGGGGAAAGGAATGGATCTAAGGGGAAATATCCTTCCACATCGAGGGGGATTGGGAATGAAGTCAAAAGAAAAATATACCCTCGAGACGAAAACATATATTTGATTGTAGGGACTTTTGTATATTTTCTTGAAATCAGCAAGTGGTGTACTAATGATACATGTGTAAAAATAAATACTATTAAGTTTATAGTATTTGAAAAATAAGAATACTTTACCATGTAGAGTAGGAATTAAATTTGAAAGATACATTGGTGGTTTTGACTGTCTCCACAAAATATAGTATTGTATAATTTGTGTAGATAGACATGGAGCGGTTGAAAACATAGCTTTTAATGAAATAGAAAAGGATTTAGTCCCAATTAAATTATATTTAATAATTTTTAAGGCAGTAAGGAGTCCATTATAATATATATTTGCTTTATGATATAGACACAGTTCAAAATTACTCATACTTTTTCTTTTCGGTAAACAAAATTACTCATACTTTAACCAATAGTTTGCTAATAAATTTTCATTAAAGTAAATCCATTCCTTCCTTTATCTATCTAATAAAACTCTTATATATTTACATTACATGATTATTAATTGTTCCCATTCATTACGTGATTACTTTATATTTTTTTCTTCATTTATGCATGTCTCTCATTAATTTCCGATTGATTGATACTTAAAAAATAGGATATCATATAACAATAATTTCGTTGTCATAATATATTTAAGGAAAGCACTAAATGCTTAATAAAATATAACAGATGCACACCCACATTGTATGTGTAGTTATTATAATTTTTTATAAGTAATAATACTAATAAAGAAGTGTATAGTAAAAATAAGAGGGTTTGATAATGGTTTAATTACATTAGCCTATAATCATTTAAAACACGCCCAAAGAAGTCGGTTTTTTTTTTTTTTAACTTCAACAAAACACCCATAGCATAAAAGTTGTTTATATACACACGTAATTTAAAGTAAACTAAATTTGAGGTTGTTGATTCAAGGAGGGATAAATTTGTAAGCCACTTATTGATATTCTTTATATGATTATTAGTGACTCTTTTATATGACCAGGAAATAAATTGGCTTACTTAATACAATTAAGTATTATAAAATAATAGCATCTAAAATTGCTCTAGAAGGACTTTGCAATAAAAATATATAGAACACAATCTTATAAGTTAAAGCATAAAATAAATATGCTTCAATTATACGTGCGTTTAAAAAATAAATACAATAAAATAATTTAAGTTAAGTCATAAAATAACCACATGTGATGTTACATATAAAGTAATTTAAAAAATAAATTCAAAACAAATTTACTACACAAAGAATTATGAAAAAAAAAAGAAGGGTTTAATTGTACTACATATATACATGATGGCATTAAACTCTATGATTTTGCATAAAAAATAGATATAACCTATAAAAAGAAAATTTAGAAAAGTTGAATAATTTTTGTAAATATCAAAAGTGTCATAATAAGCGAAAAAAATAAAATCCATATTAAGCTTATGAAAGAAAAACACATTTACATAAGATAATGGAAGAATGCACATTAACATGACTATATCACTTGTAGAAGGAAGACAACGATCAGCTTAATAGAAGAGTTATAAGGATTTTGGATATTTTTATCACTTTATACCACTAAAGAGGGTTAAGGTTAGAGATCCTATTAAACTTTGGGAAATTAAAGAAATATATATTTAATAATTTAAAAAAATTAATGTATCTACTAATTTACGTTTTCTTTTCCTAAATTTATTTCTTGTAGCTCATGTCCCCAAGTACAATGCATTTTTTGCTCATCCATTGACTCCTTAATAAGGAGATTCTCCTCTATTGATCTAGCTTTTACTTCTCCTTATTATAAGAAAAAAAGAAGAAGAACTTATTTTAAGAGTAATGTTGATTTATTAATTCTCCAACCTAAACCAAAAAATAAGTACTATTACAAAAATTCTTGAATAATTTAATAAGTTTTTCCAAAGAAAATCTACTAAGAAAATGAAAATAGAAAAAAAAAATTAGTTAAACTACATTTTAGATCCTTTATAAACTATAAATCGACTAGGCTTTGTCCTAAACCCCATATCCCATACCCCATCCCCCATCCCCCACCCCCCATCCCCCACCCCTAACTTGGTTCTGGCATGGTAAACACCCCTTAAACTTTTGAAATTAGTTTTTTTACCTCTAAACTTTCGCTTAAGTGTAGATTCAACCCTTAGACTTTTAAAATAAATTTTTTAACCCCTAAGGTTTCAATAATTTGTAATGTTATGTCCATTTAATATTTTTTATTTTAAAAAAGCATGTGTATCGAGATAATTAATGAGAATGTATAATATATTATAAAAATATAATATATATTGTACAAATATAATATATCAAACAATATATTATGAAGCATATAATAAAATTATATTAAATACTATATGCTGATATTCACTAATATTATATTTTATAATAACATTTATTAGATATGCTATGTGTTACCATAGGAAATTATACGTTCATTGTAAGTACAACAATCATATGTATTTTTTTTTACTTGAAAAGTAAATATATCTTAGTTGATAATTAGTGCTAATTTCATTAAATATAAAATGATAATTGAATTATTATTGTACTGTTTCCTATTTTTATAGATATATTAACCGAAAGTTAGTGTAATGATTTAATATTTAAATGAAAAAATGATGCAAAAGGATCACATTATGTTTAAGGATAATTGATGATAATATTAAGGAATATCAAGGGTGAAAAGGTAATCTATAATTCGAAATAAATTTATACTAGTTCTATCCATTAACGTTTTGAAAATTCAATCATGATAATTAAGATAATTTTCTTTATCATATATAATGTATTAATTAACATAAAAATGAATAATGACCTTAATCTGATTAATTGATTGAATAATTTTCTAATTTATGTAATGTATAATATAACTATTTAATATATCATTTTCTCACAAAATATGATTTCATATAGTAACATACAACATATCTTTTATATGTTATTACAATATATAACACTAGTGATATACGACGTCTAATATTTAATATAATTATAATATATGGTTTGCTACATTATATTTGTTATAATATATATTATATTCTTATAATATATTACACATTGCATATTACTAGGAGCTTAGGGGTTAAGAATATTTATAATTATTCCCATGAACATGCATTTTTTAAATAAAAAAGTCAAAATGGACATAACATTGCATATTACTAGGAGCTTAGGGGTTAAAAAACTCATTTAAAAAGTTTTAGGAGTGAATTTACACCAAAGCAAAAGTTTAGGGAGTGAAAAAACTTATCTTGAAAGCTTTCTAGGGAGTGGGGTGTGAATCTACACCAAGTTGAAAATTTAAGGGGTTTAACTTTGAAAGTTTAGAGAGTGAATTCAGATAAGAGAGAAAATTCATGGGAGTTTTTGCAATTTCCCTTAAAAAATATATCAAATGAAATTCAAAAGACCATAACAACATAAAATTAATTTATTTATTAAATAAGGAACCTTTGTAAACCCAAAATCAACTAATGTTGAGATGAAAAGCTTTGGTTATGTTTCATGGTTTTTCATGACTCGCGATAACAAATATTGCGAAATGCACTTCTATGTCCTTATCACAATTACCTAAAAAAATGAGATATAAGAGCAAAGACATTGCTTATATTTTATAAAAAGAAAAAATAAAAGAGAAAAAAAGAATGAAGAATAGAGAGAGGTGGCTTATAATTTTGTATCATGTTAGATTAGGATGGAAATAAGGATGAATATGTTGTTTAATATAACAAAAAATCAAAGTTTGATAAGATATGTTATAAAAAGGGAACCATTTTTAATTTTTATTTGGATAGCAACTCCCAATTTAAGATAGAAACTTGGAGTAGTTTATATTTAGGAAGCCGCTCATGTAACATTATATTTGAAGTAGTTTATAATTTTGCTAAATGTTGGTAAAAGAGATGGCACAAACTTGAAAGGTGCGATGAGTTGAGGCATGAGGAGTCTTACTCCTAAGAAGTTTATGTTTGATGTTTTTTTTTGTTGGATATTTGAACCCCTTATTTTATCTAGTTAATGAAATCTATTTTTGTCCAAAAAAAAAAAAAGGAAAAATGTGGATTCCCCAATGAGAGGGCATTGACTTAATAATATAGAATAGATATAAAACAAATAAAATATGCTTTAATATACCATCAAGGTTTTAAAATATGTTTTGATATCTATATTATCAAAAGGAATAAGGGGAGATTAGTGTCTTTAATGTATTTTAGTATTTTTCAATAATGAATTTACAACATTGTCCTTTGTACTCTTATTAAGAACTTATTTGACCCTAGTCTATAATTTTACATCATCTAGATCTATATTGTTAAAAGGAATGAAGGGAGTTTAGTTTCTTTAGTATATTTTATTATTTTTTAATAATGAATTTATAGCATTAACCTTTATACTCTCATTAAATAACTTATTAATGTATGCTCTAACTAGATAATTTATTAAGCCATATTTTGTAATTTTACATCATCTATTTATATTATTAAAAGGAATTTGATGTCTTCAGTGTATTTTATTATTTTTCATTAATTAATTTATAGCATCATCCTTTGTGCTCTAATTAAATAACTTATTAATTGATGCTCTCATCAAATAACTTATTAAACTAATCTATAATGTTACATCATTTGCCCATGTTATTAGAGGGAATGAGAGATAGGATGTCACTGGTGGAGGTTCAAAACCTTATAAGGTTACAAATTGGGTTTTGAGACTTACAAAAACTTGATAAAAAGAAAATAATATAATATATATTTAATACTAAATATTACTGTAAGTTAGAAAAAAAGAATAACATTGATATTTTGAAAGAAAGAAACCCTCTACTATCTCCTTTATAATGTTATAATGAGTAATTATAAAATGAATGTCGTTTAAGTTAACTCATTGAATACCATTGTTAGCAAAAATTAGCAAGAAGGTGTTTACAAGTGCAGATAGACTTAGACAAAATGGAGCTTATTTCCGATGATTGATGTTTTATTATGCTTGATTTTAACTACTAAATATTCTTCTTACCTTTAAAAAAAAAAAAGCAAAATAGAATTGGAGTTATTTCAAGTAAAAAGATGAAATGGAGATTAATTCCTTTCTACTAAGATGGTTTAGATTTTGGAGATTTATCTTTTGGTTCATATCCATAATTATAAACGTCTTTTTATAGCACCAACTTAGTTGTGCACTTAATTTACATTTTTTTTTTCAAACATTTAGATTATTTATTGGGGAACATATCAGAGTTTATATTTTATTTTTTTCACGAGAAGCATAATTGGAAATATTGATTTTTTGCCATAGTGAGTTTGGTTGGTGGTTAACAGGTTTTCTAAAAACCCTATAGAGATGTGTTCTAAAAATAGGGTAAAAACTCTATAGGGTTTTGAGGCGAAATCTATAAGGCCTTATAAGCAACTGAGTCAGCTTTAGGTTTTGTAAAATCTGTTCAAAACCCACCTTGATGACATTCCTAATGAGAAGAGTTTAGTGTCTTTAATTTACTTCATTATTTTTTTATAACGAATTTACACCATTACCTTTTGTGCTCTCATTAATTAACTTACGAATATAATCTATAACATTACATTGTAATTCTTAAAACAAATTATATTGGCTTGATGTCTTATTTTTTTAATTTTTTTTATTTAGAATTTTACTATACTACTCTTATATCAAAAGCTAATAATAGTTTTATATGAAGGGTTACAAGATAAAACTACCATTAAAGGTTTAAACTGATACTTGAAACAAGTTTTTTTTTTTTTTCTAATTTCTATGCTATTCTTTATCTCTCTCCCAAATTAGTCATGGGTTCTCTATCTCTTTGAAACATATTTTTCCTCTTTGGTGACATAATATAATTTGTGCAATTAACCAACTATGCCATAATATATAATTGTAATATTCAACATATGGTGATTACAAATGGTAATTATAGATTACATAATTATCATAACTACAAATTGTGTAGTTGATAATATAATTACATCACTATGTCAAAATAAATCTTGTTACCATTGATTTTACCATTTATGTTGTAATACCTCTTAAATAAAAGATGACGAAACAATAATCATTGATGTATCTTTTGATGTAGTCACTTAGAGTTCATTAAAACTCTAAAGTTATGTGTATTCAAGCAGAAGCACTCTTAGGATATGTAACTTCCTAGGAAGCAACTAGCACTAATATATAAAACCGTTCGACGTACCATGCTAAAGCGAGTAATACCTCAATAGAAGAAGTTTCAATTGGTTTGTTACAGATGGTATCAAAGTAATCCATCAACTAGAAAGGTGGAGTTCTTACTTAGTGGTAGACCAAAACCTATGTAACCAAATTGATGAGGATGTTACTTTTATAAAGGGGTTAGATTATGATAACCTTCAAATAGAATGTAATAAAACTCTAATAATCAAAATGCTTTAGGTGTGGTAGCTTGAAGTTCATTAGGACTCTAAAGTTCAACGTGTTGAGGAATTGGCAAGAATACTCTCAGGATAGGTAATCTCCTAGGAAACAGCTAGCACCAAGAGACAAACAGTATGGTATACCATGTCAAAGCGAACAATATCTCAATGAAAAGAGTTCTAGTTGAGTCATTAAAATATGCCAATTGTAATTGACTACGTAATGTATAAATTTTCATTCTCTTTCTTCACACCTACTCTTCTTCTCTTTACATATCATCTCTTACCTATCACATTAAAAAGTACATTCCTATCATGAAATTATATTCGAAAACAAAAAATTAAAAGGAAAGAAGCAAATCTTATATTAATATTTATTGCATCTATTACTTCATTTTTAATTTAAGCATTTTGTTTTAAGCTTACCCTTTAGTGAATATTTAGTTGTACAAACCCTTTTGTTAAATATTTATCATGTTGATTTGATTTATTTTTTCTTTTTTTTTTTTTGGTTAGGCTTCTAGAAAGCTTCCAAAGTGAAGACTACAATTTGCAATTGTGAGTTCTACAATTCCATTTGATTTTTATATTGAGAAATCAATTGTTATGAAATGTTGATGGTGCCTTTTGAGTAGAATTATAAATAAGTCAAGTCAAGACAATATAGTGTCAAGCTTGAACTTGACTAGAATGGAAAACTTGAAACTCGAAAAACTCAAAAAACTTGAGAAGATATAGTGTCAAACTCGAATGGAAAAACTCGAAACTCGAACTTTAATTTATAAACCTCAAGCTTGACTCGAAATAAAACTCGATAAACTTGAGCTTGATTCAATTAAGCTCGTTTAAACTTGATAATCTTATAATAATAATAATAATAATAATAATAATAATAATATTATTATTATTATTATTATTATCATTATTATTTAAACTTATTATTATTATTATTATTATTATTATTATTTAAACTCGACTCAAACTTGACTAATATTTAAATTTGACTCGAGTTTAATTATGCTTGCAAGCTTATTGAGCTAAGCATTACAAAGCTCAAGCTCGTCTAAATAAGCTATTCAAGTAGCTTAAGCTCCGGCTTGACTTGTTTGTGGCCAAGTTAAATTCAAGTAAATGTTGAGTTGAATTTTGTGAGTAAGCTCATTTATACCCCTAATTTTGAGAAAAGTTAGTTACTTGCAAGATGTCAAAATGGTAGATACCATAGAGGTATATTTTATCACTACTCTAAAATTTTTAAGACTTGATAAAAGGAGATCTAGAACAATTTTTTTTCCTTTATTCGTAAAAGAAAAGGAAAGGAGAAAGAGGGGGTGGGGGGTGAAGATGTAGCTACTAAAAAAAAGTGAATGAACTTTCTCAAATAGTTTTTCCCTTCCTCTCTTTTGTGCATTTTACTTTTGAGTTTGATATTAGAAAATTATGTGACATTTCATTTGAGATATTAGATTTTTGTATCTTTTTTATGTGAAAAATTTCATTTTTTTCATGCATAATAAACGAACTTAATTAAAATGATGAACATTTTAATATGGTGATCTAAACTATTGACTTAACAAACAATACATATTTATTTGTTTTTTGAATTATATTATTAGTTGTTTTGATTGGAGATTTTTAATGTAGACTCTTTAAGCCTAGATCGACTTGATTGGACCATGGGCTAGTCTGTTCCAATCTTAACTGTATTGTTTGAGCTCTAAGGACCTATACTTAAATATTCCTTAGATGATTGACTTCTTTCTAGTTGAAGCCATCCACTCAACTTCCATACCCTTTACCCTTGATGAGTGTATGACCCATTCTTAGACAGGGGCTCGGCTCAAGATCCCAACTAAGAAAATGAAGACAGTTTTGAGAGAAGACTGATGCTAGGAAAGGAAAGCCCGTTAGTCAAACCCACTCCCTGATTTCTTAATATTCAGCCATATCTGTAAGACCCACTTTTCTCATTTGGTAGGTGCACTTTCCATTCAAGGAAGATTCATATTTATCCATACTTCTTAATTTATCTTATCATCTCCAATATAAATAGGAGTGATTCGCTTATATAAACCTCTCTTTACCCACCGACACTCTCATTCTCTTTTGCACCCTTGCTATCTTGATTTTACTCCCATAAACTCCTATTAACTTAAGTATTAGAGTATTCATGCCAGACAACACCTTGACATCCTTCATTGCATTTTACCTTATAAGCTCAAGTCCTTACTCTTGAAGGCTCATTATTCCTTAAACTCTACTAGTAGATTCTATAGATGACATTTGGCTTCATTTGTCAAAACCTTTACCCAACAAACACACACTTTTTCTAATGAGCAATGGCAAGAACTTCCATAACAATAACTCCAGTGTTGGCAATGGGAGCCAGGCCCTAGTTGGCGATCATGGCAACCAAACTAGCTCATTGTTGACCAACAGCGGCTTATAAACTTGGAGAAGTCACCCCAAGAGATTATGGCCAAAAATGCTATGATGCAGTAGTAAAATGCACTCATCCAAGCTCAAAATGAGGAATTACAAGCTAAAGTGTATGAATAAGCTCGAGAGATAAGGCAAGAGAAATAGTATGCCTTTCTTGATGGATACCTCCAATTAAAGGAAAGAGTAGAATTCGTCACCAACTAAGTAAGATAGGAATTGTGATAAGGACCATGTTCTACCCCTAACCTCACTTAGTTAAAATTTATAGGTACGATCTATAGCTAACCATAATAGTGCTCTTGTTGGAAACGAGTAAGTTGTTGACTCTCATGGTGGAACAACACATTCCACCATCTCATGCAACCATTCGAGAGTTGCCAAACGAGTCTAAATAAGCCTGAACAATCTATAGCTCACACTCGCCATCCAGTTGATGATGTTGACATCAATCAACTCGAGGCATAGCTAAGAGGCTTTTGGAGAAGAAGGAAAGCAAGGCTGTAAAAGACGCTGAATAAGCTACCAGCAACAAGACTCCTTTCACTAGGGAAGTACAAGATGAAGTCCTTGTTTATAATGCCAAGTTACTATTGTTAGACCAGTATGATGGCTTTGGTGACCTAGATAATGACGTGCTTCACTTTTAGACCATGATGAATTTTCTTACTCATGGTAACACAATCATGTGTAAGGCCTTCCTTGGTACTATGTGAATAGTAGCCTAGACATGGTTAAACCACTTTCCAAACAATTCTATCTCTTGTTTTGATGAGCTTACTCGTCAATTTAGCTTACATTTTCAAGTAAGCAAGCCCCTATCTAAGGACCCATCATCCTTATACCTCATTTGTTAGAAGGGTGGGGAGACTCTCCTAGAATTTGCTACTCGGTTTAACAATGCGATTGTCAAGATCCTGTACTTAGATGAAGGGGTAGCTGTATACATAATTGTGCCTTTGGGGACTTCTTTAGGTCTTTATCTAAGAGTAAGCTAAGGACAATGGCTAAATTTTGGAAAAAGGCCCATAAGTATATGGATTAAAGAGACAACATTCATGCTAGGTCGGGGGCCGACCAGAAAAAGTTGACCAAAAAGAAAGAAAAAGGAAGGGGTCGGTGAAAGACTAGCTAGGTAGCAAAGTATCCACTCACAACGATGAAGGTAGTTTAAGAGATAAGAAGTGGCCCTTACTTATCATAACTTGTGCTTTAAATACCCCCCTTAATCGACCCTTGGGGGATATTTACATGGAAGTCCATGGAAGAGCAATCTTGCTCCACCCAAAGGAAATGAGAGGCAATCTTTGTTATAGGAACTTGGATTAATATTGCGACTTCCATGGAGACCATGGTCACAACACATATGAATGCTTTTTTAGTCGAAGAATGCTATAAAAAATGCCATACAAAATGGTTACTTTAGAGAGTACATAGTCAATGCTAATGATCGTATCGATTGACCTCCTTAATAGTGGCACACTGATGAGTCCATGAGGAAGATAACAACAATTGCTACAACAATGGAGCCCCAATGACATCATCAACATCATTGTTGGGAACCTCCATCTAAGAAGTCAGACGAGCTCCAATAGTGCAATTAATATCCCATTGTATGGGTAATTATTGAGTATAAGGAAGAAGAGGTTGAGACAATATGTCTTTATCTCTTTCTTAGAAGAAAACCTTAAGGGGATTGAAACCCCTTATCAAGATGGCTTAGTAACTAGGGCTTGGATTTTGAGCTCTGAAGGCTTGAAAGAAATGGTTGATATAGGCAGTTCTGTTAACATCTTATTTAAGCACAGATAAGACCAGATGAGAGGGAAGCTGCCTTGTAAGATGAAGCTTTACCACCAAGAGCTTATTAGTTTCAATAGTGGAGTTGTTTGGCCTAAGGGGATAATAACCCTTAACATGGAGCTTAGCAACAACAATAACGTTGCTAAGCAGCCCATAGAGTTCATAATTCAATGAACCTTTAGTATGTGCAATATTGAATAATAAAAAGTAAAGAAATTCATGAATTATAATAATTCGATGGAAGAGACCTCAACCTTTTGATTAAGTAAATTCATGAACCTCATTATAATTATAGAGTTCATCCTTAACAATCTCTAAATTATAATTCATTATAATAAAAGGTAAAGAAATTAATTAAATGGCTACATCTTGTATGTGTAGTATTGGATACAGATTTTATTATTATAAATTATAATTTAGAGTCTTGATATGGAGTTATTTTTGAAATTTTACGGATTTATTAATTCTGTATTACATAATGGATTTTTGTACCAGTAAATATATGATGCAATTTATTTAATTTTAGTCCAATACCTCAAGGTCAGCTTGTTTGGTAACTTTAATCAATGTTTGAACCAAACAATAGACTAAAGAATTTGTCCTACACCATAAAAATATGTCACCTCAATGATAGTATTAATTAGTAGAACTGAATCTTAGTACAAGGAGAATTGGATATCTTAATACAAGGAGAACATGATAATACAATTTTCTTGTACCATATTTAGTGTGTATAGTAGTGGATACAAATTGTTATAATTAAAAAATTTTAGAAATTAGAAAAATGATTATTCATATTATTATGATAAATTCAATATTGTGATTTTGGGACTTAGTATAGGGTTATTTTTGGAAATCTAAAGGTATATTGATTTTGTATCATGAAATGAATTTTTGTACCATCAAATATATGATATAAATTTTTTAATTTTACTTCAATACCTCAAGACATTTATATTCATTAACATTGTCTAATGTATAAATCAGACAATAGACAAAGTAGTGTTGTACCAATATGGGAATTAAACCATACTTTATGGTGAAATACTCGTGATTTGCATCCTCCGTCTCTATGGGTCACTGATTAATAATTTGCATACGAGGAAAATGTCTATAGCTTTTTTTCCATGATAATCGCTATGATAAATATATGATACAAATAAATTGGTGTTGACCTTTTATTATTGGTATACCGGTAGTTCCATTTCTTAATAACTTTTTGTTATATAAGTAACTAATTAAGATAGTGGATTTATTTGAATAAATAAAGATAATGGCAACATATTCGCGATATTTTTACAATGGAGTTTCCACATGAAAGTCAATAACCGTGCTCCGCAGGGAATAAAAAGCATTACATAAATCTTTATTTTAGAAGCTTATTATCCTCGAAAGTCGGATCTTTGTGTTACACGCTTGTGTTAAATCGGCAGAAAAAAAAATTAACATGGAATTGTGTTAGGCAACTTCAAGGATTTTGACAAGACATCGTATGATCTGAATTCGTATTTAATAAAAACAATACCGTGTCAGCTTTCATTTTAATTTTTATCGTTCACCGTACATTTTTTTAATATTCAGCTAATATAAGAGAAAAAAAAATGACAAACCTAATTTGTCGAAGAGACGTGACGTAAATGTAAAAGCTAACAAAGTAGCTTTCTTTGGCTAATCCAAACATCAATTTATAAAAATTAACAATTTACAACACAAAAAACACCAGAAGAATTTATTCTATGGCTCCATGCTTATATAAATAGTAGCAATTAAAGCTGCTACAAAGGTCTGCTCCAGCAGTTTCAGACGACTGAGAATACAAGAATACCAAGTATATATAGTAGCAATTTTTCTCGTGTACGTGTCGATAAACCTATTGCACCTACGTAAAAAGGTGAAGCTATATGCAGAGGACAACAATCAAAAAATGCATGCTACTATAGCACCTTTAAGGACACTTAAATAACAATTGTTTAGAACTGCCATTGTTTATTCCATAGAGTACTAATTTAAAACAACCACTAAATCTCTTTTTTTCTTTTTTTTGAACCAACTACAAGAAAGAAGGATTTTAACTTCGATATATCTCCATAGGGAATAAGTGATTATGTCATTAAACTAAAGCGATCTTGGCCACTACTAAATTTTTAACCATTTCAAAATAAATAAATAAAATTTCTTGAGACTAAACATGACTCCCAATGGGGACATTGCTGCACTATGTTGGATCGTTGTAGGTCACTAATAGGGACTTTCTCTATTGGGTTTCTTCCACTTCCACAAGGTAGGTTATTCCTTAGTTCATATAAATAAATAGCGGTAAGAAACTAGAATCAAACTAAACTAATGGGTAATTGATTCTATTGCATCATATAATTGTTACCTTTTCATTGATGAAGTGTATTAAAATGTTATGATATATATGACAAATCTAAATTGTTAGATTTACAAAACATTTGCAAAAAGCCATGAAGACTAAAAGGGAACTTTCAACTGCCAATTGTCGGAGCATAACGATTTGCAAAATCTAAATTGGTATTAAATTTGGTCCAACCTTCACTTCTTCCATCCCAATACTTTAAAGAGACATGACTAATTCAAAATATTGCAACAAACAGATAATATGACCATGTAAAAATTAAATGATCACACCGAAATGTTTCAACAAAGAGTTATTAGGCATTAAAATATCATAATTTAAAACCTTAAAAAATTATATATATAGTAACCTTATATCTATATCTATAAAGTTAAATTATTACATTAACTCCACACTGTACAACACATCTTTTATACTATCTATCTAACTATATCGTTAACCAAATACTTGTTTATTTGTCTCCACATCTTATAAATATAATATGACTTATAACAAAATTGCTATTAAATTCTTTTAGCATCGTTTAGTAAAAGATTATCATATTTTATTCTCAAATAGTAGTCATGTGCATTTTTGGCATTTTATTGCCTATATACATTGTGACCATTTCTTCTAAAATTGCACTTAACTTCTACATTCACGTTTTGGATTCCAAATTTTTGGATAGAACCAGAGTCACCAATTCCCTATACTAATTACTTACCCTTCTCCCTCCCTCCTTCCTTCCATAGCCCATCCCCCCTCCCCTTTCCTTCCATAGCCCCTTGAACATTTTCTAGTAATAAATAGAACCATTCAAAGTACAATTCACATGCCTTACATAAGCTCTTCGATTGCTGCTTCTTCTAATTCATCATTGTTACCCTCTACTAACTTATTCTTCTTTTCTTTCTTCGTGAGCCTCTCGGTGTTGTCATTCAAGGAAAATGAATTCGAGTTCATTATCATCGAACCTCATCATGGTTCGTTATCCTAACTTCGATTCACCAAAGTCCTTGTTCTTCAGAAGATGCGTTGGAGCTCGAATTTCTATCTATTCCCGTCGTTCTCTTCGAGTTCGTTGTGAATCCAAGGTAGTTAATTAGTTGTTAAAAAACTAATCTTTTGGAAAACTCTGCTTTAGTTTCGTTGCTTTTACATAGAAAATTTTGTCTTCCGCCAGCATAGCCAACGTAAGAAAGAGCACCAAGTTTCTCTCCTATGTACTTAAAAAGTTCCCCCATGGCGTCATCCTATTAACAGGACCCTTTCTTTCTTTCTTTTTTTTTTTTGCTTTATCATGCAATTTGATGATCGGATTGTTTTATTTAATATCTAGTTGATGGCAAAGTCCTAAAGTTTGATGATAGTTTTCAAAACTATTATTGTTTCATTTTATTTTATTTATTGATTTATTATATTTTTTAATTTAATAAGATTATGTTTTATTTTTCAGTTCACTTAAATGAACCTGTTCCGTTTTAAGTTCCAAACTCAATTCTTTTGAACCAATCATGTGAAATCATTTATTCATTCATTCTTCCCTTGATTTATTTATTATTTGGTTTTGTTATTAATTATAAATATATTTTTTAGTATTTTCTCAAAAGCACGTTTCCACTTATCATGATCAACTCATGAAATATTTTTCATTTTAAAGAACACGAAGCCATCTTCATTATGTTCATAACCTTTTTAGGATTCAATCTTTAAGCCAGTAATCATCACGGTTTAACTTAAAATAAATTATACTTCAATATCTTAATTTTAATCAACATAAACTTCAGATTCATCAATAGCATACTCTAAATATCACACTATTCTAAAAAATCACATCAACCAAAATTACATAATAATTAACACATCAATTTTTAGGTCAGAAAAATTGCTACATCATAGATAAATTTTAAGGTCAAAACTTAAAGATAAAAATGATCTTACACTATAAATTGAATCAAATTCCTTATATTGCATACTTAAAGTTAGTGATCCTGCTTCTTAAAGTAAAATTTCTAACTAAACTATCAAAATTAAGAATTTAATAATTGCTTAATCATTATTTACTTAATCTGGTACTCCTTTAGAAGATGAGTCCAAATCAAATTGATCCACACCTATAATTAATGGAGCTTGGTGTAGGACGTATGTGTTCGCAATATTTATACATGTGTATTTGGTGTGTGTGTGTGTGAACTTGTGTGAGTGAACTGTATGTTCATTGGCGTATTAGAGTGTGTGGGTGGGTTGTTGAGTTTGTGATGTGCGTTGGTGTGTGTTCGTGAGGGAAAGAGAGGAAAGCTCAACTAGAGAATAGATAGAGATAGTATATGAATGTGTTAAGTGTGTGTATCATACGAGAAGTAAGGAAAGTGAGAGAAAGAGACCTAGATTAAAGAGACGGGATATTATGAGAGGGAGAGGGAAAGTGAGATTGATATGAGAAGAAGAGAGATTATGAGAGGGAGAGTGAGATTGAGACAAGAAGGAGAGAGATTTACGAAAGAGAAAAAGAATGAAGAGGTTGGGTTTTTTTTTTTTTTTTAGTGGGGTGGGGGGAAGGGGAGGGGGAAGGGCGGGTGAGGGTGGTGGTTTGGTGTGTGGTTTGTAGGGTGTTGGTGCAAGGGGGATAGAGAGAGGAATAGAGGTCACATGAGATGAGGGAGATGTGGGAGGAGAGCATGGAATGATCAAGTTTCAAAAGAAACCATTACATGGTTCCATTCTTGCCAAAATTAACAATAAAATTTAAGCTAACCTTATGCCCTAATAATACTTGAACTTATTTTAAGGTAATTAAGTAAAGTAAGATACTTCTTCATGAAAATATTTTGTGGATATAAGATTACTATCTTACTCTTAATCCTTACTTCATAAGTATTGTCCAAACAATAGTTTTCTTTCTTCTTCCCTTATCCATAATCCTTGATGTTAGATTTATTTAATTACTTGATAAATTATTATTATTTTTTTAGGAATATTTCACTTGCTATGTAGACTTCTCTAAGAGACCATACATCAAGAATGTCATCAATTTGCTACTTTTTTCCTGGTTAAATTTAGCTACATATACTTTATACTTATGATCATTAACAATTGATGTCTATTATTTATCCAATTTAATGGTAACATTCCTCCATTCACACATATCTAAGAGAGAGAGAGAGAAAAGGAAATTTGGACACCAAATTTGGGGAGAAAAAGGTTTAAATAATAACTTGAAAAATGCTAATAACTGGTCAATCGGACTTGGTCAAAGCAAAAAAAGATGCTTTTCCAAATACCATGTTTTCAATCAAATACGAATAAAGGAGAAAGATGAATAAGACAACACAAATGAACAATCTACACGCATATACATGAAGTACAATGAGAATAGTATTTGTTTGGATTACTCAATGTGATCATACACTAAGTGATATTATCAATTGTGGTCTTTTTCTTTTATTTTTTCCTTTTTTGGCTATAAGTGTGCTTGCATGATCATAGCTAAGCTAAGAACTTTTTGGATTGATAATATTTGTCAACCTTCTCACCGACCTTGTATCATCTCAAGGTTGAGGAGCTTACTTGGATGCTTTATGACACTTTAATGCTTATTGGTTTGACAATCTAATATAGTACATTGTTTTGTTGTGAAAATAATTTCTCATGAACTTGTTGGGATCATACTAAGATATGTCTTGCTAAATTTTCTTTTAATTGATATGTAAGACCACTAGATAGTGACCAAATAATGATGCTAATAATGCTTATATTAATTTCTTTCTAGATGGAGGAAAAGCAGATAAGGCGATATTCGCCACTCTTAGAGAGTAAGCTATTATCAAGTAATAGTATCTTAGCCTCCGAAGAGTGGAAAGCTATTCCAGATATTTGGAGAACATTGGCAAAGAAGTATGGTGATCGTATAGCATTGATTGACCCATGCCATGATCCACCTTCACATGTCACTTATGAAGAGGTAACTTTGATATAATTAATTCTACAGTTATTGAGCTACCTAACCTCCCTTTCCCCCTAACCAAAAAAGAAAAGAAACAACGATAATTCTTATAAGCCTTCATGCACTGATCAAATTGATTAAGAAAAGTAGTTAGTACTTACAAATATTCAGTCTGTTGGAGAGCTAGTTGTTTATCCCATGTCTCTCTTAGTTTTAAAACAAAAGAATGTAATGAAGTTAGTAGTTAAATCAGATAGTATGTGTTTTCTTTAATAGTCCTGTGAAAGATGTAATGCCAATTTACATATGAAGTATAAAGGGCCTTCATTACCTAAAAAGGAAAAAAAAATGAATAACAAAAAGTATAGCCTTATTTTAGCACTCATCCTTCAAACTTATTCAGAATCTTTTCCCATTAGTGAATGCACAAAGTTAAACTTATGCACAAGAATTTGCTAATGAATGTATACTCTCAATAAGTTGGGATTATTTTATTTTAGGCTAACATTTTTAAGGCCTTCTCTAAACTTGCAGTTGGAACAAGATATCTTGAATTTCTCAGAAGGCCTTAGAGTCATAGGAGTTAAGCCAGATGAAAAACTTGCGTTGTTTGCTGACAATTCATGTCGGTGGCTCGTAGCCGATCAAGGTACCTCTCATTCAAAGATGTTACTGTCAAATAAAACATAGAATTTAATTCAATGGTCCTGAATTTGTTGACTTTACCTTACTTCCTTACTTACTACTAAGAGTTAGGTTCTCAACATTATCAAAGCTCTATTAAGAAACACAAAGGAAGGGGCTCTTGTGCATTTTTTAAGTTTCTTATGTATATTTACAAGAAAGGTTGTTTAGAAGATTGATATGCCTAAGAGTTAAGTTATCACTACAGCTTATCAAGTGTTATAATGGATCTTTCTCAGTTGAGAAGAAAATAAGGTGGAAATAGCAAAACCCAAAAGCTAGGTCGTGGATATAATGCACCACAACTTACTCTTAAACTTACTACTATACCTGATATGGCTCATAGATATAGTAGTAAGGTCACTCGCCACTAGTTCTTTGCTAGGGAACTAGACAAAAGTAAAAGGAAGACTTGAAGCAAGAGCTTGCAAGAAAAACTGAGAAGAGATATTCAATATTAATGTAGAAGATGATATTGTTTATGCTTGTACAAGGGCTCTATTTATACATACATAGATTAGGACAACCTTCTAAAAAGAGAAAAGACTAAAAGGGTACATCTAAAATAGGAAAATGCTAAATGTACAATCTGGACAAAAGGGAAAAAACAACAAAAGAATCATCATTGGACAATGCGCTTCAACAATCTGTCAGACTATGTAGTGCTTACACATTGGAGGATTGTTTAGTAATAGATGATAAACAAATACGGTAGCAACTTTAAGAACTGACTAAGAGAAAGATCTTCAGATAGGTTAGCATTTAGGTAAGGCAACTCAGAAACAAGTTGGAGAGTCTCTAAGTCAAGTAGTCCAACTTATTGCAGCTCTCCAAGTAGGTCACAATATGTCTTAAGAATAGGTTCGATAGCTTGGATGAGAGAACTGCTAATTGTAATGAGGGAAGAAGCCTTGGACAAGAACCTACTCATCTTCGAGTGTCTAGTTGCTAAAGACTTGGGGCATTAGGCCTTGGAATCTTGGATAGAACCTCAAGTGATCTAGAGCTTGGCATATAAGGCAGAGAGGTCGGAGGATGCAGATAAGAGGTCGGATTGGTTGGATTCCCATAAGCTCCTTGGAATTGTTGAAGATTTGACTACAAATTACTAGACTCGACTTTAGTTAGATAATATAAGGTAAGGTCAGTTATGTTGAAGGTTGGGGATACACTGTAGCCTTTAGGCAAATCTAGCTTATAGGCATTTTTACTAATCTTCCTCAAAATTCTAAACAGTCCATCTACTTAGGGTGACAACGTATTGTTCTTATGGCATGGGAACCTATCTTTATTGAGGTTTATCCATAGTTGATCTTCAGGTTGAAAGCTCTTAGCCATTCTTCCTTGATTCCTAATTTCCTTATATTTGGCAACAAGTTGGGTAAACTACTCAACGACCTTCTATTATAGCTTCTTGAACTCTTTATCTCTTCTTACTCCTTGAAGGCCTTCTTCCTTATTAACTACAACTGAAATCATTGCCATAGGCAAGGTCAAGATGATGCCATAAATGACCTGAAATGGTGATTAAGCAGTATAACTAATAGGGTATAGAGGACCGGGATGATCAATTACGAAGTTTCGAGCTATATTGGAGACTTGTTTATGCGTTATCTATGTATTGAAGACCTCTTGAAGAGCTCATGGACAGACAGGTCAACTTGAATTAGGTTAGGTCGGGAAATCTAGTTGGCTAGAATTTTAAGTCGACACAGAATAGGTCTTTAAAGCCTCCAACAGCTCATTAGCTTAGCTTATCAACCCATTACTTAAATAGATTAGTTGATTACTTATTTTTACTTATTTTATTTGGATTTCCTATTTCTTTTATTATTCCTAAATTACCCTCATGTTTATTTTCTATTTATGAGAATACTACTAGAGCATCCTTTTAGTCATTTTATTTACAAGTTTGTCACTATATATAAATAGCTCATAAATGTAGGGTTTTAGATAGATTTAGCATATTAATAAAAAATCCTTTGAGTCTTTTCTTTTGGAAAGCTTTTTACTACCCACTCTTATCAATCCATTTAGTAAAGATTGTGGCGACTAACTCATCTAGCTTGGATTAGTGTGTTATATCTAGCAAGTTGGTTGGTTTATGTATAATTCTATAGTGCATTATATCTGTAGAGTTAGTGTGTGAAATTGCTAAACCATCGACTTTCATCTATTCTTTGGTCTATCTTATGGTCTGGACCTACCTATTTCGATTATGTGTAATATCAACGTCGTATGTTTATCCATGGATTCATATCATCTAGAATTGTAAGTAAACTTATCGTAAGTGAATTCTACAATAGGAAAACATAATTTCTATTCATATAAGCTCTTTTCCATTATAGCTTGCAACAATGCCCTAAGAATTCTATTTACCACTTTAGTTTGTTCATTTGTTTAGTGGTGACAGAAGATACTAAACATTAGCTTCATCTTAAGTCTTTGTTAGAGTCTTCTAAAAAAAGCTAATGAACTTTAGATTTTGATTTGAGATGATGCTATGACAAACTCTATGTAGTTGTAGATCTCCTACAAAAAGAGGTTTGAAATAAATAAAGCATCTTTGGTATTCTCACAAGGAATAAAGTGGATTATCTTGCTAAACCGATCTACTACCACCATAATTGAATCATATCATTGAGTAGTTTATGGTAGCTCGAGTACAAAGTCTATGCTCAGGTCGGATCATGATTAGCTGGGGGATGGCAAAGGTGTGTACTCCCCGTAGAGGTCATTCTTTCTCTTTGCCTTCTTACATATTGAACGCCTCTTAAGTACCCAATATACGTCTTGCAATATCCCTGGCCAAAAGAAGTGCTCCTTTAACAACTCGTATGTCCTCTTTTCCTTAAAATTGCCTACTAAGCTTGTAGCATAGGCCTCTCGAGCTAGCATTTTGTGTACTAAGATATTTGGGATAAAAAGTTGACATTTCTTAAACAGATATCCTTCAACTTAGTAATAACCATCAATACTCAATCCATCTTTACACTTGGCTATAATGTAACAGAAATACTCATCCTATTCATATATCTTAGTCAATAACCTAAACCCAAGTACTTTAGTCCACAATTGAGAGATCTATACATGTCTTTTCGATAGAGCATTAGCAACAAAGTTATCATTATCTTTCTTGTACTTAATCACATATGAAAAGGTCTCAAGAAATTTGACCCATTCAGCTTAGCCGCAGCATAATTATTTATGTTGATTTTAGAGGTCCTTTAAGGATTTATGGTTAATGAAGATCAAAAACTCATGAGGTAACAAATAACGCTACTATATGGTGAGAGCTTAGATGAAGGAGTAGAATTCTCTCAAATATACTAAGTAATTCAAAGCAACTCTGCTAAGCTTCTGACTAAAGTAAGCTACAAGCTAATGCTTTTGCATAAGTATGGCTCTTATTCCTACTTCAAAAGCATCACCCTCTAACTAAAAAACCTTATCAAAGTTCAATAAGGCTAAGATAGGCAAAGTAGTCAATTTCTTCTTGATCTCCTCGAAGCTTCTCTAATCTCGATCTATCCATTTGAACTCCTTTCACTTAGTTAGCTTGGTTAGAGGGATTACAATTATGCTAGAATTACGAATGAATTGCCTATAGAAGGATGTAAGCCTAAGAAAGCGCCTATTTAAAGGTCAATAGTATGCTCAATTCCTTACAAGGGTGGTAATCTTTTGGGCAACTCCTCGAGAAACACATCTTCATACTCCTTCAACAACTTCTTCACTTCATCAAGCATTGAATATAAGTTGGAAACTTCTAACAATTACTTAATGCTCAACAAATACATAGGTTCAGCATCCTTAAGAACTTGCTTTAACTCTTCTATTCCCATATGCAAAGCCTTCTTCTATATTCAGTTAAGGTGAGCTTGAACCTCGTACACTTCGTGTGGTGTCATGAGATACAAGATAATCCTCTTGCCATCCATCTAGAATAAGTACGTATTCCAATATCCATCATGTAGTACTTGCCGATCAAACATCCAAGGTCAACAAATATCACATAATACCTCATCTATATCTTTCCCTAATAGAGACAAGTATTTAAGCTTGTCAAATTACATGCAAGGCTCCTTTCTTATTTAGCTAATGTAATATAAAAGATTGATGATGGGAGATAATCAACAATTTCAATTGATTAATTAGGATGAAAGAGACTATATTTATATAACTTTCATCGTTAATAATTAGCACACATAAATTACTCTTGACTTGGCATTTGATGTGGAATAAGTTCTCTCTCTATGCCTCCTCCTCCAATAGTATAACATTAAGAGTTCAACGAATGACCATGTTCATAAACCGTCCCTTCTTGATTCAGAATGTAACCTCTTCACCTTACAGAACTCATTAAGCACTCTTCCCAACTCTTCCTCCTTCTCGTATACTTCTTTAATGATCTCTTTCTCATTGGTACTTTCTAGCTCATCCCCCTTCATAATCATCACCCTCTTGTTTAAGAACTAAAATGCTATGTGTTTGAAGCTTAAGCACTTGAAACATTTAATCTCTTATGTCTTCCTTCAAGAGATTTGTCAAGTCTCTTTCTAAGGCTTGAGCTCGACAACAATGGCCTTGCCTCTTTGCTTGGCTTGTTTCTATTCTTTACTAGAGCTTAGACCTCGATAACCATATATATATGAGGTCTAGAGCCCCCTTAGAATAGGTCAGCTAGAAGGAATGGGTCAAGAAGTATTAGTTTGGCTCAAATTATGTCATCTACGTCTCTGCACTCTTTGTGCTATTCTTATGGTGTCATCCAATGAGCTAGTCATCTATGCTTTAATAACATCACCAATATTGTACTTAAGCCCATTAATGAATCTTGAGATTGTTTAAGCTTCTGGTTCTTCAACCTTATATCTCATCATCAACTTTTGGAATTCCTTGACATACTCATCATGCTCATTCCACTCTGCCTCAAGGTCTACAACTTCTTGAACTATCTTATATGTAGTAATCCAGGATGAAACGTCTTTCATGACTCTTTTCATATTCGGCCATTTGTACACCTCTCACTTCCTCCTCTTCTCCTCATCATATGTTGGTTCTTTTACCATAAGACTGTGTATCTTGCAAATTTAAGGGCAGTAAGGCGAACCTTCATGTCTCATCATATTCTTGGCATTTAAACAACTTTTCCACCATGTCTTTCTAGTCTAAGTACTCATCGGCATTCCTACTACCTGAAAAGCTTAGTATTTGCATTTTAACATTGTCCAATCCTCTAAAGGCTTAGGCTTAAGGCTCTTTGAATTCATAGAAGATTCCATCTTCCATTTCCTTTACGTCATCCAATTCTATTTGTTTTCTAACTCAACGATCATTTCCTCTAACTCCTCTAACTCGTTGGTTCCGAGTTGGTTGTATGGCTATGTTTGACACTTCATTTTGTCTAAAACTAACTCCATGCCTCCCCAAATTAGGTCAAATATCTACTGGGGTAGCCACAACAGGTTGGACATTACCTTAGATAGCTTCACTAAATTGTATATAGGCCATTTGTCACATGAAAGTGGTTCTCTTAGCTATCATGGTGGCCAAATCATCAATCTTTTCGTTAGTCATCCTAGGGGTTTGATTACTCTACATTCTATAACCATAGGCATTGCTCTTAGCATCTAGAATACCTCTTCGAACACTAAGAATTGACATTTTTCAGCTACAAAGTATATACAACTTCCATTATCCAAATCAAATAGCAACAAGCTATGGCTAACATATACTAAAGACACTGCTACTTGTATGGTATAGCCACTATAACAACCTTTTCTATTACCTACACATGACAACAATAGCAATAATAACATGGTGACTACTGCCTAGTATGCTCAATGCAACAACTACCACAATCCAACTACTTGAATACCCCGTAACTTCAAACTTTGCACAACTCCAATCAAATACTACACCATTACTTCAAATAAACCCATGATAACACCACAATTTCGAGCATAATACAGTAACTTCAACACAGCTCTAGCAAACCTGGAATGTGGAACACTGCAAAAACAAACATAACAAGCTTCTTAATCAAAACCTAAAGCTCTAATACAACCATAAATTGATGTGTCTAGAAGCTAAGCTATCACTAGAACCTACCAAGTATTCATAACAAATCCTTCTCAATAGACAAGAAAGTAAGGAGGAAATAGCAAAGCCTGAAAGCCAAGTTGTGGATATGACATACCACAACCTACTCTTGGACTTACTACAATACTTGACATTCCTCATGGACATGTTAGTCAGTTTACTTGCCACTAGCTCTTTGCTGGGGAACTAGATAAAAGGAAGAGTTGAAGCAAGAGCTTGCAAGAAAACCTGAGAAGAGATATTTAGCATTAGTGAAGAAGATGATGATGTCTGTGGTTGTACAAGGGCTCTGTTTATACATACACGAATTAAGACAGCCTTCCAAAAAGAGAAAAGATTTAATAAAAAAAAAGAAAAAGGTACACCTAAAACAGGAAAATGTTACATGCACGATTTGGACAAAAGGGGAAAAACAACAAAAGAATCATCATTGGACAATGCGCATTAACGGTACACCTGGGTGTTGGCAATTTGTCTGACAGAAGAAGATAAACAAGTATGGTGGCAGCTTCTAAAACTAAGCAGCACAAAGGTCTTTAGACAGGTTGGTATCCCAGCAGGGCAGCTCGGAAGCAGGTAGGATAGTCTCCTGGTCGGGCGGTCCGTGCTGTCAGGGCCCTCCAAATAGGTTAGAATACGTCTCTGGAATGAGATCTGCGACTTGGATGAGAAGACTGCGAGTGATGAAGGAAGTAGCCTTAGATTAGACAAGAGCCTACTCATGTTTGAGCTTCTAGCCACTAAGGACTCGGGAGACCGGGACTTGGAGTCCCTGGAGACAGCCTCAGATGATCGGTCCAGAGCTCCGCACATGAGGCAGAGAGGTTGGTAGAGGCAGAGAGGAGGTCGGATTGATTAGATTTCCATCAGAGACAGCTAAGAGTATTTTAGACAAATGCTACTCCATATATATTGTTCTGTCTTTCGAGTTTATGTTGATGTGTGGTTGGCAATGTGGATATCTATGTGTCATCTAAATGCCTTTACAAACCCTATACACAAGCGCAAACAAAAGCTTGAACTAATGGATAATGTTGTCTCCTTGATTGGGGGTTCCTGACCTTCAATTTCTCTTGATGATTTTCGCTTAGGAATAATGGCTACTGGAGCTATCAATGTGGTACGGGGATCTCGATCATCTGTTGAAGAGCTACTGCATATATACCAGCATTCTGAAAGGTTGGTAATATTTTGCTTGAGAGTATATTCTACATAATTAATTAAATTCTGGTACACGCATGTGCACAGATTTTATGCTTGGGAAAGTTAAAGGCTCAGCTCGAATTCCTCAGTATCCATTTAACTGTATAGGTTCATGATTATTGCCTCACAGCTGACCATATTGGTTTGACTGTCAGGAATCTAGCAAAAGGAACATGCATGTATGTATTACACATTCTTATTTAGTTCCTATAGTGTTGTGTGAATGCAGCCAACTTGTATAAGAGGTCAATCTTTTAAATGGGTACACTATTTTTTTCTATATTCATACCATAAGCACATCCTTAATATGGGGGTTGAGCCTAATCTGAGCTCTCATACCGTACGTAAATTTTTAAGTGAACCAAACTTTTTTAAGAACTTGTGTAATGAATTATGATTGGAGTGTGAACCTAGAGGTTTCAACAAGATATATCATTGAGTCTATGTAATGCATCAAACCTCTTATATTCAAAGATCTATAGTATTAATTTACTCATTTGATGAGGAACAATTTAGTAAGTAATATAAATTATTCATTATGCACATGTGATGTGTAACTTATCGATAAAATGTTGATATATATTACAAGTGCAAATGAGTTAGGACATTTATTTATTTTTTTCCCTAAGTCAAAGCTCATCTTGATTTTCAATGAGATGGGACAACTTGCCAAAGGTCTATACAATATCATTCATTTTGAAGAATACTGATTACCTATTTTTATCAGTACAGTATAGCTCTTGCAGTTGACAATCCTGAATTATTCAATCGAATTGCAAAAGTGTTCTGTACTAAAGCAACTATGAAATTCGTCATCCTACTTTGGGGGGACAAATCATCCCTTGCTGTTGATGGAAATGAAGAGATGTCCCTCTTTAGCTTTGAGGAAATATTAAGTTTGGGAAGAGAGAGCCGTAATAGCCTGCTTGCTTCTGAAGATGCCAGTAAGTTGATTTCCTGGCAGCAATAATTTGAAGTGCCATTCCTTTTTGTAAAAATATGGTACGAAGTGTCTACTCTGGTGTAAATTTAGACAGAATCTAAGGATAACATTAGTTTAATATGTGATTACAGGAAAGCAATATAAATATGAGACCATTAGCTCTGACGACATCGCGACACTTATGTATACGAGCGGGACCACTGGAAATCCAAAGGGAGTGATGCTAACACATAAAAATCTAATGCATCAGGTTTCCATTTTACACACTTGCATTCAGAATATAATCTTAGTAGCACTGTCACTTCTATAATGAATCCACGCTTCCTATTTCTTTAAATTGAAGTTTGCTAAGTGGATGCTTCATCTTAAATGGAGATGGCAACTACTCAGGTTTCTAAGTGTACCCAACCCAAAAGCCTATAAGGACCAATAGTATATTGACTTTGTTTGGCTATTGCCTTTTTTTTTTTTCTGTCTCAATCTATGTTGTTTTCTAGTTCTCCAATGATCCAAATCGCTGCTTATTACTAAATCACTTTTCTTTTCTTTTTTTCTTTTTTTCTTTTTTTTTTTGTCTCTTTTGCTTGTTGTAGATGAGATGCTTGAGGAATGTCGTGAATGTTGTTCCTGGTGATAGATCTCTGAGTCTACTTCCACCTTGGCATGCGTATGAACGTACTATTGAATATTTTTCTTTATCATGTGGGATTGAGCAAGTATACACAACTATCAGGACCTTCAAGGTGTCAATCTCTAGACTGTCATCCGATGTTTCCATTTTAGTTTAATTATGTTCTTCGCCTCCTGCATAGGGCTTAACAATTAGAGAAGAAATCTTATCTTCATATTGTCTTTGCATATTAGATGTAGTGCTTTAAATATTTATGTTAGCTAGCCATTTTAAGAAAAGTAAATATGATTTCCTTCTTGTCTTGTGGAGACAAGTTCCTCTTGTCACTTGGATTTTATCAATATCCAATTGATTAATATGCTTTTGAATTATTTAAATCTAGTCTCACTATGTTTCCTCTTATTTTAGGAAGATTTGCAACGTTGCCAGCCCCATTACCTTGTTGCAGTGCCATTAGTATATGAGACGCTTTACAGGTACTAGATCTTTGGTATTGAATTTAGAGACACGGATCTTGGACACATTTTCACTTCTCTTAGTTACTAGGATACGGTTCCTGATCATAATTTTAGCTGCTGTTACTATTTTAAAGGTACCTGAAAGGTTATTGTTGATGATTTTTTGTCAGAGCATGATGAATAACTCTGAAGCTCATGTTCACTTTCTCTTGGCATGTGGTTTCTTCTATAATTTCACCTTGAGGAGAGTATTGATGGGGTCCATGCCACTGGTTAATTGGGCCTCTCGTTAGGAATCTTTCATATTTGTCGTGATATGTTTTAGTATTTAGTAAATATGATGCAAGAATGAAAGATAGAATTCCTTGGACTCATAAGCTTGGCAGTTTTTTCTTTTTAAAGTTTTTCTTCCTAACATCTGTATTTCTTAATTAGTTTCAACTAAGGTCTCGTTAAATTACTATAGACACGGCAACTAAAGTGTAGAATGTCCTTTCTGAAATTTTAGAAGCGAAAAGGCTTATCTTATTCCAACTCTGTGTGTACTGCTTCTCTTCAGCAGAAATACTTTAGTCGTCTTCAATTTACTGACTTTTGTTATTGGTCTCCACTTTTTCAAGATGATTGAGTTCATTCCTTTTCCCGATTTAGTAACTGGAGCCTTCATGAATAGTTCAAAGAGGGGACAAGAATGCTTTTTCAAGCAATCTCTTCATATCCTTGAGTTTTTATTTTTCTTTCGGTCATTGGTGGTCAACTTATTAGCATATTTGAGGATTTTTTAACAAAAACACTTCCAAGGTAAATTATTTACAGGGTGCTAGTGTTCACACTATCATATTTTTGAGTGATGAATAAATCTGCCAATCATGGTTTGCTTTCTCTTGGAGGCTAGTGATATATCCGAACTTTGCAATTTTGTTTATTATCTGGGAATAAACGTTACTTACCTTTGCAGCTTTGACATTTGATATTTTTTAAGTATATTAACTGATTTGTTTTTCCTTCTTTTTAAAGTGGGATTCAGAAAGAGCTAACCACAGGCTCTGCCATTCGTAAGCTTGTAACGCTCACATTCATCAGGATCAGCATGGCTTTTATGGATTCAAAGAGGATATATGAGGTTTCCTCCTAGATAGCTATGTTTTTGTCTTTTGATCAGCTTTAATTTGATGTATGATGTGTTACACAAAGTAGAGCGTTTATCATGTTTTGCTTTTTGGGCTTGTTGGATTCCATTTTTGTTTAATTGTGTTAGGTTTTCTTTTTCTTTGGGGATTGTTGGTTTGCAAGGTAGGGATGTAGACCAAGTGTTTCAGCCTCAACTTTAGAATATTCTTAAAATTTGCCTTAAAACTATGAAAAGAAAATAGAGGTTAAATAATGTAGATGCGGAGTTTTGACTGGAGAGGTCTTATGTGAGTTACATGAGTATCATGTTGTATGTGGTCTCGGAGCAGTGATGTAAAAATAACACTTAGTAGGATGATTTGAGAGAGAATGACAGAGAGGAGTAACAAGTAATTTCAGTATCTCAAATGCACAAGTGACAGATCAAGCAACCTTAGGAGTTTTCAAGTATTCATCTTGTAATTTGAGTGAATGGAATCAATTCTTTGCTTGAACACTATTTCATCTTAGAGAGTAGAGTTTTCATAGTGAAATATCATTTCTCCAATCTCTCTAAGAGTTCTAAATAATAAGGAAATGCTAGGTATTTATAAGCTTTTGGATATGGTAGCATTCCTCGAATCATCTAAGTGATCAACAGATGAGATAAAAGTTGTTTAATTCATGGTTATTTAAAATGAGCTAGTTAATGAGTTTAAGGCCAATAGCATTCCTTATAAGTGGATGAGTCTGCCTGAGAAAGGTTGAAGGCAGACAAACCGGTCCAATGATCCTTATTCCGTGTCTACTAAGTTAAATCTTCCCAAATCATCCTAATATAGATTAGACTTCTTAAACCTTGTCACCTAATCTAAGGAGTTAGGCTTCAAATAAATATTACGCTTAACTTAATAATTAATATAACAATTTTAGCCTCTACATTTTGCCCATAACCAAAATTTTTAGATAGAATCTAAATATTTTAAGGCATTAATTACTAATTTCGAATAGTTAGGTCGCTACTCAGCATACGTGTGCTGTGAATTAGCTATATTGCTACCAAGCATGATCACATAATTGAAAACCTCATCTAACGCCTACGCCATAACTTCAATTATTATATACCTCGATGCGCAAGCTTGTGGCATCATTTAATTGTACACATTGCTTTTGACATGTAGAGTGTTACTGCCCCTAAGGCAATAGATAATCTTAAGTGGAGCCTTTTAAAAAAAAATCCCATTAGAAGCACTTCAATGGAATAGCTGCAACATATATTCAGCATAAATAGTTGGGAAGGATTGATTCTAATACTTTACACCATGATTTCTCGTGTCAAGGTCCCGTCAAAATAAAGATGCATTAGACTATCCAATCATAAGTTGCTTCATCAAATTGGTTTCTCCCACCAATTCTCATAAATAAAAAAAAAAAAAAATTAAGACCTCTTTCTCATTATTTCTTTAAGCTAGTTTTTTTTTCCTAATTGAGCCCATCATTGCAATCGAGTATATTGCTTCTCCTCTTTTTTTTTTTTTAACTATTATAATAAAATTCTAAATGTAGAATGAGGCCATACATAATTGTTTAATCTGCTATACTCTTCATTAATCAAGATGGAAATAATAACTCCTAATCTTTTTCAAATCTTTTAGTTGCCAAATATATCTCAAATCCATAAATGTATATATATAGCAAACTGTCATCAACAATTTTTTTTTCTATCTTCTTCTTTTTTTTTTTAAGTCTATTGAATTATCCACCTCAAACTTCAAAATATCATTGCATAAATCTTTTGAATTATTCTATGAATATCCTCTTACTAAAACTTCATTCATAATATCTTCACAAAATATTCTGGCACATATCATATCCCATTGCAAATATAAACATATTTTCTAAATCTACCAACTTCCAAGACTAAATCACCTTCATATGTTTTTGTTGCATCGTTGTAGCTACTATTAATATATAATAGTTGCTAATTTTTATTTTCTTTTACTCCATACTCGTATCATTCGAACTCCAGTCTTTGATTCACTAGTTGAAATGGATTAATGCTTGAGTTGTGATGTTCCTTCGAAGGAAGCACCGAGCAACTTCAACACTAATTAAGTCACATCTTTACCAAGTCATGTGGTAATAAGAACCTTGTTCTTTTTCTTTTTTTTTTTTTTTTTGCGAGTTCTTCTTGATAATTTCCAATCAAATCCACCATCATGATTCTCTATGATACTTTTCTTGCTTTACCTACTTGCTTCAAATCTCATGGCTTTCATTTTTCTTTTTATTAAAGTTAACACGGCTAATCTTTCCTGTTATCGGTACATTGCAGTCTTATGTTAGCAAAAACTTCACGAACTAAGCATGATAATAATGGCAGAGATCATCTCCTCTCACAACAGTAACACATTTCAGCCATTGATTATCACTTGAATATCCCTCATCTTTTGTTTGGCAAGCTTCAAATTGTAAGTTATCTTTTCAATCCATGTTTGAATTGCTTGCTTCTGGTCATCTATCAATGACCAACAAATACGAGCAAGCAACAAAATCAATCTATGAAGGAGCTTGAATTGCTATACCCCATGTGGAGATAAGCGCTTTAATTGTAGTGAGTGTCTTGAACTTCCTTTAAGTTTTGCTAACTTAACTTTCTCCACTTTCTTTTATTTTCGATTTTCTCTTTTTTTTTTTTCTCAAATCTTTTAGTTACCAAATGTCTCATCCCAAATATTTCACCAACCAGATTTTATTTCCAATTCAAAAATGCTCTAATGCATATCCAATTCAACTTCAAATATTTACTTGCCGAGGTAATCTTTATCGATAATATTTCAATTGCCAATCTAAGTATGCTTTCAATGAGAATCATATCTAACTCTACATGTTTTAGGATCATGAAAAATCTTTTTAACTTTTGGATTTGAACTTCTTTAATATCTTGGAATAATATCATTCAAGTAAGTTAAGATTCATTAGATCTTTCATCAAATATTTTAATATCCATCCTTAAAATGCCTTCTTAGAGGCTTTATATACTTGTGGGTAACCATCAATATTTTTTAGTCTATGCTAGCATTTATTGAGCTTAATTCACTTGATATTTATTTGCTTAAACCAGAGATTTTAGATTCGATCCCCAATGGAGTCGCTAAAATATAGATGCAGGGTTCTTATTGGAGTGGTCTCGTGTGATTCATGCGAGTATTGCATTATACGTAGCCTCGGAGCAATAATGTAAAGATGACACTTAAGGGGATGATTGGAGAGAGAATGGCAAGAAGGAAGAACAAATAATCTCAGTATTTCAAATGCATAAGTGATAGACAAGTTAGTCTTAGGAGACTTCAGGCATTCACTCAAATGCTGTTTGATTTTAGAGAGTAGAGTTTTGATATTGGAATACCGTTTCTTCAATCTCTCTAAGAGTTTTAAATGATGAGGAAATGCTAGGTATTTATAGGTTCTTGAACATGATGGCATCCATTGGATCATCTAAATGATTAATGAATGATATGAAGCTCGTTCAATTCATAGTTATCTATTATGAACTAGCTAATAAGCTCAAAGCTAGTAACATTTCTTATAAGTGAATGAGCTTGCTTAAAAAAGATTGGAGATAGACGAATTGATCCAACAATCTTTGTTTCAAGTCTACAAAGTCAAATCTCTTCGAATTATCCTAATATTGACTGGACTCTTTAGGCCCTATCACCTAGCTTAAGGAGTCAGGTTTTAAATAAATATTGAACTTATCCTAATAATTAATATAATAATTTTAGCTCTCTACAAAATAAAATATGCATTACTCTGCTGTCTTGATTGTCCCTCCATAATCTTTAGGGAGGATAGGCCCCCTTTGGTGGTGTGGGTGTTAGGCGATTAGGGGGTAGGAAGAGAAAGAGAGATTATTAGTAGCATCTTCTATTGCATAGACTCCCTTAAGATGGAATATCTATCAGAGACATGGGAATACATCCGCATATTTGTCTGTTTTGCTGATTTCTATATATATATATATATTTGGAGGTGCTTTTATGCTTTCGTTTTGTGGGCAAAAAGAGGAGCTTATATTTCTAGATGCATACTACATCAGCACTTTAATTTGTAAATTCCTTATATCTGTTTGCGTGTTTATTTAAATGTTTTGCTATTACTTGATCATCATATATAAAGCGATAAGTCCAAACGTGAATGTGATTTACTTGCAAAGAATTTAGGCAACTAATTTTTGAATGGATACTCCCCTCGTTTCACAGGGCAAGTATCTTACCAAGAATCCAGTGCAGCATGGGTATCTTTTTTCTATATTGGACCATCTATGGGCAAGATTTATTGCTGCCATTCTGTGGCCAATGCACCTTGTAGCACAGAAGCTTGTCTATAAGAAAATCAACTCATTTATCGGAATATCAAAGGTATTTTCACTAACGAATAAGTTTAACCTTGTCGCGCTTCTAGCTTTGTTGTCTGCTGGATGATATTTAAAAATAAGTCCCTGGTACAAAACGATACAGATGTTCTTTGCAAAAACATGCTCTAACTCTGATGTCTTTATTCCAATTTTCTCTCTCTCTCTCTCTTTGATGAATAAGGATGCCCCCTTTGTATGGCTTTCTAGTAAGAAGCTTTTTGAGGCAAACATCTTTATCTTGAATTCTGTAGGCTGGGATCAGCGGAGGTGGTAGCCTGCCCTCGTATGTGGATACGTTCTTTGAGGTTAGAGGCTCAGTCACATCTAATACGTTGGAAATAGTACCGATGTAACTTCTTACATACATTTCTTAAATCCGTTTAGGCTATCGGCATAGCGTTGCAAATTGGATATGGTCTAACAGAATGCTCTCCAATAACCGCTGCTAGAAGACTTGATTGTAATGTAAGAATTCCTTTGGACGTCCTGTATTTGGTTTGCAGTTTTGCACCTGCATGGGTTTCATGTCATAAATATATATATTCCTACAAGAAACTAAAATAACTTTATACCAAGAAAGCGAATTTACTGGTTTCTTTCACTTAAATTTTTGTAATAACTTGAGCTTTCTCGTGTAAATAATTTTTGTGCCTAAAGTGTTAGACATATCTTCACATCTTCCTGCATCTTAATTATCCATTGCTCTCTAGCTCGTTTTGTTATCCAATGGAATCTACATTACCACTATTTGTAGTGAAAGTTCACGGCTAATGTGGTGTGAAATTAAAAAAAAAAAAAAAAAAGAAGAGTTTGTGGCTTCGGTTCCTTAAATTTGTTCTCTCGCTTGCACTAGTCATTAGGATTTCAGAAATAGATATTTATAAACTTATATTCTATGATCCTACTCCTCTTTTCTCTCTGAATATTCCCTTAGAAACAATGGTAAATTGGACTCCTTTGAGTTCTATTACATGAAGTAAACCAAATGTGGCATTGGGCTACAAAACAACCTTTTGGATAAAGAGAAGATAAATTAGGATTCTAGAAAGGAGATAAATTTACGTTTTTATAGATTTTTGTGTTTTAAGGAACCAATTTGAAACAAAAGGGATATGGTAAATTATTAAATAGAAAAAATCTAATCAATAATTAAACTATGATATTGAATTTCTATAGTTGATATGACCTACAATTACAAAAGACAATTAGGGATTAGAAAATGAATCGATATTACTCATAGTAATTATCTAGATCTCCACAATCAATTAGTTGATTGAAAATATCAAATATATGAGGAAACACTCAAACAACAAAATTGTTATTCAATAGGAGATGAGATAAGATGATATATTTGTTATAACTGAATTCTATTTATATAGGTAAAGACAATAAATCCTAATAAATAATATGGAAATTTTTAGAATAAAATAATAATTAACTAAACAAGTCCAAATTAAGTAAATTAAAATAACATAATGTGAAATAACGAAAGATTATAAAAGACTCAGACAAACAATTGACCCGTTATAGAACAGGCTAAAGGCACGTTGCACTCTGTCCGATTAACCTAGGCTAGTCGACCACCCCTAGGTTGAGTACACAATTGACATTTCTTTTGGTCCTCTCTTGGCCGTCCATTTGGGTTGCCTTGCCTTTGGTCGGTCTGGTTTATTTTGGAAAGTGATAAGCTGTGGTATTATTGTAGCCAGGTTGTGTATTTGTTGATCAGCTGTCCTTTCCGGCATATTCACCTCTTAATCCTAGCATTAAACCCATTACCTTGCTCACCAATGCTACCACCAGATGTACCATTGGTAGACACTAAAATTAACGAAGCTTCTCACAAACAATCAACAAACACATACTATGCAACATTAGCATAGCACAAGCCCCTTTACTACAATTACCACAAATCAACCTCACAAATATAATAAACCGTCAACAAACGGTCACCAATATTCCATAAAGTCAACCAACCGTAATTCAAAACCAAAGTATGATATGCCACGGAGCTCAACGGCACAATCGTCTCCACCACAGCAATATACAAATGAGCAATATATGAAAATTCGGATTTTAGAAAGGAGATAAATTTATGTTTTCATGGATTTTTGTGTTTAAGGAGACGACTTGAAACTAAAGATATACTTACAATTACTAATAAGAATGAATCTAATTAATAATTGAATTGAGGTATTGAATTTCTATAATAACTTATGATCACAGAAAAACAATAGGAGATTAAAAGGAGAACCAATATTACTCATGGTAATTTTATCACTCTAGATTGCCACTGTCAATATGGTTAACTGATAGGATCAAATGTAAGAGGAAACTCTATTGATTTGTCTATTATGATCGAAGGCCTATTTATATGAGTAAGGACAATACACCCTAATTAATAATATAAAAGAAAATTCTTCTGATATAAAAGAACTGTAAAATGATTAACTATTATGTGTTGTTATTTTGTATCCCTCTAAGAATACTTGTATCTTATTCAAATATCTGTATAAACCTAATGCTTTTATCCTTCTTTTAAGGTTCTTGGGGCTGTTGGTCATCCAGTCCAAGATACTGAATTTAAAGTTGTAGATTCAGAAACCGGGGAAGTTCTTCCACCAGGATCAAAGGGCATTATCAAAGTGAGGGGACCTCAGGTGATGAAAGGCTACTACAAGGTAAAAGATCCTTTTTAGTGACGGAGAAGCTTTGTTAACATTCATGGAAACTTCTAAAATCTTTCCCCACGAATCCTGGTTGTTGTTAGTTATGATAAGAAGTAATGAACCGCTAGAACACTTGTTGAGTCTTGGACATTTTAGTTTTATATTGTAGCCTGTACCGTCCATGGTTAGTTGGTGCTCTTTTCTTCGTCTTCATCGTTTTTTTCTTCCTTTTTCTAATTATTTTATTTTTTTAATTTTGCTTGTCAACCATATTATAAATCATGTGATTACATTTATTGATGTTTCAATTATGTGATCACATAGTGGGATACGGTGTGTTGTTGTATATACATTGTAATTGTAATTTCCCATTGACTTCTGTGTTCTACGTTCCAACAGAATCCAACAACTACGAGTCAAGCCGTGGATGAGAATGGATGGTTTAACACCGGTGATATTGGTTGGATTGCCCCTCACCACTCAAGAGGGAGAAGTCGTAAATGTGGAGGTTTGATTGTCCTTGAAGGTCGTGCTAAGGACACTATAGTTCTTTCCACAGGTACATACTTTGTTAATTGTATGAGAAGAAAAAGGTACATCTACATCATTTGTTTTCCTTTTTCCTTTCCCCTCTCAAGTTGTCCAAGCATGTTTAGACGATTAATGTAATGGCTAATTTTCATTACACCACTTTATTTTAGCTAAGCTCTGCATTATTTTAGACTAATCTCTTAACATACCTGAAAGTCATCCTATGCTGTCCGATCATGCACAACAAACATGTCAAGGAACTCATTCTTATGTCTGTCATAAGTACTGAACTAATCACTTCCATTTTTTCTGTTGCAATCAAGCGTGGCATCGTGTTACTTTGAGTCCACGGCTTCCCCACGTGTCTTTGCGCTTGGCATGACCTTTTCTATCATGTTTACGTGCGCCCGAGCCATGTTTATTCTAGTAACTGGATAGTTAGCTGTTTTCTCAGTGTTTCATCCTTTTTCCCTTCAACACCAAACTAAGTGCTTTTTCTGCCTTTCTCCTCTTCTATGGTTTGGTATTCTCATTAGAGCTATGCTCCATGGCATACTTTTAAAACACCGCTGATGTCCTTTACACTTACAGAATGAGTGGACTTTCATTGTCGTGACTCCGGTCCCATGTAAAGCATACTGAGATGTTCCTCTCGATTTTCTCGTGGGCTTGCGTTAGTTCAGCATATGTAGCTACTTTTACCACTTTGTTTTAAGTCTATAACAATAATCTTATATCTCTGTTAAAAATTTTCACTGGAAGAAGAGGAAATACTAGACATTGCATCTCCAGCATACCCGCCACCCAATTTGGTGCTTGCATAAATTGGTTCATGCGAATGCAGGTGGACCACAGAACCCATAATGGACCGACTAGTCGGTCCCTTTTTCCCTCGTTCTTCTCCTTATAATTCTTATAAGAAACGGGCTTATCTAGTTGCACCCACGTTGGATCGGACTGATGTTCATACTTTCTCTCTCTGCTTTTGAGACGATTCCTCATTTTCATTTCTGGAAAGCAGGTGAAAATGTGGAACCAGCAGAGATTGAAGAAGCTGCAATGAGAAGCAGCTTGATTCAACAAATTGTAGTTATAGGACAGGTAAGTGAAAGACCACCCTTCTTTCGTCTTCATTAACTAGGACACTTGCATAGGTATTCTCAGTCAATGTAATGTGTTAACTTTGTCACATGCAGGACCAACGGCGTCTAGGGGCTATCATCGTGCCAAACAAAGAACAGGTCCTTTTGGCTGCTAAAAAGCTGTCTATTAGAGACAAGCATGCCTCCGAAATTTGCAAAGAAAAATTAACCAGTCTCTTGTACAATGAACTAAGGACCTGGTAATATACATCAAGCTCAACCTATTTCATTAAGAATAAGTAGATGCAGAATGCATTTCCTCTTGTTGATTTATTCTCTGATGCCACTCATTCCTCCAAGAGCTATTTGGAAACCTTTTGCAGGACATCACAGTGCACATTTCAGATTGGACCTATTCTTATCGTAGATGAGCCTTTCGCGGTATTGTTTAGCATTTTAACGGTTGACTAGTTGTAACATCAGACACTCTGGCTAAACCTCTCCATCTTATTGCAGATTGATGGAGGTCTAATGACTCCAACAATGAAAATTCGTAGAGACAGAGTTGTTACTCTATATGCGCAGCAAATAGCCAAAATGTACACTTGAGCATCAATGCTATCGACACATTATGGTGATAAAATATACACAACGCAAGGGATATGTGCCCCTACAGCCACCGATTTTGCATGGTTTCGCGAAAGCATGCGTACCCACTGCTGTTTTCCTTAAGTACCAAGTAGAGACATTTTGGAATTGTTTTCTGTAATCTCTCACCTTAATAAAGGTTATCCCTGTATTTACATAATTATAATCGAAAGACTAGAGGTGAAACAGTAGGGAATTGTTTGCTCTGGCAATAAAAACGGTACAGTCCTTTCTTAACATAGTAGCCGATATGCAAATACTTCCTCCTATGTGTCCTCCTTGAGTTGATCCACTTCCATGTTGTTGATGCATTATTGAACTGAGTATTAAGGATGCACTCGAAAATATTTTCAGGAGACAGGATAAATGGAGACTATAAGGAAATCCTGATTCTTTCTTTTTCTGCAAGTTCTCCCATTGGTTTGAGGAGAATATAGAAATTCGTGAATGAGATAGGTCCAAGAAAAAGAAAATGCATACGAGCATGATTCTTTTCTTTCTTGATTCTTACACAGAAGCCTTAGAAAATTTAATCTAGCAAATTTGGATAAATGTATATTGCCACCTATTTTCCTTTTTTCCCTTATTAAATTAGGTAATTTCCTTCTAATGCCCCATATCCGAAAGGCATAGTCACTCTATAGAGTGTACTTATCACCTGGTAAGGGCACGTAAAGTTTCGATTCTACTCTTTCAAATCTTCAAGTTCAATTATTTATTTACCTAAAAAGGTGTCCCAATAGAAGGTGAGCAAATGCATCCATACTCCTTGCAAATGTCAATCTGCATATGTCCATCTGTATAGCTCTACATGTAACAATCAATACCAATCAATAAACTTAATTTAATTATAATCTTTATAATTCATCATAAAAACCCATGAAATCAGATCTTTATAATTATTTTGATAATGTAGACTCATTAGTGCCCTTAAATCATTTTAAAAGCATAGATCTGGCTCTTAAAGTTTGGGAGTCGATTTAAAAGCGTTAACCAATCTAATTTTTAGAATCGGTTTTGAAAGTATGGATATATGAATAGTAAGAGTCAATTTTGAAAGTATTGATCCATCTAATCCTGAGTATTGGGAGTCATTTTTGGAAAATGGGGAGCAAGTGCCTCAAGTCACCATTGGAAAATGCAAGTTTTATTGATTCAAAGTTTTCACAATATAAGTTCTGCCTAACTCTTGGATATGATGCCAGACAAGACCATCACATTATACATTAAATATGCAGCTAAAAATTAATCCATTTATCCACTAACCTAGCACAACTAACTTAGAACAATATATATACTCACATTGTTTGTTACGCAACCTTAGCTTGTTTCTCCGTTTCCTAAGATACCTCTAAAATCAATCAAACAAACTAGCTAAAATCCCGAAATTTGTGCTTTAGTTTGGTTTAGTTCATTCTTTTGATAATCCGAAGGTTTAAGACTTCTTTAACTCAATTTATTTTAACGAATGAATTATAAAGTATCATGGATTAGATTAGCCTAATTGACACGTGACACTTTAATTTATTTCCACGATTGCAATATTTTCTAAATCCTTTCTCCTACACGTAAAACTTTTCTTAGTCTGAATATTAGAGTCTTATCTATTATCAGATGTTGTGTTCAATTAATATTTCATATTTTGTTATCAGAGTTATATTTTCAATTGAAATTTTCTAATTTAAACCAAGTTTTCTATAAGATCTCATATTTAATAGATTCCAGTTAACATCAATGCTGTGATTTGAATCTCTTACTTTCTTACTAGTTCTTTGTTTTTCCTAATCTCAATGTTTTTTTATCTTTATACAATTTCTCTAAGCATGTTAAAAGTTTGCCCCAGAATCACTTTGTTGATTAGAATACCTAGAGGTGCACAATCACTTTGATTCCTCTCATTAAGTTATCTGCAACAGTCATTGTTACATCTCAAACTTAATTATTTCTTAATAATTGTTGTACCTCACAGGTTATATTAATTTCTTGACCAAGAGTATCCACTAAGAAAATCATTAATGTAAAAAAAAAAAAAAAAGAGATGAAAAACCAAGACAAGTTTCCTTTTTGAGTACGAGGATTCTAGTCAATGACAACAAAATCTAGAATAATATAGATCATATTAGATTAAATCTAATACTATATCATATATATACACACACATACATACAAGAGAACAGAGCAAATATAAGAATAACTATAAATGAATATGGATTATCAAAATAAATGGATTTTCATTTCAAATTAAAAATAAATTTTTTCCATTCCTATTATTTGAAAAAAAGGAAAGTTTGTTTTCTGTATCTTTTCAGATTGCTCCAATTACAGATGGGGGCTCAACCAAATATAGAACCAACAATTACTTTAAGATATATACTCAACGGAAAGATAAAATTTAATTTCAAAGGACCAGTTGTTCGGGTACTATATTTATTGGTGATATAGTTAGTTAATGTTCTAACGGTTAGCTAACGTCACTATTAGTTAACATGACTGTTATTATTTGATTATGCTTTTTATATATTTGGATTCAAAACACTAATATTATAACATTATAAAGACAAATAATGTTATTGGCGGAAAAGAAAAAAATACTAATAATGTTTAGGAGAAGAATGTGATTCTTATTTCTTATTTCTCAATACTACATGAGGATAGCCTTTTATAGGCTTGATAAAATATTTTAACGAAGGAAATAAATAAATCATAGGTAAGCAAATAAAAACTAGAAGCTAAATAAAGAAAGAAATAATTACATAAAATAAGTTAAAATATGAAATAATTAAAATGATTCTAGATTATCGATCTAAAATAAATCTAGTCAATCCGAGTTAAGTACAATCAAACTCTTCACACTCCTTCTTAAGTTGGTTCCTAGATATCTATCATACACAACTTGCTACTAAACTTTTCAAAGTTAGGATAGACCAATCCATTGGTCAATACACCAGCTACCTGCTCTATTAATGATATATAAGGCATGCACATAGTTCTAGTTTCATGTTTTTCTTTAATAACATGTTAATCAATCTCAATATATTTGATTCAATCATATTGTATAAGATTATTAGCAATACTTATAATAGCTTTATTTTCACAAGATAGCTTAATAGGCATGCTTAACAGTCTTCTCCATTCTTCAAGAATCTCCTTTAACCACAATACTTCACGTACTCCATTTGCCATAGCACGAAATTCCACTTTAGCACTACTTCTTATTATAACATTCTACTTCTTACTCCTCCATGTAATAAGATTTCCTCAAACAACAATAGCCAGATGAGATCTCCTATCAACTACAGAACCTTCCCAATAAGCATAAGTGAAAACTTGAATGTTTTTAGACTTAGATTTTTAAATAACAATCCTTTCCTTAAAGCTAAGTTCAGATATCTCAATGTTCTACACATAACATTAAGACGTTCTTGATGCAAAGAGTGCATGAATTGACTAACTATACTTACTAAGAAACAAAGCCCTTTCCTTCTCCTAAGGATAGGGCTGCTTCTTCTTCTCAATGTGTCTATCATCATTTCTTCCTTAGCCTTGGACTTAGTTTCTACAAGCTTGAAGTCACCTACAACCTTGTGAATGCTAAAGGATTGAAGTCACTTACAGTCCTTTCCTTAGAGCTACATTTAAATATCTTAATATTCTACACGTAACATTAAGGCGTTCTTGATGCGGAGAGTACATGAATTGACTAACTATACTTACTAAGAAATAAAGCCCTTTCCTTCTCCTAAGGATAGGGCCGCTTCTTCTTCTCAATGAGTCTATCATCCTTTCTTCCTTAGCCTTGGACTTAGTCTCCACAAGCTTGAAGTCACCTACAACCTTGTGAATGCTAAGGAGAAAAGTTTTACACAAGATTTTTGTTATAGCTCAACTCCTTACCTACTTCATTAAGGTCACAATGACCATCTTAATTGCTTTGACCTCATTTACTTGAAGCCTTTAGAGCAAACCCTTCAATTTGATCAAGTATGGCTTTTATGGATTGAGAGATTTAAGAACCTTAAGAGAGACAAGAGGTTGCTACTATAAGTACCTTATCTTTATTGCCTAAGCCAGACTTCTCAAAAGAGTTTCCTATGACAATGTTTTAACTCTTAAAAGGAATAGTTCGTCATCCTCTTCCTATAAAGGTACAATCTACAACTTTAACTACCATAACCTCATATGTTAATTCCCCTTCATCATGGCTAAACACTCCATGTAACCTACAATTTTAGACACAACCACTAATATCACTTCCACGAATAGCTTTGATCCATGTAAACAAACACTTCACCAAAATGGTTCAGAGAAACTTAGATTTTGCCTCCATGATCATTTAAGCTGAAGCACATCCCATTTTTTCGTTTATCATTACTATTAGGTCTACCACCAAAGTATGACCCAAATGACTGGCTACATAGTCAATGCCTTATACAGGGAAGAATATTATTGGAACATTCCATAACGTACTTAAATAGGTAAAATTGAAGGCTTTACTCTATTGAAAGGCATGCCCATTTTCCTTTACTTTAGATAAAGATAAAATTGGCAAAATAGTTTATAATACCTACTTAGAGAAAAAGGCTCTCAGTGCGAATCATGACCAAGAATAGATAAAGCCAGTCGCTGAATGGGTCTAAACTTGCTGAAAGCTTGAAGGGAAAATGATGAAGGTATGTGCAAAAGAACAAAAGCAAATGAAAATTAAGAAAAACCCACAAATAGCTCTAATGGATATAACGCACCAATGAAACTTCTGAGGACATACGGCATAACTCGATATGATGCATGAATTGGTCTGGTGAAGTTATTCGCCACCTAACCTTGCTTGAGGGTTAGGATAAGAGTGAAATGAATGTAAACAAAGTAGTGTTTACGAGAAAAAAATGTCAAGTGTATTAATGTTTAAAATTTGATTATGGCTATAGATACAAGGAGTATTTATATCCAATAAGTTAGGGTAATTTGCCTAAAAGGGAAAAGACAAAAAAAAAAAAACGTATTACACTAAAGAAGTAAAATATAAGAATATAAAAGGGTAAAAATGAATATTCAGGAAAAGCAATGATTAATATGGCAGATTCTACACGTAGTCCTGTATATGTAGCGGCAATACATTAGCAAGGCTATTAGAGGATACGGGTAGAAGAGTATGATTAGATTGTTGGTCCAAGCAAGGGTAACTAGGGGTTAATCCAAGGTCACTCTTTTGGTACCTCAGCAAGAATGAAGCCAAGTAGTTGGTCAGCTCGGACGTACGTGAGTACTCGAGAATGGTCTGGTTGTTATCTTGATAATCTACAATTCAATATACTTTAGAGAGATGGGAAATCATTCAGCTTGGTATACAAAGTAACTCGATAAAGAGATACTCGGTTTCGGTAGGAGTCAGCTAGAGCAGGAGGATTTGCCTTGCTAGTCCTTCCAATCCTTGGACTGAGCTGTTGGTTAAAGGCCTAGTAGCCTGATTCCTATCATTTCTTCTGGGTTGATTTAGATTTGGGATCAAATTTGAATGGTCTCCAGTCAGCTCTTTGTCGGGGGGATATGGATTGATATTGGCAATGTTAAAGGTATCAAAAACCCCATAAGCTTCGATCATCTCCAATTTGTATGCATTATCATTGATCTTTCAGAGGATTCTAAAAGGTCCTTTAGCCCATAGGGATATGTTGTTTTTCCTCTTGCTTGGAAACCTCTCTTTGCTTAAGTGCAGTCATACCAAGTCTCTTAGCTAAAAATGTTTGGCCATCCTACCCTTGGTCTTCTCTCACATACATTCGATGGCTTAATTGATGTGTCGAGTGACTTTATCATAGATGTGTTGAAGGGATTGTACTTTAGCTCTTACGTAGGGGTCCTTTTGCGCGGGTACAAGTACAGGGGTGTGATTGAAGGGCAACACGGGATTAAAACAATAGACCACTTCAAAGGGGGTCTCCTTAGTGGTGTCATGCATTGTTCGATTGTGAGCGAATTCAACAACCGGTAAGCAGATGTCCCATTCAGCCAAGTTCTTACCTACTGCAGCTCGAAGTAATGATCCCAAAGTGCAATTGACCATCTCTGTTTAGCGATTAGTTTGGGGATGCCAAGGAGTGTAGCCTCGGGCAATTCGTGATAGTCCAAGAACAAAGTCCATACTTAATTCGATCCATGGCTTCATTGGAATAGGCAAAGGCATTGCTTTTCCTTGTTCGGCTTAGTAATTAACCCTCTTGCACATGGTACAACTTTTAACAACTTGGTGTACATCTCACCTCATTCTCAACTAAAAGAATCAACCACTCAGCAATTCATATGTTCCTTTCTCCCTAAAATGTCTGGACAATCCTCCACTGTAGGCTTCCCTAATTAGCAGCTCCCGAAGTGAACAAGTCGGTACATAAAATTTTCCTCTTCGGAACAAGTATCCCTCCTCCGTATGATACTTATCTACTATCCTTCCATCGACACAATGTGCAAGTATAGGCTTAATGCATAGATCCCCATAATATTGTTCTTTGATACTCGTAAACCCAAACAATTTGGTCCGCAGTTCATTCAAAAGTACATGCCTTCTTGAAAGAGCATCTATAACTACGTTGCTCTTTCCCTACTCGTATTTTATCATAAAATTGAATCCCTTAAGGAATTCAATCCATCTTGCTTGCCGCTTTGACAAATTGGTCTAACTTCAGAGGTACCTCAGGGACTCATGATTAGTATAGATGACGAATTCTCTCAGCTGTAGATAATGTTGCCATATTTACAGTGTTTAGATAGAACTAAGAGGTCTTTGTCATACATACAGTAATTTAATTGAAGTCCTCTAAACTTCTCACTAAGATAGGCAATTGGTCAGCTTTCTTGTATTAGGACAGTGCCTATTCCAATGCCTGATGTATTACATTCTAGCTCAAATATTTTCTTGAAATTAGGTAGAACAAGTATAAGGGCAAGGGTCAACCTTTCCTTTATCTCGGCAAAACTCCTCTCCTCCCTTTCTCCTCATCGAAAGTCGATGTTCTTCTTTGTTAGGTTAGTAAGTGGTGCAGCGAGGGTACTGAAATTTCTAATGAATCTTCTATAGAATGAAACTAGTCTATGGAAACTTCTCACATCAGCATAAGTAATAAGAGTTCGCCACTCGATGATTGCTCGGATCTTTTCGTCGTCCATTCTTAAGCCTCCTCCACTTACTACGTAGCCTAAGAATACCACTTCCTCATGACAAAAGTAACACTTCTTGAGATTGCCGAATAATCTCTCGGCACAAAGGATATTCAATACGGTACGGAGATGTTTACAATGACTCGACTTGTGAGCACTGTAAACTAAGATGTTGTTAAAGTATACTACGATACACTTCCCTATCAAATGTCTCAGCACATGGTTCATCAGTCTCATAAAAGTGCTTAGGGGGATTCAATAAGCCAAAAAGCATGACCATCCATTCATAAAGTTCATGTCGAGTCTTGAATGTAATTTTCCACTCATCTCCTCGCCTTATGTAGATTTGATGATAGCCAGATTTGAGATCAATCTTGGCTCTACTCAATTCATCCATCATATCTTCTATCTTAGGGATTGGATACCTTTATTTGATTGTTATCTTATTCACAGCTTGACTGTTGACACACATTTATCAGGTACCATCCTTTTTTAGCACTAGAAGCACTGTTACAGTACAATGGTTGAGACTCTCCTTAACGTACCCTCTCTCTAGTAACTCATTAACTTAATGTTGGAGCTTAGAAGTCTATTCGAGACTCATTCAATAGGTAGGCTTATTCGGTAGAGTAGCACTGGATATTAAGTCAATGCAATATTCTATGCCTCGGAGTGGAGGCAGTCTTTTAGGTAACTATTTTGGAAACAGGTCAACATACTCATCTAACACCTCCTTTACCTCCTGGGGTAGTTTACCCTGCTCCTTTAACTCTAATAGTTGCCTGACCAACATGAAGGTCGACACATCAGCTTTAAGGGTCTCTTGGAGCTCGATTCTACTCATCATTAGAGCCTTCTTCAATCTACGAGCAAGTTTGGTCTGTAGTTCATTAACTTCACTTGGCAGCATCAAGTTCAACGTGATGTTCCTGCTGTCTTTCTCGAACGTATACGTATTCCGGTATCCATCATAGATAACGCTTTGCTAGCCCTTCTAATCCTTTGGCTTAGCTCCTAGTCAAAGGCCCAATAGCCTGATTCTTATCAACTTCCCTCTCATTGCTAAGCACTTGAGTTAGGCTTTCTTTATTCTAGATGAAGTATACAATGCTCTCCATCACTAAGAAAGGGGAAGAGCAAGTAAAAGAAATAACCTACCAATTTTCCTCCAAATCTTAGGCCATTCCCCACTACCTCTTCAAAAGGGGCCACCACAATGTCATCTCCATCTTTAAAATGAAGGGCAGTAGCTTAGTTTGTAGTTTAACTCTTGTTTAGCTAAGAGTTTTTGCAAGCTTATGCAAAAGATTTGGAGGGGCTCTAATAAAAAGAAAAGAAAAGAGAAATAGGAAGTAGCAACTTGCTTTAAAGAAGCTATTGCTGGTTTAAGGAAAGTGGTTTTAAAGGAACCAAAGAATCCATGACTTGTAAGGAGTTAGAACATTTAAGAGCCTTAAATCGAGTCTTCTTCTTTGGTTCTTTATCATTATCATAGGTTTAAGACCTTTTTTAGAAGATGAAGGAGGCCTTCTACCTCTGGTAATGTGGTGATGGTGTCATTTAGCTTTCTAAGCTCATACAATAACAAAAAGATAAGATTTGTCTACTCCATTAAAACTATACTAGGTAGTTTCTAGTTATAATGAGAAAGAAGTGTCTAAAGTTGTCTTTGGTTGTAACGAGAAAGAAGTTCCTAATGTGGTTTCTAGTAGTTCTAAGGTTAACTTGGGGCCTCAAGGAAAGGTGTAGCAGGAATGATGTAAATAGTCTTAGTTTGGCTAAGGTTAGTGCTTTTGATAAGCTTTAGGTTCAAAAGAATCCTTCCTTACCTTGTATTAGCACCATGCTCGTTGGCCAAAAGGGTATTCCCTTGATTGCCTATTCTAGTGAAAGTAAGGAATTCATAAATGATGCTACATTACAAAAAATGTCAAAAGTAGATGAATATATTTAGAGCCATGACATCCTTTCAGGTAAAACCTACCTTTGAAGGTATGGAAACCTCTGCTCTCTCCTCTAGAAAAAGTGTTTTCCAAATCCCTTTTTCTCCATATAGGTGAAAGAATCTAGAGGAATATTCTCATCGGCTTCTTCCTTGGATGTAGTCTATCATCTCTTTAGTGTAAAAGATGACATAGTCTCTTTGGAAGAATGGTAGTTAAGGTTGGTCCTAACAAATTGTTGTAGGTCCTTCTTCTTCAAATTTATAGATGAGGAGTCCCTTCTAAAAAATCGTACACTAACATTGGTATTTCAAAATTAGAATGTACTTAGACTAAGAACAAGGAAAATGCTAATTTAGATTAACTTGTGATGAGTTCCCATGGAGTTTCTCTACTAAAATGGGATTGGCTATGCTATATGGATGCTTTGTATTGGCCACGGAGAAGCGTATATGCTATGTCTATATAAAAGCTAACTTTAAATTTCCTTTTAAGTTCGATATAAAGCGAGTTGATGGTTTGAAAACTAAGGTCAATGTAGAATACAAAGGGGTTCCTCCTCATTGCATAGATGTAATGGTTTTAGGAGGAAGCTAAGGGCAAAGGTTGAAGGAGTTAAGGTCCTAAGGCTTCGTATAGAGACAAACTTGTTTGGAAAACCAAGCTTACCAAAGACTCTTTAATCATGGAGGCCTATTCTCTTCTTAGAGGGCAATTAAGTTAGCTCCATGGTCTTCTACGGTCTGGCACAAAGGGTGTACTCCTAAGCATTCGTTCATCTTTTGGGTGGCTACTCAAGAGAAGCAATTAACCTTAGACAGATTAGCTTACCAAGGTATTGCTCCCCATAATCAACATTTATTATGCAATCATAAGAAGGAATCTTACATACACTTGTTCTTGCTCCATGCGATTATGTATTAGATTTAGGGAAGAAACTCTAAGTCTATTTTGTACTAGCAATCTATCAGCTTCATTTTAACAAATTCAATGTTAGATTTTTTGGTAAATTTTGAGACCATGAAACCTTGTTATTTTAGATTTTCTCCTATGGTGGTTATATATTATATTTCAAAGGAAAGAAAAGACTGAACAGCAGGTTTTATGCCAAATAAAAGAGCCATTTTAGCTAGGTATGTTTTATCTTGTTTTGTTGTAAAAGATAGAGTGTCCTTATGAGTTAATACCAAGTTATTGATCGTTGCATCCTTTTCAATTGTAAGTGCTTTAATCAATAGTTCAAGTCTCTTATGTTTATCTTGCTTGTATGGTGGATTATACCCTCCTTTCCTTTAATGTGTATATGTGTATGTGTGTATATATATAACATTACAAAAAAAAAAAAGTTGGTTATTTTATTGAAGGAGGGAAGAAGATAATTTTCTTTGATTTTCTAAGTGAATATGGTATTTGAAGGGCATTGCCAAAAGTAAGGTGTTTTAATGGATTAGTAAAAAGGCTAGGTGGAAAGCAAGGGGTTAGAACCTTAGGAATATTTTGGAGGGTAATGAGAAAAAACCCAATGTAGTTAATACCAAACTGCCTTAACCACTTAGGGCAAATTAATCAGGAATCACACTAAACTTGGATGATCAAGGAACAAGTCTCTTTGACTTACCTTACCAATCAAACTGAGTTTTCCATATCATAGCCAATTCATCAAGGAAATAATCTAAAATTTTAAATTGCCCCAAGATTAAGCAACCACCAATCATAAAGTAATAACCAACTAAAGCACTTGAAAATCACTTAATAGAGTGGAACTAATGGGGAAGTTGCATTGCTCAAACCTTGTGGGACATTTATAGATTATTACAAGGTTTTTACACAAGATAATATCTTAAAAGAATCCTTAAAATATTGTCTAAAAAATTAAAGGGCTAGTAACGAGTCTAAAAGGGCATTTTTCAAGCCTATAACAACATTGATTAGGCTTGTGATGCAGTAAAAGCAACAAGAGAAATTCGATTTTATATTATTCTTGAATAAATTGTTCATCAAGAAAAAGAAAAAGATGAAATGAGCTTTTTATATCTAAAAAGAATCCCTAAAATGCATAAAATATTGCTTAAAAAATAAAGGGCTAATAACAGGACTTAAAGGGCATTTTTCAAGTCCATAATGCCATCATTTGAGCTTGCCCAAACTACCCTGCTATAGTACCCAAAAATGGGTTCTAGGAAATACATAATATTAAGAAGAATTTTTCTTAAATCAAAAGTTATACTTATTTAAGCATAATCAAGCTCTTTGAGAAGAACTCATCTTCATGTTGGAAACATCGTTTGGGTACAGCAGTTCTTCAAATGGGTAAAAGGGATAAATATTGGCTACATTAAAAGGAAAAAGCAAGCTCAATTGATACCATTATGGGCTTAGAAAACATCCTTTAAGGCCTATGACAGGTCCTTTTGATTTTTTAAGCAATAATTTAGGTGTTTTAGGGATTCTTTTTAGATATAAATAGTTTTTTTCGTCTTTTCTTTTTTCTTTACGAACATTTTATTCAAGAATAATATAGAATTGAATTTCTTTCATTGCTTTCACTATATCACAAAACTAAATTCAACTAGCAAGTTGAGCTAGGATAAGCGACAATTGGTTACTGATTTGATTTACTTCAATCACAATTAACTAAACAACCAAAGGCCTAGAACTAGAGGTATAAATGAATCAAATCTACTTGTAAGTTACTTAAGTTCAACTTAATAACAATTAATTGAATTAAAGTTCAAGGTAATAATATTTAACTCAACTAGATTGCAATCTTGATTGAGCTTAGTTTGAGGTTATATGTACATCATGTTAGAATTGAGTTTGGATTATAATTTCTTTTTTATAGATTAAGTTAAACGAGTTTGATTGAGTTAGGTTTGAGCCTTTCAAGTGTTACTTTAGGTTGAGCTTAAGTGTTTTTTTTTTTTTTTTTGGTGGCAACAATCAAGCTTGAGTTTCAAGTTCTAAGTTTAAGTTATCTCAACTCGACTCGACTCATTTACATTTCCACTTGGAACCACATCAATAAACCAGTCGATTGAATCAAAGAATTAATTAATCGGCCAAAAATTATTAGCTTCAAGTAAGGTGCTTACATACATTTGTTGCATGCTCACCTGGAGAAAGTGGTTTTTTTTTTTTCTCTTTTATTTTGTATAAAATTGTTATTATAGTATTAAGTTGAATTTTAGACATTGAATGATTAATCTCAATAAATTGTTATTACTCAAAAAATTGAATAACAATTCATTTCATCAACTTATGAATTACTATTCAATGGCCATTTATTTTCTTTACCATAAATACGATATGTTTAATAATATTTCATATCATTTTAATTCCTGTTGCAGTGCAATTAAATTTTGCCTTTATTTCATTTGATAAAGTAATCGGGTTATTGATATTCTCAAAGGCTAATAATTGCAGAAAAGTAAGCACACAACTCCCCGTACAAAAATACATGCAACTGTCGAGCAAAGATAACATTCGATGGCATCTTTTATTTGGTAACATTCAGTGGCACCTTTTTGGATCTAACTTGTAAGGCTATAAAAAGATAATGTAAACACATTAGAGTTAACTGCGTGGGTCATTGGCCCTATAAATATCGCCTGTCTTGCTTGGTGGATTTTGTGAATATTATTATTATTTTTAATCAATAACATTATATATTAGAATTTATGAAAAATAAATGCATATCTAATCCATCCGGTTGGGATATTAATACTCGTGCCAATACAGTAGCCTTAGCAAATAGTCATTGAAGTAATTACTTATTCTTGAAAGAATATACATAAACTCAATAGTTAATATTTGTATTGCTCACATTAATAAGAAAGTTACTAATTCTGGTGCTTTTCAGTTCGATCTGTTAATGTATCGCAGCATGCTTGTCGAATTTGTTGTAGCAACTTTTAGTTAGTGTTCAAGTTATAATCCTTGTATATTAGCATAAAAAGTATGTTAGATAATCGCTTGTATATTAGCATAACAAGTATGTTAAAAGTAAGGTTAACCTTTTCTATTTTCTGATTTATTTACATTAAAATAGATAATAGGAATATTGACAGACCTATAGGGGTTAAAGAGGCCTCTAGGCCTCCGTCCCCATTTTCAAGTTTAGAAAAATATTAATTATAAAAATCTTTAAAAAAATAATATATATATATTTCAAAGATCACATTTTAAAATGATGGTAGATATATATAACTAGGTGGTTAGTTGTATAACCATGCAAAAATGTCATTTCACTCTTTTAAGTTACAATTGTTTTTATGTTACTTAAATAATAGTCTTTTTTCCTTAAATTTTTCTTACAGTAATCAATAACATTAATTTTTTTTCCAAACTAATAACATTAATTAAAAATATAGTTCTCTTAAGAAAGGAAATTTTTAACATTCACTTAAATAAGACAAATTTGTTCTTTTCTAATTACGTAGTTTTGTATCAGTTACTAATTAGAATTACAGTACCTACTGAAAAAAGGAATTTTTTTACGGTAACGCAAACAATATAATATATATCGTACTGTTGGCAAAATAACCTGCTATAAGAGGTTAGCAGGTTACACTTTCCTTCCCTTTTTTCATTTAATTAATTACCAATATATTCTTAATTCCTTTCCTTTTTATTTTATCTACTTTTCCTATTTAATTAATATTCCTTTTTATATATTATTCCATCTCCATTTTTATAATTAAATGTAAATATCTCTATTATTACAATATCCTTTTTGTTTTTACAATTAAATATTAATATCTCTATTTTTTACAATATGTCTCCTCCTTTTTACTATTAACTATTAATATATCTTTCTTTTTTTTTACCTCCCTTCATTCAAAATATTTTCTAATCACCTAAATTCTTACTCCTTTTATACTAAAGTATTGTTTGCATAATTTTTCTTCATTTATTATTTACATTATTATTATAAAATTCATATAAACTAGAAATAATTGAATGTTTCATACATTTTTTTACATTACCTTTATAATTATTTCATATATGACTTTTATAATTATTAGAAAATGCTGAAATTATACAAAATTCATATAATTCGGTAAATTTCGTGTACAATTCATATGGACGAAACCCATTATGATTAATGAAAAATACTAAATCTATAGATAATTCATATAATTCGGTAATTTACATGTACAATTCATATGGATGTGTCCTATATATACTATTGTCTAAAGACTATATTATGATTAATAAAAAATGCTAAATGTATATGAGCCCCATAGTTTTCCGTAATTATTCTAAGCAGGTAATTTGAGGCGTATGTGAAAATAGGCCAATCGAGATAATATTTTGTGTGTGAATCCTAAGAGTTAAATAATGACACATCGTAAATCCAAAATATAGAAATATAATAAAATAATATTATTATAACTAAAAATAGATAATTTTACTAAATTACATTATATTGTAATTTATCTACCATAAATGTGTAAATTAGGTAACGGAAATTAATCGAACTTTAGAGATAAATTATTTGAACATTAAATTATAAAGTGACATAAAATAACATATAAAAATAGTATGTATACCTCATATGTGATTATTATATATAATTATATATCTGAAAATACCTAAAAATCCATATAATTAACCAAAAACTAATAAGAAAAATGATTTAAAAAATTAGGAAAATTACCTAGCAACCATAATCATTAGGAAAAGTGGACAAGGAGCACCTTAAGCCACACAAGGACACCTAATATGCATTATATTAAGAGTATTTAAGCTAAAATTAAAGAAAGAAAATCATTATTGCCAAACTAACTTTGGGATCATCATCCAAAACCTCTCTAGAACTTCAACTAGGTCTTGAAAAATCTGGAAAAATTATGGGAAGTTGAACATTAGTGAAGGAAATTTAAGGAAAATAAATAAGGATTAAAACTGTGCAAACCATATAGATTTAGAGAGTGCAAATATGGAGAGTGCCTGGAGGTGAATCACCACTATAGGGTGGCAATAGAAATGGAGCCCCACTATGCCAACATGGTGGTGGCAGAGGGTAGTGGTTAGATAGTGATTTTTCATTAAGTTAAGATTTTGGCTTAATTTTTTCATATTTTGTAAAAAATAATAAATTAATTCCAAAAATTATGAGAAAATTTATTTTGAAGTATTTTTACATGTACTTTTAAGAAAAAAAATATCATGTTGTAAAAATTTTAAGTGAATTTATGACCTCCCTAAGAAATTGCATGAGACCGATCGATTTTTGAAATTGTTTTAAATAATCCTATTATTGTTATTTTGAAATCAAAATTTTTTTGGAGCTTTCCTATATTACATGTATGAATCCTATGAAAAGATTTTGGCCAAAAATATTTTCCATGATTTTTCATAATTTTTTAGCCTCTAAAATTTAATAAAAATGTTATTTTTCAAATATTTTCATGTAACAAATTCTGAAGAAACCTAGTTATACTAGTTATGGAGCTCATTAGTGTTATATATCACTAAGGATAATGATCTAGAGTTGGTTGGATTGAGTGAAATTTGATGTATGCAGAAACCATTAGTTATGGCTTACATGTATTAAGATGAGGGTATGTGGATTTGGAATTATGAGTGATATGGTGAGCATGAACATGTTGAACCTATTGTTTGATCATGTTGTATCATGCTCGTAAACTGGAATAGGATGATGGGGTCAGTCACTGGAAGTAAACTTATAAATTGATTATGTTCAAAGAGTTCTTTAAACAGTTAAACTAGTGGAAGAGGGACTTAATTCTTGATATAGATGCTTAATTAGAAGGACTTACATCATAGACTTGTTCAAGAAGTATTTGGTAAGGGGAAATATAATTGAAATGGCTTTGGGGACTTGATTGGAAAATCAAATGGTGTGGAATACTTATAAGAAATGACTTCAGAGGCTTATTCTGAGAGTTGATTAGAGTAAGGAGTATAATTGAGACAACTTTAGAGACTTGGTCAAAAGGTTATTAGCTTAAAGAAAAATGTTCTAAAACTTCATCAAAAGGTTTTGAGACTGAAACTTGGTATTAGGCAAGTTTTCAAAACCTTATTTAGAAACTACAACAGCAAGTTGGAACTCAAAACAAAGCTTACACTGCTCTTTAGAGATAAATCACAAACTATACCTAAATTGTTAAAATGAACTTATCCACTTTATTTAGTAAAGCTAAAGCAATTATATTGTACATTTAGGAAAAAAATTGAAGTAGATAAGATCAACCATTGGGACTATCAAGTGTGATATGTCCAAGTAAGTGGGATAAGTGCTTTACCACACTTTGAGGTATTATTTAAGGACACTTGGAGGCCTTCATATATATCTTGATTATGATTGTAGGTTACTTGCTTGTGCGTATGCAATGTATGTGCTTGAATAATGTTTTGCTATTTAGAGTGCAGGATTTTATGTATTGGTTGTTTTATGGTGTTGCTGGATTGAACTATTTGAAACTGGTTGATCACCCCAAAAAGCAATATAACTAAAGCTCAACCTAACTTCTAATCAAACTTGCATCACAACTTACTTAGGAAATGATTAGGTTTCTCAAGCTAAACACAGACCCTTCAATGAACATAGCAAAAATTATCCTTTTCTCATCTTTAGTTGAACTAAGTGACAAGAGAGGGGGTCACAGTAAGGTTAGAGATGATGGTTTGAAGGTAGTCTCATACACAGTGTGTTTCTCCATTGCACAAGCCCTAGTTTGGTTCTGATCTTCGAAGTACATGGTGTCAAACTCCTTGAAACCTGGATTAGAGTGGGCATAATTTCTTTGATCTTACGATGATTGGTCAATATCGTTCAATGGCATTTGCTTAAGTATATATTACATTTAATTAACTTTGCTTGAAAACCCTAGTTGCTTAATATTAAATATATGCTATTGTCTTCGTCTCATTTACTGAGCAAGTTTTCGCTCATTCTCCTATAGTTATTTTGCAGGTTTCCCAGTAAATATACTAGTACTGCTCCAATTTCTAAAAGCATAGAGAATGAGGTCAGGGAGTGAGATTCAAGATCAATTAACTAGATTCCTATTTTGTTTATTAACTTTACTAACCTTTAGGAAAAACTGATAGGGCCTCTCTAGGTGACTCTCTAGTTTTCAGTTATTATTACCGATATTATGTTTTGTAAACTTATGGACTTTTTTAAATCCTTATTATGTCATTTTTCTGAAGTTATTTATAAAACTTGTTTTTTTTTTTTCTCGAGCTATTATACAATAAAATCTCTTTAAAAAGTTTTTTTAGAAAATTACACCATAGATTGATATCAAATAGATATTGAACTGGATAACTCAAAGTTATAGAGTGTTAAAGGCCTGGTGTAAGTTATACTTATGTTAGTAGCTAAAGTGGCTAACTTCTAGTTTAGATTGATTTATATGGTAAGCTGTTACTATAAACACCTCAGTTTTGCCCCGTTTTATTTTTTAAAATAAGGTAAGAGGTCCTAATTTAGGAAATATATAAAAAATAACAAAAAAATAAAAATAAAAATATAGAAAAAATAAAAAAAAAATAGAAAATTTAGGAAAAACCAAAAAATAAAATAATTAGAAGGATAGAATAAATAGGAGAATATAAAAACATAGAAAAATGTATTTAAAAAAATAAAAGAAAAAGAAGGGGCTGGTTTGGATTGAATTAGGTCTTAAACTTGGTCTATGTTATTGAAAATAGGGCTTAAGGGCCTAATTTGACGGCCATTTTTTTTTTTTAATGTGTGCATAGTATGTACCCCACACATGATCGTGTACCCCCATCTTCTTCTTCCTCACAAGTTTTTGGCTGATTTCTTGTCTTTTTCCCCTCTTGGTTAGGCTACTTCAAGTCATTTTTCAATCACATTTTTATACGATTTCACCTCAACAAAATTGTGTAGTACATATGGCTTACTTTTAAATTTATCCCAAAACCCATCTAAATTTAGTTGTTTACGTAGTTAAAATCGAGCTCTAAAATGGAAAAACAATTTATTTTTAGGTCAAAACCCATTAATGAAGTTCGCCGATTTAATTCGATTTCTTCAACATTCCAAGCTTAATCCTTATATTTACAATATAAATAAGGGTTTTCTTCTTCATTTCTAATACACACAATCACAAAAATCCATTTGAGGTACACACATACAATACTCTCTCTATAATATGAATTTTCTCCTTCTCTCTTTAGAAATATCATCCTCCACAGCAGCTTTGGATGAAAACCACCACTGCCATCAGCTTCCTCGTTCTTAGGAATCCTCGATCTAACATTCTGCTTGCGCTCAACCGTTCATCATGCCACCCAACCGACCTGACCCGAGTCCTTATCTTTGGTCTATCCTCTTTTCTTTTCCTTTTGGCTTTTTTTTTTTTATCGTGCTCATTTTTTTCTTTTATTTTATTATATTGTAATTTGTACTTGTAATAAAAAACTAATAATAAAAAAAAAGAAAGAAAAAAAACTGAAGAAAAAGGGAAAAAAAAAGAAGAAGAAAAAGGGTTAGACTAGTTTTCTATTCTTTATTTCTCATTCTAATTAAGACTAGGATAATAAAATAAAAATAAAAATAATAAGATAATAAAATAAAATAAGTGGACCGATAATTAAATTAGGTGTTATCACTTAGAGAATAGTTTTTCAATAAAGAGAAAATAAAATCGACTTTTTCAAAATTAAGGCCTTTTAGAATTTTAAAAAATAAATTAATTAATTAGGACCCTTTTAGGAAATTTTCAAAATAAAAAGTTAAAAAATGTAAACCTGACTGTTTCTCAAAATCGAAATCGATATCAAAATCAACTAATAAACTAAAATATTTTTGGAATGAACTACGGTAGTCTAATCTTAAATAGCAGGTACGTAGGTACCTATACACATGGAGTGACTTAAAATATGAAAAAAAATTATTTTCCTCCTTTAGTAAATAATTCTTTAAATTTTTATTTTTTTAAATAGATATAATTTCAATTATCGCTTGTAAATAGATATTATTAGAAGGGTATTTAAAAAGTAAAATTAAATTCGAAAAATTAGTAGTGCTACCCATAAGGGCTTAAAAGAGTAGCCTCCAAACTCGATCTCTAGTTCTTAAAAACCTTTTTTCTTAAATTGATTTTTTACGTAACCCAATGTTTAGATTAAAATCAATCCACTCAATTGGTTTTAATTTAAATCTTTTCCTAATCTTGGTCGGGTGGTGACTCCAAGTATTTTTAAAAACTCGTTTAAAAATCAAGTTTTTCATTACTCCTAGTTGAGGGTTAGTATTAAATGAGTTAAGGTTTACTATTAATCAGGTTAAGGAAAATAATAAAAACTGAGAAAAAATTAAGCTCGATAGTTATGACTCTTTGGTTTGGGGCATGAAAATGTATACATAATTTATATAATTCGATAATTTGCATGCACAATTCATATGGATATAACCCATATATATAATTGTTTATAAACTATATTATATATATATATATATTTTGTTCATACAATTAAAATCGTGGTTCATTGAAATTAAAAGATACGTACCATATAGATAAGATATAATTATAATGCATACATATAATTCACATGGTGGTAATCCATATATATTATTGTCAAATTAAAATAGTATATTTATTATTGATTTGTAATGAATATATAGTAAATGTTTATAATTCATATATAAACCATGCACATAATGTATATATAGTTCGTATGTATCATTGCTAGTACATTATACTATATTATATATTACTACACTAAGATCATACATCAGTGATTTATAAATTACATTAATATAATATATATAATTTTGTATTCAAAAATTGTGCATTGTAATATTACAATATGTACGTAGTGTTAAAATTTTATATGACACAAGCGTAAATTTTATAGTGACATGTATATTAAAATTAAATACAATAAATAAACTATTTTTTTAGTATAATTGTCGATAGTGTAACATTACTTTCGACAGCTCATGTTACCATCCATCAACAAGATCATACCAAGATCCTACCATGTTCGATCCTCTTTTACTGTAAAGGAGTTGGGATTTACTAAAATGGTGTTCATGACTATCGATGGCTAGACGTTGCTGTCAACAATTTAACTTACCATCAACAAAGAAAATCTATCATGTTTGGTGATCTTTTTACTGCAAATGAGTTGGGTTTCATTGGAATGGAGCCATCACTCTCAATAGTTAGATGGTACTTTTGACAGTAAAATCCAACTACTAACAATTTTTTAAAAACTAGAATGCTCAGCATTGTGATATTTTTATAGTAAAGTCTACTCCCTTCATTAGTAAACACATAATTCTCTACATTAAAACCCTAACGGCTCGTTTACTTCATAGAATAGAATAAGAGGGAATGAAATTGGAATTTCTTAAGGAATGAAATAAAGGTGTAATACATATTACTTTGTTTAGTTAGATTTATAAGTAATCTAAGAATAAACATATAATATAACTTTAATTATTAAATTATTCTTGACCTTTTTTTTTTCTTGACTAATCCTAAAGTAATAGGTGGTAATAGTTAGTTGTAGTGGTAGTGGTAGTGGTAGTTAACTGTAGTAGTGGTGGTGTAGTGACCGTAGTGGTTGATGGTGGTAATGGTAGTGGTAGCTACAGTAGTTAGTAGTGGTAGCGGCAATAGTAGTGGTGGCAGTAGCGACGGTAGTAGTGGTAGTTAGTGCAGTGGTGGTAGTGACAGTTGTAGTAGTAGTGGTAGTAGTAGTGGCGACAACAGCGGGGTTGGTGGCCGGTGATGCTAGTGGCAGTGACAGCAGTCGATGGTGATGGTGGTAACGACAATGAAGGTGGTGATAGTGATGGCAGCGATGGTTGGTAGCAGTAGTGGTAGTGGTAGTGGTAGTGGTAGTGGTAGTAGTGAGAAATCATGATTCCTTGGTTAAATCAAGGAATCCCTCTTATTTGGTTTCAAATAATAAAGATTCCTACGAAATTACGATTTTATGACAAAAAACCAAGTAAACATCGTAATAAGGAATAAAGAGGGAATGTAATTCCAATTCCCTCTAAGTGAACATGCCATTTGTGTACCTTGAATACTTTGAAAGAACAAAAATAACAACTCCTACAATCTCAATACGGATTCTAATAAGCATACATTTGATTTGGATTGTGAAAATGAAGACGGATACGATGTTTATGGCGATGATATCCAAACGGATGCTGCATATGATGAATTACGTGATATTCCAATCTCTAATGATGGTGGAAATGATGATTTTTCTTTGCACAATAACGTCACTACTATTGACAATTTATCATTCTATATAGGTTTGCATTCAATTAAACTTCTAGTGGATAAAAAGTTTGCATCATTTCTAGAAGCCAGAGATTTCTACACTAAGTACACAACTATAAATGGGTTTAGCACTCGTTTACATGATACTAAAAAAATGAGTAAAAGAAGGTGAGATTGTGTCTATGGGTATGCAATTGGGGGGAGGTTAAGGGTCAACATCATCTTGATAGAATCAATCGAGTTAGAAAGGAAAGGGCATTGATTAGAATTGGTTGTCCAACCATGTTTAAAGTTAAACTTGTGGAAGAGGATGGACTTTAGGAGGTCTTAACTATAAATACTAAACACAACCACGAGCTTGTGCTACTACCATAGAATTTCTTCTTAAATTCTAATAGGTTTGTTTAGATGCTAATAGAGTTAAAATCAAGAGCATGTTAAATTCTACTATCTGGTTGTGTAATATAATGGAATATCTAGTTTATCAAGCTGGTAGATATGAGAAAGTTGGATCTATAAGGAATGATCTATACAACTATATCGATAAGCAAAAGCGGGTGGATACCTCTGATGGTGATGCTAAGGCAACCTTGCATTCTTAGTGAGCCAAAAGGAAGCTGATCATAGGTTATTTTATGAGTACATCATGAATGAAGAAGGAGAAGTTGGATATTTTGGTCAAATTCGACATGTCAACTCGACTATACGTATTTTAGAGATGTTATTGCTTTTGATTTCACATATCTATTAATCAAGTACTTGATGTCGGTGGTCATATTGGTTAGTGTTAACCATAACCATCAGACATACATCTTCAACAGTACATTGTTAGATGATGAGACGGAAGAGGTGCATAGCTGGTTGCTTGAGGTGTTTATGCATGCAATGAAAGATAAAAGGCCTATGTTAATTAGCATATATGGGGATAGGGCAAGGCGGGTAGCTATAATTTTTGTTTGTCTTAAGGTATAGTACCGCCTTTGTTCATGGCATCTTGAAAGGAATGCAGCATCTCATGTTCATAGTGACGGGTTCCTCTGATATTTCAAGAGATGCATGTTTGATATAGAATCCATCGATGAATTTGAAGCAACTTAGGCAAATATCCTAAAAAGGTATAAACTTGAAGACTATGAATGGGTGGAGGAGTTGTACTAGAAGTGGTTCTTTTAGGCACATGTGTATTTGAGGGGACACTTTTAGGCTTTTAGGTCAAGTATCCAAAGATGTGAGAGAATTTATTCATTTATGGAAGGAAATCGTTCTACTTCTAGGAGGTATTGGATATATCAAGTAGTTTAGCACTTTGAGAGGGAGTTAGCTAATTTGAGGTATGCAAAGCTGAAGGCTGACTACAAGAGCGTACCCACAAAACCGGTTATGCATACTATACTCAAGAGTTTTCAAAACCATACAACCTCCATATACATGAGGGTACCTTTTGAAAAAGCAAGATTAGACATTAAGTAAGAGGCCTTATGGGTTACAGACCTTCGCAATGACAACTAACTTGGGGTCACCATCTACACTTTATGCTACTATTGGCACCCTTCCAGACTTGTAAGGGTGACATTTAAAAATTTATACCAATCTATTAATTGCAAATGTTGACACTACAAGACTATTGGATTTTCTTATAGCCATGCCTTTCATGTGGCTAAATTAAAGTTTCTTAATATGCCTCAGAATCTCATATCACCAAGGTAGACTAAATTGGCAAAGAACATTAATGGAGGTGATGGGGCTATGCAAGGCTATGCAATCATGATGGCATAAGTCCTATATGGTGCAATATCAGCTGCTAGCTGAGCTATCTGTCATCTTGGGTTAAAATCGGAGATAACCTTTTCCTAAATAATGAATGAGATCACACATTTGTTCATGAGATGCAAAAAGCTGTGGATGATGTAGATGTCACTTTAACACCCGGCAATGCGATGGGTGTTACGCCCTCAACTCAATGAGTCATAATAATCTCGCTGTATAAACCAACATAAGCTAAAAGCTATCCCCTTAGCCATTAATATAGGTATAGGCCACACAAGGCAAATAATGACTCAACTAGCTTTGAAGTAGTTAGGTGGGCACCTGGAGTAAATAAGACATGTGGAGTAATATTTTACAAAATACATATTCTCATACTTACATATAGTTTAGTTCTTTTACATAACTTATCATACATCAAAAGTTCTAGAATTTTCAAAGGAAACTTTACATCTCTACATGAGAAGTATATTACTTATATAGACATAACAGCAAGCTAGTGAAGACTATAAGGCCTTCTAGGAAGATCTTATAATCTTCCTATAAAAGAAAAACAAAAGTGTCATGAGCTTCAATAAGTTTATTAGACTTCATAACTTCACTCCTTAGCCCGTTAGAACTAACCTAAGGGCAACTATAACAAGGCATCTTCTAGTACTACTCTACACCTGCAAAATAATCTATTAGGATGTGAGCTCAACTAACTCAATAAGAAAGGACAGAGTCATAAGAATGCATTACAAACATGGTTATTCAATCATTAATTAAATGCAAATGCAATGGACAAATAATATAGCATCTTATAATGTTTAACCGGTTCATTGTGAAGTTAGAGTAATTTTGTCCACTCTAATTTGGATTTCGACAAGTTTCAACACGACACTATTAGATTAAATCTGGGCTTATGCAATAGAGAATACCCTTCTCCCTACACAATAATCAAACCCTGGTTCCCAATCTTGCTGAGGCCTTCTCTCTTGTCACTTAATTCGACTAAGGGTAAGAAAATGACCATTTTTGCTATCCTCATCGAAATGTTGATATTTAATTTTATAACCTAATCGTTACCCCTATTGAATTATCGTGAGTTTTAAGTTAGGTTTTTGATTAATCCGGATTATGAGGTGATCAACCAAGTTCATATATACAAGACAATATATATATATATATATATATATATATATATTCAAGCAAAAAGCATTACTCAGAGTTCAACTCCTAATTATCAATTAGTATCTCAAGCACATACATAGCATACGCACATACAATCTAACTATAACCACAAACAAGCATTCTTACTCCTCCAAGTATCCTGATATGATATTTTCAATATGCCATTAAGCATAAATCCCAACTTACGTGTGCTTATGAGTATCTTACTCTTTACCGTTGCCTCCTTGATCTTTAGTTGTCCCTAGAAATACAAAATAGATTAGTTTTCAAGACTTAATTTATTACTCATTAGTTTGTTTCATATGTTTTTAGATGTTTAGTTGCAAATTTTATAAGTTAATTTCACTTAAAGATTATGATTTCTTGACCAATTCATGATTTTTACAAATTACCCTAATCGGTTGAATCCTCTAAGCTATCATCTGAGTGGATTTATAATGGTTTTCTTCAGCTTAAAATCCTCCGAGTTTAGTTCCAAGTGGATTTATAATAATTTTCTTTAGTGAAAAATCCTTTAAGTTTCTCTCTAAGCTATACAGGGTTAATTTGTTACACCAATTTTATCCTCTAAGGCAGCCTCTAAATTTCACTAGGTTAAACTCCCTATTTGAAAATCCTTTGAGCTATCCTCTGACTCTGTTATTTATAGAAGTTTTAATAAAATCACCCTCTAACTAATCCTTTGCTTCTATTGTTTTCACATTTATTTAAGAATTTTTGCCTTTGACCTACTCTCTAAGTATCAATTTAGTGCAAAATTCATTATTTGAATCTTCTAAGTTATCATCTGCTCCTAACCAAAGCCCTAATTTTAGCTATTTTACTAAATTCCTTTTAAGTTATAACTATAGAATCAAATGAAAATCAACAATAACACTTCAAACACACTTTCCTCTCAAATACACTTTCCTCAATTCTCATTACTTCCATAACTTCATTCATTATATCACAATTCACCATTTATTTTCAAATACACTAAATTAGTTAAATACCAACTTCAATATTTAAGGCCAGCTACCAACTTCCATTAACTCCTCACTGTATTAATCAATCCCAATCATTGTAGAACAATATCTATACTCCAAATATGATTCAAACTTAGTATCTAAGTAAGATTATGCAAGGAAATATATTAATTGTTACTAAATATACCATTTTAAGCATCATTTTAGGCTCAAAAATCAAATGAAAATAAAAAACTAGTATCATAAAAAACTTTGACATAGCAATTTAGTATTAACTTAGGAGAGTTTGTAGACAAAATTTAAGATAGAAACCATGTCTTTTATCCAATTTATTTCAACTTCAAAAATCGTCTAATTTCTTCAATTTCTTAAGGATATATATATTAGCTATTAAATTTATACAAAATGATATTTTTCCTATATTTTATACATAAAAATATATAAGAATAATTTTTTTTCAAAATTTTATAGGCATTTTTAGTATTTTTATAAATTTTAAAAATATCGAGCAAGAATAGACACCTATCGGAAAGTTAGCCTCCAGCCACTAGTGGTTGCCCCCTCCTTGTTGGTAGCGCTAGATAGTGGTTGTGGCTCCTAGTAGTGGTGGTAGTCAAGCTCTAGCAATTCCCTAACCTTTCGTACCTTTTAATGGTCAGATTGCACCTATTTTGTGTTAAAATTTTCCTAATTTATTCTTTTGATCTCTAGATTCAACACTTAATTTTTCCAAATACTATTATGCATGTGTAATCCAGTAGAGAAGGTTTCTAGATTTTTAAAATAGCTTAGCTAATGTAAAAATGATTTTCTTTCTCTCTCTTCTATATTATTAGCTTAAATAGCATATCCTTTGTGCATGTTAATGAACTTTAAAACACCAACAGTTGTCATTTGCTTCCATATGCCTAATTTACTAAGTTACTAGCTATTCCTAATTTTTTATGCTTTTTTTTAATGATTTTTATTAATTTTCTTAGATTATTTTAGCCTAAATCACATATATTAAGGTATCTTAGTTAATTACGAGTATACATATATACTTAAAAATTACACACAACATGTATGTATATCTTATATATGTTATTTTATGTCTCATATAAATTTTACTATATATATAACTTATCTTTAAAAGTTTATGAACTAACAAAACTTATTTTACATAATTACAGTAAATAATACGTAATATAATTATATTGTACTATTTTAGCTATATTATTATTATTTTATTCTATTTTTAATATTTGAGTCCATAGAGTCTCCTTGTTTAATGTCTTAAGCTTATCCATAAGTTTTTAGGTTAATCGAGTTAGTTACACTGAATCTTAAATTTAGTCGCTCGATTCCTATTTGTCGAATATAGGGCTCATAATAGTCGGTAAGACTCTTTCATCATTTTTCCCTATTATATTTGTAGTTTCTTACTATATCTGATTTCACAATACTATACAAGTAAGATTAAGGATCCAAAAGTTGTTTAAGTAAAAGGATCTTCCAATCAGTAATCAAAGCGATTAAGAAAACAGGTTCGATGAGGTTTATGTTAGTAGGAGGGACATAATTGTCTCCGTTGCCCAGGAAATCCTAAGAATGTTGGTCGAAACAATAGTAGATGTGTAGATCCTACAATAAATTTGGATAGTTCATCTGAGGAAAACATTGCGACATGCCCTAGATTATGCACCTTAATCTAAGAGAACAAACCATCCTCAGTTTTTGATCAAAGCACAAACAACATTGATCCATGCGATAAGGTCTTTTGACCTTGCGTAAGCATTAGAGTAGTACATATGTATTTGAATGGCTGCTTCAAGTAATTGTAGTCTAATTTTGCTATATAGAATCATTCTTATAGTGTAAATACCTTTGTATTTCCCTCACAACATTATACTTTTGAATGCTATAGTTTTATTTTATTGTATATTATAATTGCGATGTTGTTAGCTTTTGCATGAAAAAGTGGAGAAGTGGATTACTGCAATAAACTGTTGATAGTATACTTGTATCCATCAATAATTTTGTTGCCTCAAACCAATAAAACAATCAATAACTGTCGATAGTGTCAAGGATACTATTGATAGTTACAGCAAATATATACTTTAATGGACTCTGTTTTACTTTAAAGTGATGAATTTTACAGTTAATTCATCATGATGGAACGCAACTATCGACAATGTACCCTATTTCTATTGATAGTTGTATACGTATGCCAAAAAAGTTTCAACAGTATCCTTAATACTGTCGACAGTTATAAATATATACTGAAATAGACTTGTTTTTACTTTAAACAAATGAGTTTTATAGTAAAAGAGAATTCCTTTACCATGCTGGAAGACTAAACTGTCAATAGTTATACTAGTACTGTCAATAAATATAGATCATACTACAATCCAAGCTTATATAGTTTAAAGGAATACATTTTATGATAATGGAGTGGTATTTTACCATGATGGAGCATAAACTATCGACAATTAAAGTGTAACTTTCAACAGTTTCATCAACAAATGAAGTGGTATTAGTTGATAGTTGTACCAATATTATTGACAAATATAGATCATATTACAATCCAAGCTTATATACCATAAAGGAATATGTTTTACTGTAATGAAGTGGTATTTTACCATGATGGAGCATAAACTGTCAATAGTCATAGTGTAACTTCGATAGTTTCGTCAATAAATGGCACAAAATAAAAAATAAAAAAACCCCAAAAACCTTAAGTATATGAACCCAGACCTAAATCAACCCTAGACCCCACATAGTTTGTCAATAGCCTACTCTTCTCAAATGTACACAACACCCCAATTAAACCTTAACTTTAACAAATCTATTGCAAATTTCATCGTCCATGGCGCCACATAGTAAATCTAACAAGAGTAAGCAAAGGAGGGAGGGCCCATCTTCGTCGAATATCTAGCTCGGCAAGCTCTCTGCTTATGATTTCCCCCTTGAAGCCCATTATCTAAGGTATGAGTAATTTTTTGCTAAACGTAATTTCGATTACGGTAGGGAATTTTATATAGATTTTGTGAATGAAATTTGTGGTAGGTTTTACTAAAATTTGAAAGTTAATGGTATTATTAGGCTGCTTAGGATGATGAATTAGAAAGTATATCTACATTTAGTCCAAATTTTTTATTCAAACATGACGTCGAGTAATGTAATGATTGATTTATGGGACCTTAACATCGTCGCTACAAAGTTTCAGACATTTTTAAGTGGAATTCCTATTCCTGCCAACCCTTAATTTTTCTTTGACATTTTATCAATTGAGTTTTGTTGTTTAGGGGGGAGGGGTTCGAAAATGCCTTCCAAAGGGTATTAGGATAGCAACGGTGCTTGTCAAATGTTATACGGTGACTTAGGGAGATTAAACAGTAACAATTGGTCAAGGATAGTGCAAGTTATGGGAATGAAGAATTTGATTGCCCATCATAGGATTCTTCATTTTATGGTATCATACCGTATGAATTGCCATTCTGGGGTTCATGCTAGTACTTATGTAAAAGATTGATGATTGATGGGAGAATTCCTAAGCAATCGAAAGATTCATTTAGAATACTAGAACATTTACAAGATCAAGAAGGCCTTATCGTCTAGGAGAATGACATTTCCTTATGCAAGAGTCGTTTCATATTTTTAGAAGAAGCAAGGACTTATCTTTGATGGTGAACTTACTACTGATAAAAACCAAGAGAGAATTGATAGGTCAACTCTTATAAGAGGCCATTATCGAGAATGCTAAGAAGGTAAATGGGTTTCTATCCAATAACTAATGGACAATGCATGATTGTTAGATGATGAAGAGAATGATATTGAGGAGAGTGACCGTGCATATTTAATGGAACAAGTAGACAACATAATTTGGCAAGTGGATAGCCTTAAGACATCCATTAGAGACCTTAAGGGAGAAGTTCACCAAGTTAAGGAAACTTAAGATAGAGGGTTCGATGGCTTGTATCAACAATTTCAGCTTAGTTAGCCAGCACAACCATCATCATCCAATCTATTAGCTCAACAAGATAATCAATAGTGATCGTAGCTATTCATGAAGGTATAATCTTCAGTATTAGCGGTTGCAATCTCATTTATATAATACTATTGGACTTACATTGTTTTGTTCGTTTTATAAGGTTTAAAGAGTTGTCATTAGATGGGTTGAATTGACTAGAAGGAGGAATGTTAGATAATTTTGTTCGTAAAAATGATGACTATTTGTTTGTTGTTGGATAACTAAAGAATGTTTTCCATTTTGTGTTCAGGACTAATAGCTAATGTACTTGTAAGGATTAGAAATGCACTTTCTCTTATAAAGACTAATGGCTAATGTAGTTGTAAGGATAAAGTTTTCCTTTTCCTTGTACTAGGCATTAAAAGATGCTTCATATGGTATATTTTATTTGAAGATGTAATGAGCATTATATACTTAAAGTGACTACATTTGTTTCATCCTTAAGTTGAATGGCTTATGTGATTTTGCTAACATACTATGTTCATGTTAAGATATTTGTAAGAGTACTATGAGCTTAATCTATTTCTTTTTGTTGAGTGTTAGAAAACTACAATACTATCTATGTATGTGCTAACCATGTTAATTACGTATGTAATTGAAACAACTTTGCACTATAGTTGTGATTGCCTCTCAATCAATTGTGTAAGTCTCATAAACATTGTTTAGCACTTTATCATTAAAACAAGGTACTACGTTTAACTGTGTAATTGTATGTATGTAATAGATATAAGGTACCACAATCAACTATGTGAATGTGTGTATGTAATAGAAACAAGGTACCACAATCCTCACCATTGAAAGATGCCTTTAAAGAATGGCATTTGCTAAATTACAAAATCTGCAATAACATGTTAACAATCTTTGCATACTGTCAATAATTTTGTGCTCTCGAAAACAAATACAAAATAAAACTATTGACAATGTACAAGTACTGTCTAGAGTAAGGCAATTTATGCACTAACATCTACCCAAATGAATGTGAGAGTGCTATTGCAATGATGTGTCGATGTAAGATGAACACTATTGAAAGTGTTATTACCTAGAAAATTAATCTAATTTACTAAATTGTTGATAGTTTTTTGAATAGTAAAATGGTTCCTATACAATAAGGTCACCACTTCAATATAGTAAAATATGATTCCTTTATCGTAAAGCTAGTATTTTAGTAGAGTAAAATATGGTTTCATTACAGTAAAACAAGCCTCATTTATAGTAAAGCGGGCTTATTTACGGTAAAGCTAGTATTTTTACATAGTAAAATGGGTTCCTTTACGATAAAAGATGTTGATAAAGTGGAGTTCCTTTACGGTAAAGCTAATATTTGAGCATAGTAAAATAAGATCCTTTATGGTAAAATATGCTTCCTTTTTCAGTAAAGTAGGGATCCTTGACACTAAATCTAGTATTTTAGCATAGTCAAATGGGCTTCTTTTATGATAAAATTAATTTCCTTTACAGTAAAGAGAGCTTCCTTTGTAGTAAAGTGAGCTTCCTTTACGGTAAAGCTAGTATTTTAGCACAATAAGATGTGATTCCTTTAAGGTAAAGTGAGCTTCATTTACGGTAAAGTTAGTATTATAGCACAGTAAAATGAGGTTCCCTTACCATAGAAAAAGCTTCTTTTATGGTAAAGCAGGCTTCCTTTACGGTAAGCTAGTATTTGAGCATAGTAAAATATGGTTCTTTTTTGGTATAGTATTCTTCCTTCACAATAAATCTAGTATTTTAGCACAATAAAACAGGGTTCCTTTACAATAAAATTAACTTCCTTTAGGTAAAGCCAATATTTTAGCACATTAAAATATGGTTCCTTTACAGTTAAATAAGCTTCCTTTATGGTAAAGTGGTATTCCTTCACAATAAATCCAATATTCGAGCACAATAAATTGGGATTTCTTTACAATAAAATTGTCTTCCGTCACGTTAAAGTGAACTTTCTTTACAGTAAAACTAAGTATTTGAGCATAGTAAAATGGAGTTTCTTTACAGTAAATTGAACTTCCTTTATAGTAAAGCGAGCTTCCTTTGTGGAAAAAATGAGGTTGGTTTGTCATAATGTACCCATCTATTGATAGTAAGTACACACAATCAATAGTTTTTAGGCCTTAGCAATTATAATCCACTAGTAAATTGTTGACATTGTGTTTATGCTATCAATAATTATGCCTTTTAGTAAAATATGGTTTCTTTACAGTAAGGCAAGCTTCCTTTATAATAAAAATTTCCTTGGATACAATAATTTTACTTATCTGTTGACAGTAATGATGGTTTAGTTGACAGTTGTTAACCTTATGAAATATTGCAACATTGTTAACTGTTGACAGTTTAGAAAAGTAATGGCACAACTATACTATTTAGCATGAAAATAATAAATTCAAAATACAACAAATTAAGAATATAATAAAATTAGCATGCAGTAAATTTAAGAATACAACAAATTGTGTAATTTTAGCATATAATGGTGCTATTCCTTTATAGAAAAAATTTCTTCCTTTACAGCAACATTCACTGATACGTACATTAAAATTGAGTGAGTTTGTAAATGTCAAAGGTGAGAATATAATTTATAAGATCTATACAGAAAAAGGACAAAAAATAGCAATTGTCTACACATACTATCTTCATAAAGCTCTTTTACGTTTGTCGAGTCTAGTTTTTTCTCGGTTTTTAAAAAAATAGACTTCTTTAAACCAATCAATATTAAACCCTATCCGTTTAATATTAATCATCGACTAGGGCTTAAAGAAAACTAGTTTTTCTTTTTTATCTTTGAAAACAGTTTAGAGTTGCCAACCAATTGAGGTTGAGAAATGGCTTAGTTAAAACCAAATAAGTAGATTTGCTTTTGATCTAAACACTGGTTCATGTGGAAAATCAATTTTTGAAGAAAGGGTTTTAAAGAAACCAGAGATACGAGTTCGAAGGTTAAACTTTTTAAACTCTTACCGGTACCATCACCTTTCTAAATTTAGTTTTAATCTTCACAAATCACCTTTTAATAAATTATCCTATAAGACAAAATTCAATCATTAATTAATGAAACTGGATCCTACTAAAAATTTAAATTAAATTGCAAGAAAATCTAAGATTTTTTCGTTTTTTTATTGAATTGAGTAACTAAAAGTGAAAAAACTAATTTTTTTTCATTTTTTTATCGTCGTCCTAAAAGTACCTAGGTGCCTACGTTCTTACTATTCGGGATCAAACATATATAGTTCTTTTTATAAAACTTTAGCGGGTTGGTTAATTTTAATTTTTGAAAAATATCGAGTTTACATTTTTACCCATTTCAATTTATTTAAGGAAAAAAAAAATTTCTAAAAAGTCCTAATCGGGGTTTTATTTCTTAAAAACTTTAAAGTAGTCCTAAGTTGGAAAATAGGTTGGTTTATTATTATTATCATTATTATTGTTAAAAATAGGTTTTCTAAGTTATGAAACACTTTCCTTCTCTATTATTATTATTATTTTCTTTATATTATTTCCCTTATTTTGTTTTATTTTTTATGATTTTTTCCTTGTTTTAGTTTCAATCATGGAAAGTAAACAAACAAATTAACTAAGTCACTCTATCTTTTTTCTTCTTTTCTTTCTTTTTATTACATTTACAAATACATGAGTAATAAATAAAAATAATAAAAATAAAATAATTAAAAAAAAGAGTTGAATATTGGGTTAGCTCCGGTTGACTTTGGGTCAACTCAAGTCACTAGGTCTTCTCCAATAGCAACTATGGAGATATGTGTTTCTAGACACTTTGAACACCAAATTGGATGGGGAAAAGGATTTTCATGAGTTTCCTATTGGTGCATATGGGGGTAGACTTAATGCTACGGGCTACGGTGTTGGTTTGGCGGTTATTTGCACTCGGTCACCGGTGATGATGGTAGTCGACGCACATAGGTAATCACTAGTGACAAGCTAGTGGTTTGGCTAAGGGTTCTTGACAACCACAATTTCAATCGTAGTGGTGGTTTGCTTCAAAAGTGGTGAATATTGGATTCCAAGAGAGAGAAAGGGAGGCAGGTTAGAGAGAGAGAGAGCTTTGATTCTAACTTATCTCGAATATTTCAAAGCTTAGTTATGTTTGAAATGTGATCTCTAAGCCCCAATTTATAGTGTTTGATCTTTATTTAAGCTTGGAAATCTTTGAAATTGAATTAATTCGAAGATTTAAATTAATGGTCTTTTGACTTGGAAAATGATTTTTTTTTTTCAATTTTTGAGCTTGATGTCAATTATATAATTGATTGAATTTGGATGGGTTTTTGGGTAAATTCAAGAATAGGCCACACACATTATACAATTTCACCATTAACTCAATAAAATCGTATAATAAAATCAATAAAAAATGACATTAAACTAAGTACGCAAGGAAGGAATAAAGCTAGAATTCTAAAAAAAAATCATGGAAGAGGAAGAATTAAGGGGTACAGGTCACATGTGAGGCACATGCCATGAACCCCCATGCATGCGTGCAATACAAAAAATATGGGGTGTACTTGCCACGTTGATTTTTACATAGGGCTATCAGCCTTATTTAGCAAATATATGGATTAGGTTTTAAACCTGGTCCGATCCTCTCCCTCTCCTTTTTTCTTTTTTTCTTTTAGTTAAAAATAAAAATAACTAAATAAAATAAAATAAAAATTAAAAATAATAATAATAAAAACAAAAAGCATGAATCCTAACTCCCCTTATTTTTTTAAATTCCCTTTTTTTTATTTTAAAATTTTCTAATTTTTTTTTGTATTTTTCTCTAAGTTTTTACTTATTTTGTACTTTTTGTCTAAACTTTTCATTATTTTTTTTTTCATGATCTTTTTGTAAATTTCCTATCTTCTTGTATGTTTTCTCTTTTTTGTATTTCTACTAAGTTTCTTATTTTTGGGTTTTTCCTAAATTTTCTATTGTTTTGTATTTTTCTAAATTTCTTATTTTTTTTTAAATTAAAACCCTTTACCCTATCCTAAAAATTCTTAAAAAATAAAAGGGGAGCAAAATGAGATGTCTACAACTGCTCCTTTTTATAATGAAGTTTGAGTAAAACTTTACCACAAAGACAAATGAGACACTATTTTTACCCTAATAGTAGAATTCATCTTAAAGAGCGCCTTAACTAGTTATCTTAGGTTTAGTCCATTAAGGATTTGATAAATAATGAAGAGCGAGGAGGCGCTCTATAAGCTGGCCGAGAGATTGAAAGAGGAATTGAAGCTTGGCTGTGTCCTTATGAGCTAATAAACCAAGGTGAATGGGTAAGCGCTATTTAAAATGGCTAAGACCCTAAAGGGATATTGAGAAATTAGTCGCACCCCTATGAGTTGACTAACTAAGATAAGATGGGCAAAGTACTCCTTGAGTTGGTTAAGACCCCAAAGAGGCTAAGACCCTAAAGAGATATTGAGGACTTGGTCATATCCTTATAAGCTAACTAACCAAGATGAAACGGGAGAAGCGTTTCTTGAGCTAACTAAGATCCTAAAGAGATGTTGAAGACGTGGTCGTACCCTTATGAGCTAACTAACCAAGAAAAATGGGCAAAGCACTTCTTAAGCTAGCTAAGACCCTAAATTGATATTGAGGACTTAGTCGTGCCTCTATGAGCTGACTAAACAAGACGAAATAAGCGAAGTACTCCTTGAGCTAGCTAAGACCCTAAAAAGATATTGAGGATTTAGTCATGTCCCTATAAGCTGACTAACCAAAATGAGATGAGCGAAGCGCTCTTTGAGTTGACTAAGACCCTGAAAAGGTGTTGAAGACTTAGTCATGCCCCTATGAGTTAACAAACTAAGATGAAATGGGTAAAACACTCCTTGAGTTAGCTAAGACCTTAAAAAGATGTTGAAGACTTCATCATGCCCCTATGAGCTGACTAACCAAAATGAGATGGACGAAGCGCTCCTTAAGCTAACTAAGACCCTAAAGAAATATTAAGGACTTAGTCATGCTCCTTTGAGTTGACTAACCAAGAAGAGATGGGCGAAGCACTGCTTGAGCTGACTAAGACCCTAAAAAGATATTGAGGACTTGGTCATGCCCCTATGAGTTGACTAACTAAGATGAAACAGGTAAAGCACTTTTTGAGTTGGCTAAGACCCTAAAAAGATGTTGAAGACTTCATCGTACCCTTATGAACTGACTAACCAAGATGAGATGGACGAAGCATTTCTTGAGTTGGCTAAAACCCTAAAGAGATATTGCCAAAAGTAAATGCCATGTAGGTTAGCTAAAGACTCTAGCTAGAAGTTTGCCAAAAAACGGAAACATGAACACTGGTTATTATCCAGGCAGATACGGTCTAAATGCAAATGCAAAGTTCAAAAACCATTGTGCTAACATCGTATAGAAGCACTTACCTAATCTTACTAATAACATCCAAACTGTCAAACCTTTCCTTGAAAAGTCCTATCAAAATCGACTAACTCATTCCTTCAAACAAATTCAATTTTTGATCCCTTGTTATCAACCCAACTGATCTTGGTACAGGGCTTCTAAGGCTTCACCAGTTCTTTATGGAAATTATCCCAATACAGAATGCCACCCATTATTTTTGTCCATGGATTGATTATCTTTCCTAAACTTTTATGAACTGAAATCCTTATTCCTGACTAGTAAATATTTGCCATGAGGTGATTTCCTATCTAGACTTTGCCTTTCCTTGAAAAATAGACAATAAAACTCCCCATCGAGAGGGATCAATCCATAATAAAGTATTTAAAGAGTTTTGTCAATTACCAATGTTCTATATCTCACTTAACTTCTCTCATGTTTTTAGTGTATGGGTTCAATTAAATGGATAAGGGAGCTAGACCTTTTAGTGGAGTAGGAAGAAAGGGTGATGATTTTAACGTCAACAATTACCAAGGATACTAACTTTGCTTGTAGGGAATGATAATTAGACCAGAATAATATTCAAAACGACTGGCATTTTCGTGTTCTGAGTAAAAATTTCCATCGACTTCTTATAGGTAATACAACTTTACAGCATCAACATTAACAAGGTCTCTTAATTTTAGACCATTCATTTAAGACAAAATTAAAACCCCTCCTTGTAATACTTGTTTCATGACATAAGGGCCTCAATAATTGGGAGCAAATTTTCCTTTAGAGTCTTCTATACTGGGGAAAGTCTTTTTCAACACCATATCTCCCTCTTTGAAGTTCTGGGATCGTACTCTTTTGTTGAAAGCTCGAGCCATTCTTTGTTGGTAACATTGATTATGACATAGGGCTATCAATCTTCTCTCTTCAATCAAATTCAGCTGCTCGGTGTGTTTCTTCACCCAATCGACTTCGTCTAATTGGGTTTTTGACAGTACTCTGAGAGATGGGACCTCGATCTCTACTGGTAACACCGCTTCAGTATCATATACCAAAGAGTAAGGTGTTGCTCCAATCAATGTTCTGATGGAAGTTCGATAGGCCATAAGTGCGAATGGCAACATCTCATGTCAGTCCTTGTATGTAACAGCCATTTTTTCAATTATTCTTTTGAGGTTTTTATTGGTTACTTCAACAGCTCTATTCATTTGGGGTCGATAAGGTGTAGAGTTTCTATGAATGATCTTGAATTACTTGTACAACTTTGACATAAGTTTATTATTGAGATTAGTGCCATTGTTGGTGAAGATTGTTTCTGGAGCCTCGTATCAAGCCAATATATCTCTCTTGATGAACTTGACTACTACCCCTTTAGTAACGCATGGGTAAAATGAGGCCTCAACTCATTTGTTGAAGTAATCGATGGCAACCGGTATAAAGTGATGCCTATTGGATGCTTTTGGAGCAATCAGACCAATAATGTCTATACCCCATATTGAAAATAACCATGGCATAGAGAGTGTGTATAATTTTTAAGGTGGGGCGTTTATCTTATTTGCATAAACCTGGTATAAGTGACAATGCCTAACGTGTTTAATGCAATCGCCTTCCATTGTTGACTAGTAATACCCTAGCCTCATAATTTTCTTGGTCAACAATAACCGTTCATGTGAAGGCCACAAACTCTTTCGTGTACTTCTTTTATCAAAATCTTAGACTCTTTGTCATTTATACACCTTAAAAGTGTATCATCAGAAGATCATCGATACAAAGTGGATTCACTTACTAAGAATTGGGTAGCCAATCTCCTAATTATCCTTCTATCCTTTTTCTCAGCCTCTTTAGGGTATGTGCCTTGTTATAGGAATATTTTAATATCATGGTATCACAGCTTTTTGCCATTTGTTCCTTCAATTGCCAGACAGAAGGTAAGCTTTACTTCAATTTCAATGGTGAGGGGCTGAATATGAACTCTACCAGATATTTGAATCATAGATATTAAAGTAGCTAATGCATCAATAAATTGATTATGAGTTCTCAGTACATGATTGAAAGTGATTTCTTTGAATTTCTCCATCAATTCAATCAAGTGCTAGTGATAAGGTACTAGTTTAGGATCTTTCATCTTATATCCTCCCCGAGCTTAGTTGATAATGAGCGAAGAGTCCCCATACACTTCTAATCTTCAATGTCTTTATCTAGTACCATTTTGAGTCCCATGATGCATGCTTTGTATTTAGCGATATTACTGGTGTATGGGAAAACGAGCTTTATAGCCACAAGGTACTGTGTACCTTTAGAGGATATCAGTATTTCCCTAATTCCACACTCGGACACATTAGCTACCCCAATCAAAGAACATTTTTCATTTCGGTAGTTCATCATCTTCTCCTTTATTAGAACTTCCTTCAACTGCTAGGATATCTTCATAAGGGAAATTGACTTATACCTCTTGGGGGGTATTATTAAAGGGATTCTCTGCTAATTAATCTACTAGAGCTTACCCTTTGACTAAATTTTGATTTACATACATAATGTCGAATTCTAATAGTAACATTTGCCACTTTGAGACTCTAGGAATTAGGGCCTGTTTGTTTGCTAAGTATTTCAAGGGATCATGCTGAGTTAGCAATTCAACTTGGTAATAGAGCGTATATTGTCTGAGCCGATGCATTACCCAGACTAAAGCGTAGTAGGTTCTTTTAATTTCTGAATATTTCTGTTCCCTCTTAGTGAACTTCTTACTCAAGTAGCATATGGCTTGTTCTTTCCCTTCTTCATCCTTCTGGCCAAGCATACATCTTATAGATTTCGGTAATATTGTCAAGTATAGAAATAAAGGCTTTCTAGGTTTTGGAGCTACTAAAATTGGTGGGATCATGAGGTACTCCTTGATCATTATGAAGGCTTGCTCGCATTCTTCATCCCAATTAATCTTGGCGTTCTTTTTCAACAACTTAAATAAGGGATGACATTTATCTATGAATTAAGATATGAATCGGGCTATGTAATTCAAATAGCTCAGCAAGCCTTTGATTTCTTTGAATGTGCATGGAGGGGGCAAGTTGACTATTGCTTTGACTTTATCAAGGTCCACTTTGATGCCCCTTTGGCTGATTATGAAACTCAATAATTTTCCTAAAGTCACTCCAAAGGTATACTTCTCTAAGTTGAGCTTCAATTGGAATTTTCTTAACCTGTCAAACAATCTCCTTAAATTATTCACATGATTTTCTCCTTTCTTGGACTTTACAATCATATCATCAACATATAACTTAACTTCTTTGTGCATCATGTCGTGAAAGATTGTAACCATGACTCTTTAGTAAGTTGCCTCGGCATTTTTAAGTCTGAAAGGCATTACTTTATAGCAAAATATGCCCCAAGTTATGATGAATGCTATCTTAGCTTTATCTTCTTTAGACATGTGAATCTAATTATATTTGGAGAACCCATTCATGAAGGAGAAAAGATTGTTCCTAGCTGTATTATCGACCAAGACATCAATATGGGGCAAAGGGAAATTATCTTTAGGGATTGCTTGATTGAGGTCTCGAAAATCTACACATGCTTTGACTTTTTTATTTTTCTTCATTACTAGCACAATGTTGACTACCTACTCAGGATAATCAGATACTTTGATGAAACCGACCTCCAATAACTTTATGACTTCTTCTATAATTTTCAACAAGATATCTGATTGGAATCTCCTTAGCTTCTACTTCTTGGGTTTAACATCTTCTCTTATGGGTAAGCGGTGAACCACGATTGATGGATCTAACCCGAGCATGTCTTCATAAGACCATGCAAATACATCTTGGTATTCAAATAGAAGTGCGGTCATTTCTACCTTTTGTTCTTTCAAGTTCCCTCTAATTTTCAATATTTTAGTATTATTATCAGTCCCAACATTAACTGTTTTAGTTAGCTCGTCAATGGAAATTCTACGCATTTCATGTCTTTGCTAACTTTTTTGTACGTTACTGTAGTCATTGACATCACTCTCGACAACTAATCCAGTAGGGCTGGAAGTGATATCAATATTTTCATCACCTATCTACACTAAATATCCATGGCTTTTATTCGAAGCATTAAATCTAGGCAAAAAGTACGTAAAGGAAAAAGTATGAGTAAGGAATGAGCGAAGAGAAGGAAGACTGATTCTTATTTAGAAGAAATTCTTTTGAATACAATATTATAGAATAAAGGGAATTATTACAAAACTTTGTAAAATACTAAATCGCGATTCATCCTTTACCTTAGAGAAGACTTATTGCTATTCATAGGGATGGAGAACTAATTATTCAAGTGTTGGGACTTGTAAGATGAGCCAGCTATCTTATTCCCGTTAAAGGTGCTCTCTTTAGCAGGCTCTAAAGTTTAGACATCAGCCTAGGTAAAAGTTTCTAACAACGATGGAAAGGTCATTGGGGCGTGATATAATCTATCACCTCTTTTGCCCCTCACTTGCATGTTTCGTAGCTTATCCATTGGAGTTGGTATGTAACCAAGCCTATAGTTACCAAACTGGGCTTCTTTGAATTTTGGCCTCTCATCTTTCTTTTGATCAACAATCATACACACTTCTTCGAACATTTAGAGCCTAAAGTCATGCCAATGAAAGGTATGGTCATTTCCTTATATATTTCGTAATCCCGGTCACCTCGAATCATTATGATCTGGCCATTTGAGATGAACTTGACCTTTTGATGCAAGCTTGAAGGTATGGCCCCTGTCGAATGTATCCAAAGTCTTCCCAATAATAGGTTAAAGGTCCTTGGGATGTCTAGGACTTAGAACCAGATGTTGAAAGTCTGTGAGCCAATATCAACTAATAAATCGATCTCCCCTATAATTTCCCTTCTGGACCCATCAAAAGCCCTAACTATTATTAAACTTGGCTTGATAGGGTGGCGAGAGGGCGGACATTTAAAGATGATTTGTTGTCGATGAGGACTCTTGTCGTAATAATGTTGTTCACCCTTATATTATGAAGTAGGGTTTAGTGTATTGATTACCTTCTTCACTCAGTTCTTCGATAAAGAAAGAAATCTAATCCATAGTGAGGATAAAGTTAATGACAAACCCCATTCTTTCAATAGATACTTTGTGAGGGACTTTAACTTCCATCAGAGTTCTAAACAAAGCTTCTTGATGTAGTTCTGATGCCATCAACAGACTCATAAGAGATATTTATGCTAGAGTCTTAGCAAGCTGATCCATTATTTTATATTCACTTGATTTAATCATTTTGGTGAAGGCAGACAATCCTTCTTCACATTCAGTTGGTTCATTGCTTGACTTTTCTAGCACTACTTTCTTTTTCAGGTCTTCTTTTGGGTCACTACTAGAGCGGGTAATTCTTCCCACAAGTGAGCTCGATTGCCTTTCATTTACTACTTAGTAGTTAAGAGGGGCAGTTTTATAATTTTCAGGGGCTAAAGGTACATGGAAGGTGTACCTTTTAGTCTTTAAAGTTTACTTCTCCTCTTGTTTGTAGAACTTATAGACTTTAGGCTCTTAGTTAGAATCTATCGTATTAATGGTAGGATGTAAGTCATCGAATATCATGTTGATAATGGGCTCGTGGTTAGGCAAGGGGTTGTTGTAGATGTTTGGAGCAAGAGCCTCCACAAAGTCTAGCTGAACTGTGCCTTCGTCAATTAAGTCTTGAATTTTGTTCCTGAATCTCCAACACAAGTCGATTGAATGGCCTACCTACCTCAAGTGATATTGACATTTGGCATTAGGATAAAAAAACCTTTAGCCTATATCTTTCACTCGGAGGCTCAAAATGGGTCATATTATCTTTTCTTAATTTTTCAAGAACATGGCTTAAGGGAATCGGTATCTTGGTGAACTATCTCGGAACCCTACTGACTTGTGGCTGACTTTTGAATTGTTGCTACATTGGTGGAGGATTTGTTCTGAAGGAGACTTAGGTATTAGGCCTAGTGTTTGAATTCACTATGTTGACAGTTGCTTCTTTAGTCTTGGTGGTAATGGGCCTCTTGTAATTTACTAGAAGTGATAGAATTTTCAATCTGACATCTTGTAGCTACCACCTCTATGAAACTAGAGGAGGCTTGCCTAATCAGATGAGAAAAATAGGGCCTTTCAAGAGTATTAATAAAACCTGAAGCCAGCTCTTTCTCGGTTATGGGGGTAGATACCCGTGCGATTACGGATCTCCACCTTTGGGCATACTCCTTAAATGACTCATTGTACTTCTTTCTCAAGGCAACTGAGTCCATCATGGTAGGTGTTACTTCAACATTGAATTTGTAATGCTCATAAAATGCCCTAGCCAATTGTTCCTATGTGTTCACCTGATTCGGATCCAATTGGGCATATTAAGTCAAAGCAGGGGCCATTAGGCTATTTTGAAAAGTTTGGACTATGAGCTAGTCACATTGCACATATTTGCCCATCTTTCGTAGATACAGCCTGGTGTATAGTTTAGGGCATCCAATCCCATTATCTTCTTAAAGTCAAGTGTTTTAAATTTTTTTGGAAAGTTTCCATAGTCATAGGTAAAGAAATATGTGATACTAGCTTGCTTGAAACCATCGTACCCTTCAAGCATTTTCATTTTCTCAGTAATTTGTTGGGTCAATCACCTCTTAAGCTCTTTCAATCTGCCCTAATTAGCTTTAGGCTTTGGGTTGACTAGAAACGAGTAAGTGTTTAACTCAAAAGTTGGGTTGATGTTCGGATAAACCCCTTCTATCTCAAAGCATTTGAAGGCCTACTTGACTTAGGATAAGCTTCTTCTGCTTCAAGGGGTAGGGCTTTAGCATTCTTTCGATATCGCGCTTTGGAGTTTTCTTCATGTGATGGAGCTGTGGACCTGAGTAAGGTGATGCTATCAACAAGGAAGCTTAGTTGATCTGCAATCTTCCCTACTATTCGTTCCAAAGAGCAGAAGCTTAGCTCGATAGGATCAATAATTTCGGGGTTAATACTGTTATTATCGGTGTTAATGTTGTCATTTCCTTGGTTGGCCATTTTGGTTTAAGAGCGGGTTTGGATAAGACTTCTCTAGAAGGTTTGATGCTTGGGAGTTATTTTGGTGACCTGGTTTAAGATTACTTCTCAACAAGTTAGCACATGAACTTTTTTTCAAATGAAACGAATGAAAAACAAGAAAGCGAAAATGTATGGCACACGGATGTAAAGAAGTAATTTTTATTATTTTATAGCTTTTAGAGTTCCCTTTTACATTAATTGAAAAAGAAAATACATTTGTTTCTCAAGAAGAGTATTCCTATCTTTAGACATTCTTCTAGCACTTGGCAAGCATTCCCTTTTTCTGCTTACTAAGTCCTACTGGTGCTTCCTTCCTCTTTTCTAGCGTAGGCTCTTTTATTTCTTCAAGTTCTTTGAGCCTTTTCTAGGTCATCTTCAATTGATGTTCTAAGGCCTTAATTCCCGAAAGAGATCCTCCCACATGTCTCGCTCTTTACAAATTACTTCTACATAGGCTTGTACTTAGTCCATGTAGGTCTTGATTTTAGGATCTGGTTCAGCTAGTGCAGGTTGGATGATCTCTGGTGCTCAATACTGGATCTCCCTTGCTTATGGAGCTTATTATAGATATTCTTTGGCGACCTTATGCTTGTCCACTTCTCCTAGTCACTCTCCTGAATCGATGTTAGGGCTAATAGTCTTTGTTTCCCATAATTGTTTGATCTCCTAGAGTTTGGAGATCTTTTGTGATAGTGGAATTTGAAGGTCCTCAAAATCCAAGGTTGTGATATCCAACGGAGGCCTATAAACTATATCATAGATACCTCCAAATTATTTTATCATATTGTTAGGGTAATAACTTATGCATAATTTCATCCCGATTAGAGGTATTGCTTGATAATTTTTGCAGACTAAGATTACCTTTTTAAAGTTTCTCCATCTTATTATCTATAAGATATCAACGACTTGGAAATTTCGTAACACTTATACCTAACAGTAAGTGGAATTTCCTTCTAAGAGATGGACTTTATCAACAAAAAAATAGACCAAATGATTATTATGAGTGAATTCTCCTCAAATTATATCAAGCCCATAACACTTTATGTGGCTTACAAACCACACTGTTAATAGCGTCATGCTAGTCTTTAGTGCACCATTGTTCTTTTCTTTCAAAATGTTGAGGCTTTTGATTTGTTTTGCGGGGAAGGCCGGGACATATAATTTGCCTTTAAGAAATTGGCCTACTAATTTAACGACCTTAAAATGGATGAAGAACTTTCCATTAGGGAATAAGAGAGTATTAAATGTAACCAGGATAAATGCTTTTATCTTATTTTATCCTCAATCTTTGGGATTACCATAGAAAATGCCTATTTGTTGGATTTAGGCTTAATAGCAAACCAGGCTTTTAAGTCTTCTAATTTAATGCTATTCCCATTATAGCTTTTGAGGGTTTTGTTCATTTCAGCTTTTCGGATCCTTAGGAATCTTGAAAAGGCATTCATCGGGTCAACTTCTAATTTTGGGGTGTATATATTTTCTAAGGAAAGGGCTTAAAGTAGTTAGGTATACTTTTCAAGTATTAGACTAATTAAGTGAGGCCTAACTCGAAAAGCCACTTCCTCGGACTCTCAAAAATTGGTTAGGGCCCTAATTAAATTAATCTCTATTTTCACCCTAGGAAGTGATAGAATGGGCCTAATCTTGCTGATGATGATTTCTTGTTCCCTTGGATTGAAGTGTCGAAGCCATTGGTTTAGCTTGAGGTTGATGAGCTTGTTAACATACTTTTCCTTAAAGTGGCCAGAGTTAGATGAACAAGCCATTTCTCAATTTGAATTACAAAGAAAAGATATGTTATAAGATTGACTAACCATTATTTACAATAAACGAAACCTATTTACAACAATTCTATATTTACAACATGTTAAAATTACAAGGGAAATCAAGGAATATACAAGCCATTATATATTGTTCATTCCCATTTTGCTCGATTATTTATCGATTCCAAATGTCATGAGTATATAAAGGGTGGGTTCTAAAGATCCTTAAGCTTGTACGACCTCACTTGTTAAAGAACACTTAAGTGGGGGTAACTACAGTACTCGAAGCATGCACAATGTGTCCCTCCATCCTAAGTTCCTAATATGGTCTAAGCTTGACCATTTTGATCACAAGTTTGTGGTACATAAGATAAATTCCCACTCCAAATAGTTAAACAATTAAAACTAAGCCTGTAAAAAATGTTAGTACAGTTATGGTATAAATAATAATGAATAAATAAATAAATTGCACTCAGTAAGGCGATTTTTAGAAATTAATTTTAATTTTGGAAAGTTGAATAGCTAACCCTCTTGATGTCTTCAGTAGAGTTGCTAAGTTACCGAGCCTAATTTTTTCTCGGTTTTTAAAAATTGGTCTTCTTTAAACCAATCAATATTAAATCTTATCTATTTAATACTGACTCTTGATTAGGGTTTAAAGAAAACCATTTTTTTTTTCTTTAAAAACAATTTGGAATCATCACCTAACCGAGGTCAAGAAATGGTTTAGGTTAAAACCAAACGAGTAGATTTAGTTTTGATGTAGACACTGGTTTATGTGGAAAATTGATTTTTGAAAAAAGGGTTTTGAAGAAACCAAAGATATGTTCTAGGGGTTAGACTTTTTAAATCCTTATGGATATCATCTCCTTTCCAAATTTAGTCTTAATCTTAAAAAATTACCTTTTAATAAATTATGCTATAAGACAAAATTCGATCATTTATTAATGAAATTGGATCCTATTAAAAATTTAAATTAAATTGGAAGAAAATCTAAGATTTTTTCATTTTTTATTGAATTAAGTAACCAAAAGTGAAATAACTAATTTTTTTCATTTTTTACCATTGCCCTAAAAGCGTCACGTACCTACTATTCAGAATCAAACATATATAGTTCTTTTTGTAAAACTTTAACGGGTTAGTTGATTTTAATTTTTAAAAAAAATTGAGTTTATGTTTTTATCCATTTTAATTTATTTAAGAAAAAAAAATTCTAAAGAGTCATAATCGAGTTTTTACTTCTTATAAAACACTTTCCTTCTCTATTATTATTATTTTATATATATTATTTCCTTTGTTTTATTTTATATTTTATAATTTTTTCTTCATTTTAGTTTCAATTGAGGAAAGTAAACAAACTAACTAACTAAGCTACTCTATTCTTTCTTTTTTCTTCTTCTCTATTTTCCTTTTTCTCTTTTCTTTTTTTTTTTAATTACATTTACAAATACATGAGTAATAAATAAAATAAAATAATAAAAAAGAGTAGCGAATCAGGTTAGCTCAAGTCGACTTTGGGTTGGCTCGGGTTGCTAGGTCTTCTCCAACAACAGTCATGGTGATGTGTGTTTCCGGACACTCTGGACACTAAATTAGATGGGGAAAAGGAGTTTTATGAATTTCCTATTGATGAATATTGAGGCAAACTTGATGCCACTGGTTATGGTGGTGGTTGTTTGCACTCAGTTGGCAATGGCGATGGTGGCCGACATACAAAGGTAATCGATGGCGGCAAGCTAGTGGTTTGGCTAGGGGTTCTTGACCACCGCAATTTCAATCGTAGTGTGGTTTTCTTTGAAAGTGTTTGTGAATATTGGATTCCTAGAGAAAGGGGGCGGGTTAGAGAGAGAGCTTCGATTCTAGCTTATCTTGAATGTTTTAAAGCTTCATTGTGTTTGAAATGTGATCCCTAAGCCCAAATTTATAGTGTTTGATCTTTGTTTAAGCTTAGAAAGCCTTGAAATTGAATTAATTCGAAGATTTGAATTAATGGTCTTTTGACTCGGAAAATGATTTTTTTTCAATTTTTGAGCTCGATTTTAACCATATAATTGACTGAATTTGGACATGTTTTGGGGTAAATTCAAAAATAAGCCATACATACTACACAATTTCACTATTAACTCGATGAAATCGTGTAATAAAATCAGTCAAAAATGGTCTCAAACTGAGCATGTACGAAAGGAATAAAGTTAGAATTTTGGAAAAAATTGTGGTAGAGGAAGAACTGGGGGGTACAAGTCATGTATGGGGTACGTGCCACACGTTTGCATGTGCATAATACAAAAATTATGGGGCACATCCAGTACGCCCCCTGCTTGCCATGTTGATTTTTGCACAGGGCCATGGGCCCTATTCAGCAAATATACGGATCGGGTTTTAAACTAGGTCCGATCCTCTCCCTCTCCTTTTTTTTTTGGTTAAAAATAAAAATAACTAAATAAAATAAAAAATAATAATGGAAAAAATCATGAATCTTAACTTCCCTTATTTCTCTAGATTCCCCTTTTTTTTTTTTAATTTTCTAATTTTTTGTATTTTTCTTTAAGTTTTTACTTATTTTATATTTTTTGTCTAAACTTTTCATTACTTGTTTTTTGTGATCTTTTTGTAAATTTCTTATCTTCTTGTATGTTTACTCTTTTTTGTATTTCTACTAAGTTTCTTATTTTTGGGTTTTTCCTAAATTTTCTATTTTTTTGTATTTTTCTAAATTTCTTATTTTTTGGTTTTTCCTAAATTAAGATCCTTTACCTTATCTTAAAAATTCTAAAAAAAGAGAAGACAAAATGGGGTGTCTACAACGTTTGTATTGGGTATTGATGTTTCTTGTCCTCTTATTGTGATCATGCACATATTTTATTATCTCATCTCTCTTTGTATTTAATTCGAACTTCATGAGCTCCAACAAGATGTCTAATTCATCTCTAAGGGTCACAATTTGTGATATGACACAATACACCGAGTAAGCGAAGTCCAAAGACAATATCAGGGTTTAAGTGAAAATTAAAAGACATACAAATAGTAAAGGTCATACGTTTCCTTCAATCTTGGTTGTACGACCTTCACCTTTTAAACACTTGAGACCATATACACCACAATTAGAACTATAATAAACAAAATATGTTACTTACATTGAATCTCTAGATTATATTGCATAAGTATGTACATAACAAATAAGAGCATTACCCATCACCCATAGTCCATTGGTGTGGCACTTTATTATTGATTTTGAATTAGCCAATTGAAAATGACTTCGTTAGAAGGAGAGGAATCCTCATCCTTAAATTCTTTGAGTGGTAATACATCATCTATGATTCAAACCTACCAAATTGTTACCACCAAATAATTATATTTAGATTTCAACTATAGTAAGCATGCAATATGCCTAAGTGAGTAGATAGTATAACAACGTACCACTCGCTTTACTTCACTAGTCTTTTTATCATTTAATGATGTGTACATGCTATTGTACACCATGATAGTCTCGCAAGTTACTTGTAACTCAATCAAATACCAATGTTCATTTGATGGATTTATTGGTATCAACACCTGCATTAAATAATGGGATCAATACTTACGTTCTAACAAATGTTATATGGAACAGTTAAGTTCAATAGAATACGTACCCTCTTACACCAGTTCCATTTTCCTAGAAAGGCTTTGCTAATATGTAAAATGTTACGAAAGTTAATTGGATCAGTCTTTCTTAAGAAGACATATGCTTGCATCCAATGTCAAAAGGTTAATTCATTAGGAAAGGTTCAATGACATAGTAATCACATATCAAAGTAGTAAGTTACTACCAAAAAAAGTGCGGGGAAAAAACCATGTATTCCTTCTAGTGTCATCACTCCATCTTGTATGGAACCAAATTCTAACCATCGTATGGATAACCTCGTCACATAACCACCTAAGTCGTCTCAGTGTATACAAATCCTTGTGTGATAAGTTGACCTAATGATTGAATTGCACTAGTGTTTCACTACACATGATATAAACATATGTTATAGTAACAAGAAGCTTCAAACTATTTAAGTTATGGTTAATGATCTTACTCTGATGCTTATTGGTATTAAAAACATAATCAATTATGCACATATCATTGTAGGGCATGAAAATCCAATAACCTTCATCACTTTTCTTTATATGCTCCCTAATGTACCAATTTATATGTAAAAGAATGTGTAAGTTTGGAAAATGTATCACATTAGAGAAAAAGAAATGAAAAAAATAAATAAATAAATGAAGACCACATATAAAGTGCTAACTGGTGCCTATTGCGGTATTATTTTTTTCTTTTTCTCCATCATCGTCGTATATAAGTAAGGAGACACTTGATATCGAGAGCATCTCCTCTCTTCCCTCATTTCTTTAAGCTATGCAAGGAAGTAAGTATGGCTTAGACTTTCTGATGATATTAGGACAATATCTTTTTGCTTACCTTACACAACACTACATTTGACTTCATTATAAAAAAGAAAAAAAGGTAAATAAGTAAATCAATAGCAATACATCAAAAACAAAGATTCAAGCCAAATTAGTTTTAGATAATTTAAGCAATAAAAACATTAAAGGTTACCTCTAGTTGTTTGGGATCATTACCATCGCAATTAGGTGACATCTTTTACAAAGGCTTGACGTTAATGCATCATCGTCATCATTTAAGTTCGGCTCCTGGCAAGGAAGGGAATCTTTGCCTAAGTCCTCATTCTTTTCTTCCAGTTTAGTTCGACTTTGGATGCCTTCTTAGACAGAAAAACTGTGTTCATCAACTTCATCATCTACCTTGACATGGATACTAGAAATGGGATATCTCCCCTTACAATCTTCTCAGCTTCTTCTTTCAATTCTTTTTATTCTCTCAATATAACATCTAGCTTCTCCTCCAACACCTACAAATATCGCATTAACATTATATATCAATAAATTAAGTATATAACCTATTCGATAGCTATAATAGGAAAAGAAAAATGCGACCTCAAGTTTTGATTTCCATTAGGTAGATGATCTTTCATTAAGTAATGTTTTTAGAGGATTCCACATAACTAACTGTTAAATAAAATGAAAATTAACATGGAACGAACATCTAAAGTGATTCATAATTAAAGTTTGGTAATAAAACTAAAATAGCTTACCGTTTCTCTTTGGACCCTGTTAAACTTTTATACAACTTTCCTTACTCTTTCTTCGATCCATATCTTCAACTAAGGTGTGTCTTGCATCAAGCTACCCCTTATCGCAAAGCCTACTAAACACTTGTCGACAAAATATAGCTAAAGAGAACTAAAAATAAAAAATTTTAATCAATCTGATCCATAACGTAGGTAGGATAATATATTCAACAACAATATTAGTAATAATCATGTGCTAATAAATGTCAATAAGGATTTTAAGGATTACACACATACCATGATGAACAGGAATACAACCAGACATATAACTCCAACAGCTCATCTTATGCTTTTGAATACCATCCTGCATTCTTTGCGAACATATTTTGCCCAATTAAATTATGGTAGCTTACTTGCATCCACTACCATTGCCAAATATTCCCTCATAACCGTTAAACCAGATTGAAGGGCAAGTAACTTGTTAAGTACTCATATCACGAATAATTGCTTGAGCTTGTCATCAAGAACCTCAACTTTTTTTCAAACTTTCCTCGATGGCAATGAGCTTAACATTTCCTTTAGCCCTAAGTTACTATTTATACTGGCCAATGCCTCATTTGTAGTGTCTAGAGGTTCATTTTCTCATTTACTACTCAAGTCGAGAGCATTTTCCTCATCACAAGGAGTAATATGTAGAATTGTCCCATTTATGTCTAAAACACAATTTTCAAGTTTAAAGTTCTTGAGCAGCCATAAGTATAAATTTCTATCCATTTTATCGTAAAATAGATGCATGAGACTGCTAAACCCTATCTTACTAACAATAGCTTTTTTCACATCACTAAAAGAAGAAAGGACATTTGCTACAAGTTTAGATTGACATCTAGTCTTGTATTGTAAAGAATAAACAATCCAGATTAAGTATTAAAAAAAATAACAAAATCCTAAGTTAATAGTTTTCAAAGCTTATATAATCTTACTAGCCTCATAACAACCTTAGATTTTGCCTTTTAATTCTTATATTTTTTGGAGCTATTTATCTGCCTTTGTTAGTATTCCTTCTTCACTTTAAGAGGAAGAACACACTACTTTTTAACTCTTCTCGCAAGCATCTTAAAAAAAAAAATCATCATTTAAAAGTTACCAAAAACTATCTTAAGCTATCTAATATGTATAAAATATAATCTCACTAACCTCTTCTCTAACTGGCTGTTCATCTACCTTTAGCTTCTTACTCATGTCATACTTGTGTAAGGATAATCCAGAAAAACAAAACCATTATACTCCTATAACAACATAAATATAAACAAAACAATTAAAAAAAAAAAAATGGACATCTCGAGTCATACAAGTAATGCATGTACAATGTCATCAGGTAGTTCATTTTTCTTCCTCAAAAAAATTACAAACTTGTAGTATGTAACAATGTAATCACTAAAAGAAAGTATTAATAGAATTATGAAAAATAAACAATCAAGTACAGCAAAAAATAGTTAGCAACACTAAACTATCAATCAAAACTACTTGACTAGTTAACAAAACAGACGATATTGTCGATAGTGAACATGAAGTGTCGACAATGCATTTGTAATCTATGTACTATCGATAGTCTACTGTCATTGTTAATAGTGCTGCTTAAATACACAAGCCCCTTCTAAGTTCCTATTGATAGTGATATTGAACTGCCAACAGGAAGTGTTGAAACACATAAACCCCTTCCACGTTCTTGTCAATAGTGATATTGAACTATCGACAAGAAATTAAATGTTGTAATTTCCCTCCTTTGTAACTTATCGATAAGGAATGTAGACTGTAGATAGTTTTCGCCAAAAACAACAGCCCCACCATAGATTTTAAAAACCCTAAATTGATTGACTAAAAATCCTGAATCATAGGACCTAATACAACCTCATACCTAAAACTCTAACATTACAATAAAAAAAACACAAGAACGCTGATATCTATAGTCGATAGTTGAATCAAAATACAAAAACCCTAAACCCAAACAAAAAAAAAAACAATTTTCATCAAAAAAATAGGAAAAAATAATGAGAAAATATATTTGGATGAATTTTTGAAGGATTATGTTCTTTAAGAATGCAAAACTCATTCTATACTATGATCAACGCTATTATACCATAATGGACTTCTTTCTTATTTTAAGACAATGAAAGTGCGTTTGTGTTTTTGTATTTAGGAATATATTATTTTATTTGGTTTGTTATTTTATTATTATTTAGTATTATTTGCTAATTAGTTTTCTATTTTTTAATTGACAAAACCCATCAACCTATTGTTTATGTTACAAGTTATGTTATTTTAATAAAAACAATTATATGAATTTAGTTTTTTTAAATGAATGGTATAGATTTAATAGCATTATGGTAATCTTATTTTTCTAGCGTTACCACAAAAACCCTTGAAAAAAGATTTGCACTTGAGTAGGGCTATTTACAATAGACAATTCTTTTCTCCCATTACTGTTATTACTTACAACAAAAGTTATGTAAAAAGAATGATTTTTGAGTTGGTTTCAATTTGTGGAATTTTTCATATATAAAAATCATTGAAAAAAGAAAGCGACGAATGAAACAAAATGAAAGTTAGCCTTGTTTAGTAATTTGATATGAAAATAGGTGAGCCATTACGTACATGAGTTGCAGATCTAGGATATATTGGTTGAATGTAGAAGAAATAAATAGGATGAAAATAAAAAAATAAAAAAATTATTAGCCATCAAATATATATTCATACTGATGATGGTGGGTATCATCAGTACATCTCTCATGTTAACTTTGAGTCAACCGTGGGCAATGATAGACCTACAAGAAGCCTCTTATGGTATAGACAATGAGGACCCTCCATAGTGAAGTTAGTAAGGGAATAAGAGTAAAGAGAATTCCTAAGAGAGCTACAGAAAAGGTAGAAAAATTGATCCCTTATTTGGTGGTCTTATCTTTATTTATAAAAGCAGGTACTTGAATAGTTCGAATACGTGATAGGAAGGGGTTAGGTAGCGTAGAATCTAAGGAGTTGACATTATTAGTATGGGAAAAAATAACCTCTCCTTTATTTATTGATGGAGTCTCGAGGATTGAGTATGTCCCATCAGTAAAGGGTAGCTAGTAGCTAAGTAATAAGCCATATGTCCAGAAAGAGAGAGAAAGAGAGGAGTTTGACTTCCTAGCTAAATAATACTCCCAGCACGATGCTAAGGGAAGAAAACAACTTCTCCTTGATGAACAAGAACTAGGGGGCCCCTTGGGAGAATTTTTCGAGGTACTCGATCCAAGCTTGAGCTAGGGTGCTCGAGCTCTTGTCTGCTCTAGCTCGATGGTCCGAGAGGCCTTATGGATGTCTTGGACATTTGGTAGGCTTAGGCCTTCAAAACTTCAGGCTGTGCTCTAAACTGAAAAGGTAGCCATTAACATTTATCCTTTATTCTCCATGGTACTGGAATGGCAAGGGACTACAAAAGGTTTGAGCTTAAGAGGTCAAAGCCTTAATTGGTCTAGGTAGATTATTGGATGGTCGAGCTTGTTAAGATGTCTTGGAGAGTATTCATGTAGCCACGATTGATGTGACTTTCTAGAATTGATAGTTGTTGACAGGGCTACTAACAAGGACTTTTCCCTTGCATAGTAGCGGTACTATTGGAAGTGTGTGTCACGCGTAGTTTTAATGTGTTTGGGAAATCAGCGACTCTAGATTAATGAGGGGTTCTGATGGTGACACGTGTACGGATGAGATTTCTATGCTTTTCGCTAGATAAAGGGGCCAATAGGAATCATTGCTTCCATTTTGACTTTGCTCCATTTTGAATAAACTGAAGGTGAGACATAATTCTATTGCCTTCATAACTCTATGAGAAATGGGTGAGTCCTAGATGATCATGCTGTGCAAGAAAGCGTTAAAGTTATGGTTCTACCCCGTTAGTAGACTCTTTGAGCTCTGATTGAGGAGAACAAAGGGATGTCGGCGACTGGGAGTAGCCCCTGAGCACTGATCCGGGGGGTGTACGAGGGTTGTTCCCTCTGGTCCTTGCTCTGTTGCTCCTCTCCGAGTCGTCAGGTGCCAACATCATGGATGCCCGCATTTTGTGTCACATGTTTAGGCAACTCCTGGTCATCAATGATGTTTCTGGTCCTGGGAGGGGGAACCTATGACTCGGGGGTTCCCGACCTTCATCAACTAGAGGACTGTAAGGGGCAACTAGGCCGTGAGAACATGGTGAGTCTACCTATTTTCTCGTTTTTTAATGGTTGCCCTATGACTTCCATGGGCTCCTCAGTAGATTTTAGCTGCATGTTCCATGAGGTCAGGTGATCCTTTGTCTCTTGTAAGTGTGAGAAAGAATTCCTCTTGGGACCGCTGTGGTAGTACAGGCTTGTTGTTGGAATAGTGTGCTACCGTGGTCTTGGGACGGGTGTAAGGGACCTTGCTCCGAGGTAATTACAGTGGCAGAAAGGGGGCGATGGTTGCACTTTCTTGCTGCCCGTGATCATCTGCGCTGGGCGCCTTAGGTCGGTCATGGTTTCCTCGGACAGACTGAGAGCTGAGTTGAAGTTTCGAACCGGCTGGCCCAGAGGGAGACGAGGGGGCGCTTAGGATTGCGTACGGACTGGGTCGACAAAGATTGCTTCGTGAAGCTAAGTTGAAGTTGTAAGCTTCAAGATAGAAGTTAGGAGCCAAGCAATAGAATAGGGGGCCATTGGCCGAGTTGTTGATGTACTTGGATGTTTATCTTGTATTTTCCTCTATACCCACTTGTACTCGCGGCTAGAATGCCATCTCCTAAGCTTTGTAACTTACTTTTCCAATGATTTAATGAAATTGAAGTTCCTGTACCTGCTCGCGTACTCTTCCTATCTGTTTTGCTCTTTTGTTTTTCGTATAGCTTGCTCTCTTTTTTCCTTTTGTACATACTTTTAACTTTTCTACAGATAGAATGCTTGGGGATGAGGTCAAGCCCCCTGCATACTTATGTAAGCTTGCAGTAGTGCACCCGACCTACTTGTGAGCTCCTTGCTCTCAATAGCTTTCTAACTGGCTGCAACTGTTGATGTGATCAATGTGACTGTTGGGATGTTCGAGGCCCTGTAGGGCATACGCTACCAATGCCACGCACGTGGATGCCTCACTGGCAATCTACGTACTACGCGATCTCCGGTCGATGGTCTTGTGATTGCGACACGTAGTCGCTTAGGATGGTCACTGTAGAGCGATGCTTTGCTTAACCTAGCCATACTGTATAAGGGCCTAGGCGTTAAGTCATTTTTCACTCTTGGCCATTACTCAGTTAAAATTATTCTAGAGCCCTTTCTCTCAAACTTGCGATTCTTATTCTTTTCCCTTCCGTTTCCTTTTCATTCCTTCATATTCTCAAAGATGGTTGATCAATCGCAGCAACCAGGGATAAACTGATTCGCAGGTGAGGCTTCTACAAACACATACTATATGGACGAGCCTGTCTCCATCCTACCCCCCGCGGGTGGAGAAACGGTGGCGTAGATAGGAGTTACTCGTAGGTAGTGAGGTGAGCCTATGCGGAGGCCAAGCCTCTATGTGAATATTCGCCTGAAAAGGAGGAGGTGGCCGAGCCTCTATTGCCGACCACTGATGGTAAGGGTATTGTCATTGAAGTGGAATACGTTCATAGGGAGGAACGGTGGCGGCAGGTTGGTGATGAGGTCTACCAAAAAACTGATGCTTGGGAGGTGTTCAGGCACGAGAATGATGTACGGGCATGTAACTATGGTGAGAATGAGCATTCGTTTTGTATATACTGGAAAGTGACGGCGATGGGATTGCACCTTCCTTTGATTAAATTCCAATTGGAAGTGTTTAGGTATTTTCTAGTATGCCTGGGCTCCCTTCATTTGAATGCCTAGCAAATTTTAGTAGCGTTCCAGGTTGTCTTCATTTTCCACATAAGGAGGTCGACATCTTGGCCATTTCAATACTTCTTCGATCTAAAAGGGAATCCTAGTGGCTGGGTGTATTGCTTGAATCAGGGGTCATCGACTAAGCTCTATTATGGGCAGAAGAGTAAGATCAATAATTGGGGGTATTCTTCGCTGTAGGGTTGGCTCATGTATTGGACTTTCCTACGAGGTGGACATGGCCAGTTTATACGAAGCCTATTCCCCATTTGAAAGCGAAAAATGAAGCAGCCAAAGAATGGATCCTCGACATTGGTTGGTGGAAGGGTCTGGGTTTTGAAGTGGTGGAAACTGTAGAGTCATATTTAAAGGGGGAGATGCTGCACTCCTGAGAGACGGGTATTGTCGTTGCTATGGTCGGGAAGGGAGCTGCAAGTTCGCTGTTACTAGTTGCTAATGGGGGGGCTCGAGGCTATTCTTCTTAGTAAGTATGTCATGTTTATTTATGTTTTTATTGCTAAGTGTTGTGTTTTCTTTGCAGCTTATGAATTGTCCAACAGCGTCTTCAAGGAGCAAATGCTGCGGATTTGAGAGGAAAGGCATCAGCATAAGGGGAAGAAGCCTACGGAGGGCGATGAGATTATTGCAGATCTTGCCCCTGAGGTTGCTCTTGAGACTATTTCTATTGTGAAGAAGAAGAAGAAGGTAGCGACCACTAAGGTGAAGACAAGGGCCGTTGTAGGCAAAGTTTTGGGAGGTTTTGCGATCTCTGTGCCCCTGTCTGTTATCACACAGCAAGGAGCTACAGTAAGTGTTGGTGCTGTAGGCACGCCGAGGCAGGATGAGCGTGAGCGAGGTGGTGTCGTAGATTCATTGTAAGATGAGATGGTGCTTGATCAGGGGACGCCTGGAAAAAGATTGCAGGGGGCTGTGACTAAGGAGGTCCAGGAGAAGGGGTCACGCGAACAGGTTACACTTGTTGATAGGGGGTCAGGGGGATCCGGACCTGACCAAGAGGCTTTTCATTGTGGAGAAATAACCATTTGAGGAGAGCTTGTTATAGATTTGGAGGAGCACTCTGATGGTCAAGGAGGCTTTGGTGCTGGTGGAACTGACGGCATATCACAAAGGCTGCTGGCGTCTTTAGTTCATTTGGAGGCCAAAACAGGGGGCGATGCGTGTGTATGATAAAGTCCACATCGTCAGAGAGTGGCCGCTGAAGCAAAAGCATGTTTTATGGATGTAGGATAAACCGTTTAGTCAATACATCTTGGCTATCAACTCGTGCAAGCATGTGTTCACCCGAGGTAGTCACCTTCTTAAGGAGGTATAGTTCATAATTGTTAAACATTCTTGTTTTTCTCATATGCGTGTTATCATGTGCTTATTTCTGTTTTTGTGGTAGCTTTCACAGGTAGGAGAGCAAGGTAGGGGTAGGGAGGTCAATGACTTAAAGCAAATACTAGCTGGGCCAACATAGCGGAGTGTAGAGCTTCAGGGGGACTTAAACAAGCAAATTATAGAGAAGATGCGGCTAGAGTGGGAAATTGTTGCTCTTAGGTCCAGGCTGTACAGTTGTGAGAAATGGACCGAGGATTTGGAGGCACAAGTTGCCTATTAGGAAGGGGAGCTCGTTACTATGAGGGGAGAGGTGGAATCGGCCAAGAAAGAGGTGGAGGCTAATGCTACGAAGAAATAAGAAGAAGCAGCTACAAAGGAGGTAGATGCTCTGAAGGAAAATTGAACGGGGTTTAAGCTAGCTTTTAGAAAAGGGAGGAGGATCTGAGAAATGGTCGTTACCTAACCCAAGTGGCAATAGATGAGCTCTTCAAGGAGTTCTCCTCTGGTCGGAACTTCAAGGATGCGCTGGGACGGTACTTTGTTGGCTAAGATGGAGGCTGATGAGGCTTATCCCGAGCTCGGTTGTAGCTGCTTGGACTATCTGATTGAAGAGCGTCCTACTGGGGAGGAAGGTAGGGTTAGTGAAGATGAATTCGAATATGATGACAAGGTTGCCGTTGCTGGGGGAGGTGATAGGGGTGGGAATTAGGAAGTCTTGTCTATTGTTCTTGTGTAGTTGTTATGGTAGGTTGGATAATCGTTGTAAATTGGTCGAGATGCCGACATTTTAACTCTCGGTACTACGACAAGCTTATGAATGCAAAGTTATGTTGATTTCTTACTTGTTTAGTTGATCATTTTATTACATCCTTGTCATTGTCCTTCTAAGTTTTCATGGTTTTAGCCGTTAGGGGGCCATGTGATTCTAGGCGGAAGCTCAGGAATTCGGTGCAAATTAATTGTAGTCGGGCACATCGAGTGGGTGACGCTTATGCTTTTGGAGGTTGGTTGTTATAGACTAGGTGTAAGTCTATGTACCCATCCTTTGAGGGATCCTTAGGGGTAGGTACCTAGTGGGCGCTTGAGGTAGAGCTCAAGACTTTCGTCATCCTATGGTAAGTAGGCTTGTGGAGGTGTCCGGCCTCCAAGGATGAAAATTGAGTCGACTTTGTCTAGTGCGTGGGGTAGGGTGTAATAAGTATGATTTGTTATACATGATAAGGCGAGATTGGTTGCGAAACGATAGAGAAGCTTTCCATTCATCCATGAAAAAATGCAAGTACATGTGACTTGTTCACATGATTCACGGAAAGTAGGTTCAGAGGTTATCCGCATTCCATGTTTTAGGAATAGACTGTCCTTCGAGTGTCTCGAGTCTGTATGCGTTGTTGCCCACATCCTGCGTAATACGTACTGGGTCCTTCCAGTTGGACAACAGTTTACCACGTCCCTCTTTGAATCTTGTGGCTTCGAGGTCGGAAGACCTTATGCTTGACTTTTTACTTGTAATACCTAGCTACACTTTGCTGATATGCAGCTATTCGGGTCCACGCAACTTCCTTGACTTCGTTGAAGGTGTCTAGGCTTACTTGTAGAGCCACCTTATTAACACTAGTGTCAAAGTTTTGGATACTAATTGGGAGTTCAAGCTCTATAGGAAAGACAGTTTTGCTTGTAGTTATTCAGTGCGTAGTTCGGTATCCTCATAGGATCACTAGGAGTTGATCCGCCCACTAACTACTAACTTGCTTAAGCCTCTTCTTCAGGCTCTCGAAGACAATCTTATTTTTTGCCTTAAATTGCCTATTGGCTCGGGGATGGGTGACTAAGGTATAATGGAGTTAGATGTGATGCTAATCACAAAATTCCCAAAAACACACTATCGAACTGTTTACCATTTGTCAGTAATGAGAGTGTAAGGGATTCCAAATTTGGTGAAGATGTTCATCAAATTGAACCTCCAACCGCTCATATGGTGATATTGGCTACTGTTTGTGCTTTTACTAATTTGGTGAAGTAATCTATCCCTATTAGAATCTGCTTGATGCTTTTAGAAAAGGGCCGATAACATCAAGTCCCCATTATGCGAAGGGACGTGGGCTAGTTACGGGATAGAGCTCTGAACTAAGTGTTCAATCAATGGTTACATACTTTTAACAAGCATGGTAGTGTCATATTAAGCCTTTGGCATTTTTCTTTATTGTTGTCCAATAGTATCTGAGGGGAAGGGCTCAGATGTATATGACCTATGCTTTATGTATTGTTGCAGACGCCAACATACAATTCTTCGAGGGCCATGCAATCTTTCTTCTTTCCTTAAACAATTGAAGAGGGGTAAATTGCATCCGTATCTATAAAGGACATAATCTATGATGGTGTAATTGGTCACATTGTATGTAAGCCTCTTAACTTCATTCCTATCCTCAAGTAAAGCACCATTCTTGAGGTATTTGATGATGGAGTTTGTAATATCTTATAAATCAACAATCAAAACATGAACATCTGAGTAATATGATAAAACTCAGTCCTTGTACAATTATGGTCAATAGTTGATCTAAAACATTTGGAAAAGTAAACCGATTATACTAAAAACTTGATAATCCTAATCGAGAAATTCCCATATGTTTAGAAGTTTGTAATATAATAAGAATATCAAGAATATAATTAAAATAGTGAGAATTTACTTTTTATGAGATCCTAAATTTGAATTTAGGGTAATTGTATTTAAATTTAGGAATTTCAGGAAAACATATCCGATTAAATCTAAACTTTATAACTAAGTTAAAAAAGTTAGTTAAAATAACTTAATAAGGTTAGATTTCAAAAATAACGATCTAAAATCCCAAATTTAACATTAGAAATGTGATTATTCAATATAGTGTAAAAATGATTAAAATCCCTAAAATTGAGCTTGGAATATGACGATGACTTAGAAATAAGTTAATTAGGCAACACAAAAAATAAGATAGCATAATATACTATATGAGTATATATGTATTTTTATGAGTATACCTGGTATATATAATAAATATATTCGTAAATTAACCTAAAACTATATAATTATGCATAATAAGCATTAATAGGAAAAATATCTTAAAAATAAAAGATATGTTAAAAATATGGTTATATACATATAATTACTCATTATGTGTGTTACATATATAGTGTATATATGCACACATATTAATACAATAATTAAATATACTTAAATTATTCAAATTTCATTAAAATTACACTAAAATAAAACCAAAACTTATCCAAATGATGTGAGAATTGCTGAAATACACGTGGCACTTCAAGAATAGGTAGAAAGGATGACTCAAAAGTGAATCATCAATAATTTCCTGACTTATACTTTTTGTTTTTTAAGAAAAATATTAAAGTAAATTACTTAATAATTAAGAAAAAATTGCAACCTACCTAAAAGACTATAAATAGGGTACTAAGACTTAGATTTCGTATTTTGGCAATCAAAAACACTTGAGAGAAATTCGGAGAAATTTTAGAAAAATTTGATAAAAAATAGAAAAAAAAAAAAAACAGAATAAGGACCAAACCTAACTAGCTGTGACATCCTTTCACCACCACGAAGCACCACCAACGTCCTTATCGACTAACATACCCCCACCAGCTAACGGTGGCCAGAGTACCAATGAATAGGTCGGTTAATTTTTTGCTCTATTTTTCTTATAATATTTAAAAATATTAAATTGAGTCAGAATATTATGAAAAAAAATTATATATAGGTTATTTTAGATATAATTTCATGTTATAATTTTATTTTTGTAAAATTATAGTTATTTTATGTACATACTTAAGAAAATCTTTATTTATTTGAATTTTGATTTTTAAAATAAATACACTAAATAATGTAATTTCTAACTCAAATTTTTTTTTAGGATATACATGATATATAGATAATTGTTATGTATCCTAATTTTTTTAATATTTTTAATATTTATTGTATTTTTCAACCCAAAAATAGCTAGAAATTAGGCTGAAAAAATGAAATAAATAAGATTTATGAAATTAAATGGTGAAATTGACCTATACTGATTTCTAATGAAGTATAACGATGTTATGATAGGTTAAAAATAATTTTGTGCAAAAAAAATCATATTTGGGTAATTAAGTATAATTTAGGGGTAAAATTGTAATTTCGAATATATAGGCGATGAATCGATAACACAAAACTAAGTGATGACTGAATTCCCCATATTTTTAGGAGTTTATAAAAATTTTCAAAGAATTATTTGGAAACTCAAGTTATTTATCACGAATTTATATAGTAAAATAATTTAAATTGTAAACCAGGACTCATTTTTAGTAATAATAGGTTAAAATATGCTAAATAGTTGAATAAAAACTATCTACATGTATATTGGTCAAATTGGATGAAAATTATATTTTTATTATATTTAATGATATTTTAATAATCAGAATATGTTATAGAGATATTAGGATTGATAATATCTATATTATGGGTTATATTGACAAATTAGATAAAATAGGGTTTAATAACATAAATTATGTATAGTACGATAATATTTAGTTAGATACGTATAACTGTGTTAAAAACTCGAATTACCCGTTAAAAATTATCTCTAGAAACAAAATTTGTAATACATGTCATGAGATTTGTACGAACCCAACAACACTATTTTTACTAAAATTGGACAATCTTAGGTAATATAACCTATAATTTTATAATATTACTAGAATGTGCATATTACGATAACCCTACCGGAATTAAAACATGATTTAACCAATTAAAAGTATGTTTTGATATCATCAAAACGATATATTATATGTAATAGTATAATTATGTATATTATTAATGATTAACAACTAAACTCGATATATATATATATATATATATAATTGTTTTAGATAAAATCCTAATGTTTTCGTAACTATTATGAAAACTAAATTTAAGTTTTGTATATATAGGGCCTCCTAATGATCAAACTATTGACGATATGAGTTTTTTGAAGTAAGCGTCAAGACAGGTAAATGGGATCAATGTTTTATAGTATTTTGAGATATTATTTTAGAATATTTAAAGACCTTGGCATATATTGGCTTGTGATTATAGGTAACTATTTGTACGTATGCAGCACTTATGGTTAAGTTTTGATTTACTGTGATAAGAGCTAAGTTCCATGTTATGGTTGTTCCATGAATATTATGTTTGAATTGTTTAAGTTTAGTTGATCACCATAATAATGAATTAACTTAAACTGGGTTTAACATCTAACCTGATCGGCATCGCAACCCATTAGGGATAACGATTAGGATTCTCGAGCTAAACACAAACTCCCTTTGATAAGGATAATTGAAATGGTTCTTTTCCCATCTTTAGTCGAACTAAGTGACAGAAGAGGAGGTTGCGGCAAGGTTGGGGGTCGTAGTTCGAAGATGTTCATAGGACGAGGGTGTTCTCTATTGCACAAGCTTCGATTAGTTTCAATTCGTGAGTATGTGACATCAATCTCCTCAACCTAGATTAGAGCAAGGGCAATTTCTTTGATCTTACGATGGACCGGATAACATTGTGCAATGATATTTGCTCGTACATGCATTGCATCTAACCAACTTGGTTGAAAACCCTGATTGTGATGTGTTGAGTGCATACTTTTATCTTCACCCCACTTACTAAGCAAGTTATCGCTCATTCCCCTATAGTTTGTTTTACAAGTTTCAAATGGATTACAAGTGCCTACCCAATATTAGAACACTAGTAAACTGGGATGGAGAGTGAGATGCAACAAGCAATGGCTAGTTATTGCTCTTAGTATTAACTTTTCATCTTTTAAGGAAAATTACGTAGGACTCCTCAAAGAGCTTGGTAGTTTTTAATATTTTAGTCTGTATGTAAAATGACAGGTATCTATGGGATTTACTGCTAGTCTTTTATAAGATCAAATTACATGTTTACTTTTAACAAATTATTTTAGAAGATTACTCTGTAGATTTATATTAAACAGGCATCGAATTGGACACTTCAAAGGGATAGAGTTAAGTATGCTTATTGTGAACTAGGTTTAAGATAGTAGTTGTAAAGACAGTTTATTTTAAGATGGCTCATACGGTGGTACTATTACGACTTCACCTTTTTGGGGCGTGATAGAGTCCATCCAAGATGGATTGGTGGAACTGGTGGTTACTTCAAGGATTTGTTAGAGCAATCCGTCAATAATACATTTAGGAACGAATCGAGGAAGACTTGTATTACGCCCTGAACAAGAAGAGTCATAACAGTCCTGCCGTGTAAACTAATTTAAGATAAAAGCTGACCTCACAGCTGTTATTGTAGATGCAGTTCACACAAGGCGCACAACTCAACCAGCTTGAAACGTCTGCTCTAACACCTGTTAATAACCAAACATGTGGTAGAGCTTTTATAAGATACTTGTTTTATACAACCTGCTGTTTAGTATCACTACAGTATTTAAACAAACGTTCCACATCCAAAGGTAAAGTTTATAATCAAAGTTTATTAAAAACGACAGGTTTTACGGTCCATATACAATAAGTTAGAAAACTAGTGGACTCCTAAGGAATTCCTAATTAGTTTTCCTCAAAACTTAAAGACAAAGTCAAGAGCTCAGGTTCAGTAAATTCTTCGATCCTTACTTTCTCACACAACAGCACACTAACCTGGGAACAGTGATACCTGAACATTTTGTCTTTACTCAACACTTGCAAAAGAGTTTGTAGGGATGTGAGCACAACTAGCTCAGTAAGTGGGACGGAGTCAGAAGAATACTATACGATCACAAATAAGATTAATAATCATGATGAAATGCAATGCAATCACTCAAATGAAACATCGCATAGTGTTATCTGGTCCACTGTGAGGTTAGAGAAATTACATCCGCTCCAACTCGGATTGAGGAGTTTCATCGCGACTCAAGTCAGACCAAACCCGGGCTTGTGCAATGGAGAACACCCTCCTCTCATGACCGCCTTCAAACCACAGCCCCCAACCTTGCTGCGACCTCCTCGCCTGTCACTTAGTTCGACTAAGGATGGGGAAAGGACCATTTAAGCTATCCTCATTGAAGAAAGTTGGTATTTGGCCTAACACTCTTAATCATTTTCCCCTAACAGGTAATTATGCATGTCTAATTACATTTTAATTGAATAACCGTTAGTGTTAATCATAGGTGACCAACAAATTCACACAATATAGAATTCATGCAAATATGCAGAACAGCACACTAAAGAGTTGAACTCCTGTCACAACCGAGTATCATTCACACACACAGCATGCGCGTAATCATCTAACTACAAACACATCCAGAAGTACTCTTGGATCTTCGGATACTTTAAATAGCACCCAAACAAGCGGTGAAGCCACAATCCCAACTTACTTGTTTAGACGTTCGCTATTGCTGACTTGAATTGTCAACCGTCTTTGTATTGAAATGTCTTAATTACACAAAAGCCCAAATTCAGTTTTCGTAATAATTACGAAAACATTAGGGTTTAATCTAAAATGGTTATATATATATATATATATATATATATGTATATATAATTTCCATAATATATAGCCGTGTTATCACTATATATCAAATTAAATTATTAATTATTGATGATGTACATCATTTATACTATTACGTATTATATATCATTTCGATCATATCGAAACGTACTTTTTATTTATAAATTCACGTTTTAATTTCGGTAAGGTCACCGAAATATGTATATTCTTGAATATGATATAGTCATAAACTAAATTACTTAAGGTTGTCTGATTTCAACAAAATTAGTGTCATTGGGTTCGTATAGACCTAACGACACATTTTACAAATCCTGTTTCTAGACATGGCTTTTAACGGGTAGTTTGAGTTTTCAATACAATTCTACATAATTATATAAAAATGATCGTATTATACGTAATTTACATTATTAAATTATATTTTATCTATTTTGTCCTTATATTGTAACAATAGGTATTATTTAATTCTAATACACCTAAAGTGTATCCCGATCAAAAAATATTAATAAATATAATAAGAATCTCCATTTAATCCAATTTGATCAGTAATCCTATATATAGTTTTTATTTAAATATTTAATTCATTTTAGCCTATTAATATTACAAATACACCCCGACTTGTAATTTAAGCTATTTTACTTAATAAATTTGTAATAAATAGTTCGGGTTACCAAATAATTCTCCGAAAATTTCTATAGACTTCTAAAAATATAGAGAATTCAGTTATCACTTGGTTTCAAGTTTCCGACCTATTGCTTATATTTTCATATTGACGATTTTACCCTTAAATTATGATAATTTATCTAATTATAATTCTTTTAGTACCAAATTAATTTTAATCTAACTCAATACTATTACTATTTATTATAGATCAGTACATGTCCATTTCATCAATTAATTTCATAATTTCCTATCAAATTCATAATTTCAGCCTATTTTCAAGCTAATTTCAGGCCTAAAAATGAAATAAATATTAAAATTATTCAAATCAAAATTCAGGCTACATAGCAACTATCTATATATCATACACATCCTACACAAAAATTTTCAGCTAGAAACAACATTATATAGTACATTTATTTTACAAATATAAATTTGGGTGAATAATAGATTTCTTAATAAAGTATATTAAATATTACAAATTTTTCAAAAATAAAAATATCACATGAAAGCATGTTTAAAATAACCTAAGCACAATTTTTTTCAAAATTTTCTGGGTAGATTTACTAATTTTTAGAAATTATTAAAAAATAGGGCAGGAAATTGACCTTGGTGTTCTTGGGTGTTTCAGTGGCCAGCGGCGGTTGAGCGGTTGTCAGAACGCCTAGACACTGGGGGTACTCCTTGGTGGTGGAGTGGCGTAATAGTAGATTAAAGGAAACCCTAAGAACTAACTTAGCTCGGTAATTGCTCTGTTTTTTTCTACGATTTTTTTTCTGATTTTTCTTTTTGTTGTTTCTGGTTCCAAAAGATGCAAAGTGATTTGTTCAACAGATTTATAGTAGTTTAGGTTAGTTCCTTTTATTTATTTATTTTTTTTTTCTTGCTTTTTCCTTCATTAATTGTAAGTAGGAGGTGGCATTGGTTTGTAAATTCACCTTTTGATTCAGCAATTATCTAGCTTTGATGTTTTCCAGAAATCTCCAGGCATGAATAAGCAATTGGAAGGCTTTTGAATAATATTTTGCAATTTTTTTAGGTATTTTGTGTATATTTTATTAATACTTAATTATTTACTTAATATATGAGTATACATTCCTTATAAATATCACACATAATATATAACTATACTCATATAATTAAGTTTCTAACATATCTTTTATTTTTAGGATATATTCTAAGGTTAATTTCATGAATTCAACACAATAAATATATAATTACATAATTTAGGGTTAATTTACGGGTATAATTATTATTTATACCGAGTATACTCATAAAATTACTTGTATTTTTATATAGTAAATTATATTATATTATCTCATTTTATAGCTCAATTAACTTATCTCTAAGTTCTCGTTGCAATCTAAGTTCAATTTTAGGAGTTTCGAACATTTTAATGCTTTATTAAATATTCCAATTTCTAAGGGCAAAATTAGGATTTCGGGTCATTATTACTAAAATCTAACTTCACTATAATATCTCGATTAACTTTTTTATTCTAATTGTAAAGTTTGAGCTCAATTAGATAAGTTTCCCTAAAAGATCTAAATTTAAGCTCGGTTATCCTAAACTCAATTTGGGAGCTTACAACTTGCTTATTAGCTTCACAAACTGGGGATACGGAAATGGAGTTGTGCTTGGATAGCCTATTTACTTCAACGTTGTTTTCCCGATGAATCTTAGTGATTGTCCAAGAGGAGAAGTTAGAAACTTGGTTTCATACTACTTAGAGATATTTCGTCATGCTCTCTCCTTTTGTCTCGTATTCTCCCTTTACTTGCTATACTACTAACATGGAATCTAAATGTATATGAACCTTTTTAGCACCTACATCCACTACAATCTTCAGCCCCATGTTGAAGGCCTTATATTTGGCCTCATTATTATTAGTAGGAATCCAAATTTGAGGGCATATAGAACTTTGAAGCCATAAGGACCTTAGAAGACTATTCCCGCTCTACTTTCCTCTCGAGTGGAGGATCAATCTACATGGAGTGCCATTTTGGTATGTCAGTATGAGTGGGTATCTCATCCACTCTTATGTAATCAATGATAAAATCTATGAGTACTTGCGCTATTATGGCTTGGCGAGGGTGAAACTAGACATCATGAGTACTGAGTTCCAAGGAGTACTTCACCATATGTCCTGACATGTCAAACTTCTATAAGAGAGTCTATAATGGCTGGTTAGTGAGCACAATGATGGGATATGCTTGAAAGTATGGTTGAAGTTTTTAAGCCGCGACAATCATGACGAAGGTGAATTTCTCAATTCAAGTGTACTTAACCTCAGGACCTTACAGAATGTGGTTGACAAAGTATACAAGTTTGTGTTCACGCCTGTCTGCTTGGATCAATACCAAAGAAAAGGCTCCGTTGCTAAAGGCCAAGTATAAATAGAGGTCTTTACAAAGGATTGTTTTAGAGAATACAGGTAAGTTATGGAGAAATTCTTTCAATTTTTCAAAGGCGACTTCACATTCAAGTATCCATTTAAATTGCTATAGGTTCTCTAGTAGCTTGAAGAACTTGGAACACTTGTTGATGCTTCTCAAGAGGAAGTGATTAAGGGTAACTATTCGGTTTGTAAGATGCTGGATGTCTTTGATTTTTTGTAGGGCTTTCATGTCCTTAATTGCTTGTATATTATCAGGATTTGCTTTGATGTCACTCTCCATGACCATGTAGCGAAGGAATTTATCGAAGCCCACCTTAAAGATGCACTTTTGGGGGTTAAGCTTCTTGTAGTATTTCCTCAATGCGTCAAAGGTCTCATGGAGGTTGGCAATGTAGCTGATCTTGCTCTTACTTTTGATGATCACGTTATCAACATAAACCTTGATGTTCCTTTTGAACTATGGTTTGAAAATCATGATTACTAAGTGTTGGTATGTAGATTTGGCATTCTTGATCTAAATAACATAACTTTGTAGCAGTATGTTTCAAAATCTGTGATTAGGAAGTATGTACTTGGTCCTTTGGGGCCACGCAAATTTGGTTATAGTTGAAGTAGGTATCCATGAAACTTAGTTTGGCATAGCCGAAGGTAAAATCAACTAGCTAGTTAATCTATGGAGGGGAAAGCAATCTTTAGGATATGCTTTGTTTAAGTTGGTGTAGTCAACATACATCCTTTATTTACCGTTTTCTTTCTTTACGCAGACTTTGTTAATGAGCCAAGTAGGGTATCTTTTTTCTTTGATAAAGTCGGCCTTCAGTAGTTTTTTGTACTTTCTACTCTATGGTGACTTGTCATTCGGGTGTGAAGTATCATCTCTTTTGCTTAATAGGGCAAACATGTGGATCAACTCATAGGTGGTGTATAGCCTCGGGGATGTTAATTATCCCAAGCATCTCATCTGAAGACATTGCGAAGACGTTTGAGTTTAAGCACAAGAAAATTGTTATTTCCTCTTTCTCTTTGAAGGATAGGGATGTCCCTATTTAGGTTATTTGGTTGGGTTGATTACCATACTAGATGACCTCCATATGTTCTACTAGTTCTCCTTGAATGGTTTATGTGGAGTTCAGAGTAGACTCAACATGCGTGATCTTATCATGTACAATATTGTTGAAGTATAAGGTTTAAGATAGTTTTTGGTTTTCGTATGCATCACTGACTCCTATAAGTGTTGAGAACTTTATGATGAGGCTTCTTTGATTGATGCAAACATCATACTTATTAAGGCTAGGTCGATTTAAGATGGCATTGTAGAGGGACTATTGGTTGATGGCCATGAAGTCTATGAGCTGTGAGGTGATGCGTTTGTCATTACTTAGGCAAACAAGTAATTTGATGAGTCCTTTTGCTAGGACTATTTTTCCTCTTAAGCTTATGAGGCTCTACTTATATGGACGGAGTTCTTCATCGAGCTGGCCCTTCATTTGTTCATAGGCCGAGTAAAAAAGGATATCAGCCGAGCTACCATTGTCAACAAAATTTTTAGGGATGTTGAAGTATCCTATTTTGGCATTAATGACTAGGGGATCAATGTAGGGAAATTCAATGCCTTCTTTATCTTCTTCTATAAAGGATATGGTTACATTGACTTGAGGTTTCTTTGGTCAAACTGAGAGGACTTCATGTTGTGGTAAGGTTGAGCAAACTTCGTCCAAGAGGTTGGGTCCATCAATGATTATTTGCACTTGTCCTTAGTGACCTCTAGACTCTATGTTCTCCAGTTGGTTATGTTGTTGTAATCGTTGTTGCTATTGTGGCTCTTAGGTGCAACATCGTTAAGCAGGGTAATGGTGGTTTTGTTCATTGGTGACAAAATGGTTAATAGACAAAGCTTTCAAATGCATTCTTGAGGTGTCTCATTCATTTGTGTTATGGCCCTGTACTTTATGGTAGTAATAGAATTTGCCTGAGGCAAAGGCCTTGAATGTTTCTCTAATGACCAGGGTATTCGGTAGGCGCTTGTAAACTTTGTAGTAAACTTCGCCTAGGGAGCGAGTTATGGTGTATAGCTAAGAAAGTCAGTGAATTTTTGCTTTTGCCTTTCCTATTGTTCCTTAGAGGAAGGGAGGCAATCTTTGCAAGGACTAAGGCGATCTTTCACTAATGTGCTATGTTATTGGTTGCTCTCGAGGCGGGATAGAATAACTTCTTCATATGCTATATACAGCTTGGCAATAGTCATAAGTTCCTCAAAGTTATCTAACCAATATAATGCTATTGCTTTAAAAAGTTTACTGCTCAGGTTTAGGCCGTACATGATGACTTGGAGAGCTATTTCTGATTCTACTTTGGGAACGAGTAGGCTGGTACAGTTAAAGCGCTCTAGATATGCTCACAGTGTTTCATCCAAGCATTAGTACATGTTATACAAGGTAAATGAGTCCCTACATGGTACTTTGTTGCTTATGAAGTGTTGTTGGAATCTAGGGGCAAGGTTATCGAAAGAGCGAATGCAACTTCCTGGAAGCTAGTTAAACTAAACTAGTGTAGCTTTAGTTAATGTACTCAGGAAGGCCTTACATGTTATTACGTTAGAGAGGTTATGGAGGATCATCATTATACAAAAGTATGCTAAGTGGTCCTTTGAGTAACTTGTCCCATCATAGTTATTTAGATGGGGAAGCCATATGCCATACGAGAGAGTTTCTCTAAGGATGCTCATGGTAAAGGGGCTTTTGTTTGTGACTACACTTGATTGCTTTGCAAAAGACTTAAGGTGTTTCTAATCACGTAAATTGGAGGTACATTGAATGTGCTCATCAAGTTCTCAGATGTTCATGCAGTCCAAGTTTTTAGGTGATTGCTTGGGAGAGAGGTCTCTCCTTATCCTCCTCATTCTTGATTGAGTACCCTGGTGGTATGCCTTGTCGCGATTGGTGTTTAGGTAATTACGCAAGTCCAATAGTAGACGTTGCTTATTCTAGACAACGTCGTATGGGTGTGCAAGGTTTGGGCATAGTATAAGTAAGCATTTAGGCATCTGTTGTGTTGACTTGGGGAGCTAATAGCATTGTATTCATGGTTAACTCCATCATTGGGATTGAGTTTTTCCTTTTTTTTTTTTTAGTTTTTAGGTTGTTGTTGTCTTAAGTAAGCATTTTCTAGTAGTACTTCAGCGTTAGTTTCCATGAGTTGTTAGAACGTAGCATTTACTTATTCTATATCAGATAATTATGGCTTTGTTAACAGTGGTGGTAGGTTTATGTTGGCCTAATTGTCATTGCCTCGCAGTGCCAAATGAAGGTGTATGTTTCTGCTTTTAATCATGTTATTAAGTTTGTGTAAACAATAGGTGCCAAATGGTGATGGTGGATATCACTAGTATATCTCTTGAGTTAACTTTGGGTGGTCTATCAACCATGGGTAGTAGTGGACTTGTAAGAAGCCCCCTTTAACTTAGTCAATAAGGGTCCTCTGACGGTCAAGTCAGTAAGGGAATGAAAGTAAAGAGAGTTCCAAGAGAGCTCCCAAGAAAGCTAGAGAAAAGGTAGAAAAATCGATCCCCTTACTTGGTGGTCTTACCTCTTTTTATAAGAGTAGGTACCTGATTAGTTTAGATGTATAGTAGGAAGGGATTGGTTGGTATGGAATCTAAGGGTGCAACGCTATTAATATGAGAAAAGACAGTCTCCCCTTTGTTAGTTGGTGGAGTCTTAAGGGATAGGCCTGTACCATCGGTGAAAGGGCAGCTACCTTATAGTGGTGGCTAGGCAATATATCATGTGTCAATCAGTCATTCTACATTTAATAAAGAGAGAGAAAGAAAGAAAGGAGTTCGACCCCCTGACCAACTAATCTTTCCAATACAGTGCTAAGGGGAGAGAATAGCTTCTCCTTGAGGAGCAATAGCTAGGGACCCTTTGGTGAAAGTCCTTAGGATGTTTTGGGTCTGAGCCCAAGCAAGATGATTGGGGTGCTTGGGCTCTTATCCATTCTTACCCGATGGTCCAAGAGGCTTGGTCATGATCCTTAGTGGACTTAGGCCTTTAACCCAAGACCCTTGGTAGGCATTAGCCTTTAAAGCTCTAAGTTATGCTGTAGGCTAAAGGCGGCCATCAACATATACTTTATTTTTCATTTTGATGCATTTAACTAAAAGTAACTCTAAAGAGGGTAGTTAGTTGAGGTGTTATAGCATTGTATAATGTTTTAGTTATGCAAGCATTTTATCAAAACATTCTCTTACATGTATTACATATTTATCTTGGTGGGCTTTTTTTTTTATAAAATAGAAAATTAAAAGCATTATATAATATAATGCATATAATTAAATATAATATAATATTAGACTCATTAGCAAGTCAACTCATGAGCTCATACTTGTTTAGACTTGATAAATAGAAGAGATGAACTCAAGTTTCAAATTCTTAATGAGCCCGAAACTCAAACCTTTAATTTTCAAACTCAATAACAGTTTTGCTTATCTCGAATTGAATAATATTTTAAACGCCTCAAGCTTGAGTTTCAAAAGTTTGGTTCCACTCTACTTTGGCTCAACTCATTTACAATCTCGATAGTAAAAGTATCGTGAGATGGTAGGTGGTTTTATGACAAATTTCACTTATAGAGTAGAATAAGGTAAAAGTAAAGCTATAATTCTTTAGGAATATAATAAAGAAGTAATAGGTATTTCTTATATCTATTTTGAAATCTTATGAATATTTATGATAATATATTTTAAAAAACTACAGAATAGTTATTCCTTAGTTTTTTTAAGGAAGTACAATTCTTCATTTCTTAGTATTAACAATACTATGGAATAGCCACTCTATGAAACAAGGGAATAGGTTGATAGGTGAGAATAATTATTTTATTCTACCTTATGAACAATTATTTTCGCAAGTGTTTTACCAAAATATCATTTTGCATGCATTATATTTTTATCTTGGTAGTTTTCTGGATAAAAATAATAAAAAAAACCATTAAAAGTATAAATAATGATGGTCAGTTAATCCAAGAGAAAATAGATATAGCAGCCTAAAAAAAAAGAAAAAAAATCAGATTAGTTGTAAAGATTTAGGCTTCATTTGATTCATCTTTTTTCCATCTTGTTGATATCTTTTAAAGTTTCTACCAACTTAAGGAGTATGAGGTTAATCAAATGTTACCAAGTGTATCGAGTAAATTATTTACATATATGAATTTCTGCACCAAATGATAAGATAATGTCCACTAATACGTAAAATATAAGTAAATTTAAGCCCCTACAATAGCATAGGCTAATTACATAGTATATTAAGAAGTGTAAAATCTTTAAAATCTTTAAAAATTAATATATCTTATCCATGTTATTTAAACCTACAAGCTTTATGTAACCACCTTTGGTATATCATCCTTGAAAATTATTTATCTAACTATAATATAATGTTATTTAACAAAAATACCAATACTAAAATTAAGTTTTTAAACTAAATGTCTTCTATTATGGATAAATTTGTCAACTTACTTAATCTTTTTTCCCTTCCGAACTTCTTTTTCTCTCTTTCCATTAATTTCTTGCTCTTTCGATAATATCTCTCCCAACATCAAATTGTCAACTTATATGTACATCCTTTAAATTTTGTATTTATTGTAATTAATGATGTTTATGGAAACAATTTATAAAAATTTGTAGATCATTAGGCAATTTCTCTCTCTTTCGATAGTATCTCTCTTAACCTCAAATTGTTTACTTTGTGTACCTATCTTTCAAATTTTATATTTATTGTAATTAATGGTGCTTCTACAAACACTCAACTTTGCAATTTCTTTTTCCTTCTAACTCCTCTTTCTCTCTTTCTATTGATTTCTCTATTTTCTCATAATATCTCTACTGTACTTAAACTATCAACTTCTATGTCTATTCTTTGAATTTTATATTTATTGTAATTAATGATACTTTTGGAAATAGTTTAAAAAGTTTGTAGATCATTAGATAATCTCTCTCTCTCTCTTTCTCTCTCTCTCTCTCTCTCTCTCAATAATCTCCCCTAACCTCATTACTTCATGTGCCCATCTTTTAAATTTATATATATTATAGTTAATGATGCTTCTAGAAGTAGTTTATTAAAGTTTACAGATAATTAGGCAAAAATAAAAAATTTTCATAAATTGATGGGCTAATTGAGATAGAAAACATTATCACAAAACTGAAATAAAAGATGATACCTTTTATAGATACTTCTATTGTGGTTTTCTTTTAAAATTTGTATGATAAGGAAATATTATTTTTATATTTTGAAGATTTACCATTGTTTATTTCATAAAAAATAAGAATTTTTTATGTTTAAGAACTTGAAGGTTTAATTATCCAATGTTTATAAACTTGCACAAGTATCAAGGTGCAACATCCACTAGTGTTTGTACATATATTTGCACACACACATATAGAGATTTAGCTTATGATGTAAATTTTAGGAGGGTATAAGTTATCCTAAAATTTGTACCACATGCAACTTAGAAATATTCAATAGTCATATAAAATTATAATATACTAGTTTTAAACTTAGCATTGCTTAGGATTCTTAGATAACATGTTACATTATATTTAATGAGAAGCATTTAATTCTAAAAAAATGTACTCGATTATCTAAATATTAAAAAAAAAGTATACTTCCTATTGATTGAAAATATATAAATATTTTTTTTTTCACTTTTTAATATTTGCATTCTTCTTTTTGATTTTGTAATATGGTTTCTTGTGCAATTTAATTTTGTCCTTATATTATTTTCTATGCTCTTTTAACAAAATTTAAAAATTCTATTTTTCTTAATTTGTTCGAATGAATGAACTCAATTTTTTGGCAATAAATTTAGTATATCTATTGATAGGTTATTTTAAATATAGACCTTTAAGTTTAAGCCAACTTCCTTAAAGCATAGGCCAAGCTAAGAAACCTAAGACTAACCTGTTTGGAGCCTTAACTAAGCTCCCAAAAACTCAACCAACCTCATTAAGCTCTAGGCTAACTTGCAAACATTAAAGACAACCTCATTAGAGCCTGAACCTCACTAAAAGGCATTGATTAAGCTCTTGTCTTTGTTGCTAACATTAAAGCTTGGGCCTTTAAGCTCACAATGCGTAAATTTAGCCTATAGGTTCAAAAGAAAACTACTTAGAACAGCTCAAGAAGAAAGAAAAGTTTATAACTAGCATATGCTTAGCCTAAGATCCTTTCTACAAGATCTAAAGTTAAAGCGAGGATCTCGGGATCGTAATCCACTTCTCATGACATGAATAGCTAGCCTGCTACGCCAATAAATACTAAGTAAAAGCTATAGGTAAAGGGTCCTCACTCTTTCACTTTTATGTACTTTATACTCTCGTAAACATTTCACAAATACTCTACCAACTTAAGTATTGAAGTAGTTGCCTTAGGACCACTTTCAATCTCCCTTCAATAGCTTATGTTTATTCTCTTATAAAGGTTGCTTCTAACTTTAGCCACCCTTTAAAGTTAATCATTAACATTTTGGCGCTATGTATCTACAAATCATAAACCCATAATGGCAACAAGTAAAGGAATTACCCATTCAACCTAGTAAGACATAATTAGCAGATTGAGCAGTAACTCAACCAAAATGCTGTGCATAGTTGAGTAGCATAGTTAAGTAGTCGATCAACCAATGAAACAACATGTAAATTCCACCTCCATAGCAAGTCCCACCAACTAGTGCATCTAATCTAAAGTGCTTTGTGCACATGGGAGGAATATTTCTCAAGTTACAAGCCAAAAATTAGGAGTTGAAAGCAAAGCTCACTGAAAGAGAGCAATAGAACAGTTCTCCATAATTGAAGGATGCCTCCGACAACAACGCTCCATTGCCACCACCATCATCAGCAGTAGTTGCAAACATCCACCAAGTTATCCAACTTACGACATCAGCAATTGTACATAACAATGTTCTAACACTAGCTCAAAGCAATTATCCTACTTCATCAAAGGTGAACTCACACCACTCTCAAGTGGATAAGAACTTAGACCAAATTGAAGTATACATTTGAGTCCTAAGTAACTATAGAGACTTGAAAATAAGAACAAGGCTAATAGTCTATTAGTAGATCTCCTTTACCAAGGAGATTCAAGATGAGCTACTCCACCAACATGTGAGACTCTTAAGCTTCGAGTTTTATGATGACTTTAGAGATCCTAATGACCACCTGAGACATTTCAAGTCAATAATGAAGTTACAAAGTTATAGTAACTCAAGCACGTGCAAGTAAGCCACTTTGAGTTTTATGCTATACTTATATTGAATATCTCATATCAAGTCACACTTCAAACCAATCGTCATAGCAATTATTTATTAAGCTATTAATTCTTATAATTCACTTAACCAAAGCCATAATGACTTATTTAGATAATGAGTGGTTATTTAATTTACAATCACTTCATATTATAGCAAGTAAGAAAGGGGTGCTCACCTGAATAGTTGCATATACTTCAAAATTTCCTCAAATACAAGGGTCCATTAACATCATTAGGATTACCTATGATACATTAGAGATTCTTCAAATCATATTATGTTTTGCTTGTACTAAGGGAGTTTCCACACTATTGTCTTTAATACCTTATATCTTTCTTGTTTAAGCTTCTAACTCTCTAGTTAACTTTTATTTATTTATTTATTTATATAATTTACTTGTTAACTTATCTAGTTGAGTTTCTAATCTTTTTGCTGAGTTTCTATCATTACGAATGCATTTATACATGTGGTACTCTTTGTGATATATAAATGTATATAACTTAGCCAACAAACATGAATATATATTTGTACTTACATAGTATAGTATTAGGAACTATTACTACAAGGCTTAACACCCATGAGTCATCTTAAGTCTACCATAGATCTTTTTGGTACATGACTCTACTAAGGACAACGTCACATACAAATCATTAAGGTACTCCCTATAGTATCTACCATCATGGGTCCTTAGGCTGAGGCAAACATAATCAACAATCAATTTAAGAGTCAGATATGAAGTTAGTCCGATTATATCTTGCTAACCTATCAAGCATAACCAACATGTAAGCATCACCTACCTAAAAAGTTGATCAGACCAAAAATAAGCGCAACCTAATAATTAACATAAGATGCACAAACTCAATAATAATCCTTATACTTTACATGAAGGTTTTCTTAGGCTAACCTAGCTCTTAAATTAATTAATCGCCTTAACAGCTTTAGTTTAGGTTAAGTATCGAGTTGATCACAAGAAGCAAGGAAAAATAATGAGAAATGAGCACCCTGGAGGTACATGGGTGCAACATAGTTATGTTCATGCTTGTGTATATCTCTACCCAAAATTTCTTAGGTAACATGACCATGCTTAGGCCATGTTAGCAACACAACCATATCTACAGATCATGAACCCTTTTGATTACACTTGTTCTTCTCTTGGTAAGTAACGCAATTGTATTTAAGCCGAGTTGATAAACACATCCTTTAGTACAATTGTGTTTGTAAGTTATGAACCCTTTTGCTCAAATATATTCTCAAATAAAGGAACAAAACCATAACATAACTGTGTTGTTTGGTCATATACCCTACAGCAAACGTGCATTTCCTCTTTCAAAAACCTCCATTCTTCTTGTTTTCTTGCACTACAACTTAAAGAATCTATAAAAACACTTCATCTCATAGAGAAAACACTTCAACAAAAATACTCCAACTCATATTACATCAATCTTTAACTCAAAAACCCACTATCACATATCCTTTTCACATAAACTCACTTAGAACAAGCATCTATGAGAGAAAAGAGGTGGAAACTTACTTAAATGGATTAGAAGTTGCTTAAGAAGGAATTAGTTGAAAGACCCAAGAAGATGAGCTACAAAAGGAGGATTTTAAATTGGGATTTCACCTAATGTAACACTCAAGCAGAAAAAATAAAATACAAAGCAAATAAAATTAAGGAATAATAATTAGAATGGTGTTTCATTGTTATTTAGAAGTAAATTAAATAATAATAGGACTAAGGGCATGCTGGGAATATTGAAAGTTCCTAAATTAGGTTTGCAACAAAATACCCCTCCTTTCTCCTAAGACTCATAAAAGCCTATTGTAGATGACATAAAACCTAATGTTAAAGACAAGAGTCCTTAATTGATTCTTGGAGTTGTAGAATTAATTATTGTTTTTTTGTTATTGTAAAAGAGAAGCTTTGGCAATAGGATTATTGCATAAGACTAGGTGCAACCCTAGTTTCTTCTAACAGTAAGTGATTTGAGGATTACTCTAAAAAAAAAGGATTAATTCTAAAATGTGGTTGTTGCTCTTGAAGGTGTAGATAATCGATTGTAGAGAAGAATTTCTAAGGGTTTCTCTTTCTCTCTCTTAGGTTCTTCAATGCAAGGCAATGTCTTCTTCCCTTGCAATCTTGACCTTCTTGCAAATTTATGATTTTAATGGTTATGAGAAGTTGTGGAGACAAGAATTTTTGTTGTGAAGTAGTTATTGGTGGTGTTGTGGGTTATGGATTTGATTAGAGGTAGAATCTAAGGTTAAAGAATATTGTTTTTGGAGAAACAAGAGAAAAAGAATTGTAGAGCACGAATATGGCTAGGACTATGAGTGTAGTTTTAGATCGTGTTCCTTTTGCAAGTTTTTAAAAAATGCAAGTAATTTGACCAATTCAAGATGAGAGAATCATAGACAAGGTATACGGTTGTAATCTAAGATTGTGGAGTTTTTAAAGGGGAACATGGTCGAGGTACATATACGGGCTAGGAATATAATTAAGATATACAATTGTGATCCAAGGCCATAGTCAAGGGCATTGATTAGACTATTGGTTTTTGTTTGGGTTCATTGGTGTGAACCCCTACTATAGTCCCTACTATTGTCTAGTTTCTTCTTCCTAACCTAAGTTTAGTCTAATATGGCTTAAGATTCTAGTCTAAGTCCTTAAGGAAGCCTATAATAAGTTGTAGATTACTACTAAAACAATTTTTATTTATCTTTTCATTACAATTACTCTTCTAAGCTAAAATTAGTCAAGTTCTTTCATTGGACTGTACATGACACTTATGTGTTGCTTGTGATTGCTAGGCTAGATTTTATATTTGTATATATACTCAAATTAATTAGTTAAATACCCAGTTTAATTTATCAATACTTATTGCTTGTATATAACTTGGCTTAGGAGCCTAGAGTGGCATATCCCTAGGAAGCAACCTTGATGATTCTTGAGAAGCATTATTCCTTATAAAGTCTCGCTTGGAAATGATCTAGGTTGCTTAGATGAGGCTTGAAATGGTATACCCAACATCAGGTTATTGTAGATGGGGCTTGAAGTGGCACGCTCAATGTAAGATTATAGAAAAGCCCGAAGAGGCATGTCTACCGTAGGTTGCAGTAGGGCTTAAAGAGGTATGTCCACTGCTAGGATGTTAAATTGGTTCATATTATAACTAGGGTTATGAGGACCTCCATTGTGAAATGTGTGCTTGATTGATTTAAAGAATACTAAATTAATGTGTGATATATATATATATATATATATATATATTTGTTCGCATTTAGCGCATTTGTTATTCTACTTATGATTGTTCATGCGTATGTGGTTATAAGTTACGTACTAAGCTTCAGTTCTCTTCTCTTTTTCCCACAATTATAGGTCAAGATGTTAGTTATGGAAATTCTACTAGTTATAGATATACAGTTGATTATGAGGGTTATCATAGTTATGAGAATTTGAGAGATAATTGTGATGCTTGATATTTCTGACATACTAGATTAGGAATAACTAATATTTTCTTGATTATCATAAAAACTTATACACTACGTTAATAGATTAGAAAAGCTTTGATTTTCATAATGGAATTATTAAAATACTATAAGTTTATAATTATAAATTAATATCTATCTACAACTCTATGAGACAAACCTCAAGATGTAATTTAGTGGTGGTAGTATATTAGATAACTTGTCTCATCATCATTAAATATGTGGGTATGCATTGAAATATATATATATATATATATATATATATCAATATAACAACGTACCATTGGAATACACTTACCTAGAAATATATACACCATAATTATGAATTATTAAAAGAACTATTATGTAATGAAATCCACATAGGTTAAGAATAATTTAGAAAATACCAAGTTGTGCTCGATCAATAATTATAAGTGGCTTTAACTTAATAGGTGCTCAATAGAGGATTAAATTAAAGCCGTGGGGATCTTGCTTCATAACTGCATTAGACCATTGGAGAGTAGGGAGAAATTTACTTACCCAGCAAGATTAATAAATAATAATATTAAATTATTCCCAATGGCTATAAAAGCAAAGCAATTAACGGAGAATATTTCCTCAAATCTCCAAATACTTCCCAGACCGACTTCATTCCTCTCTCCTGATAGTCCTAGGATAACAATGCCTTGTCGGAGTTATCGGATTAAAAATATGACACTCTAGCTATAAAGAAAATTCAATTTTTCTAAGGAATAGTGATTTTGTGCTGATAATCCTAAGGATCTAAGCTAATTTAAATTTTACCTCCAGTTTAGTTGGTAATTTTCACGGTTTAGTTGTTATTATGTGCCATTCACCATGCAAATAAACATATAAAATGGGCTAAACGATGACGAGAAACTAGATTAACATTGCCATATGAAGTAATAACATCACGCTAACTTTGTCAAAACTAGGTGAGAATTTTGTTTAATAATTGTGGTATTATTTTAGTATATAAATTGCAGGGAAATGGCACTAGTTAGTGGAGGATTTCCATGACGGTATTTTGCTTCAAATAGGATTTAGCATCTTCACATCACGAATTCATTGACTAGATAAATCTTGGGGCTAAATGCATCATTTGAATGATTTTACTACTATAGCATTAGCTCCTGTACTATAGCCTTAAAAGGAAATTTGTGGTCTTTGTGGATATACACACACACATATATATATATATATATATATAATATGCTTAGTAGAGAGGAATTTATTTAAAAATAACGGGAAGTGATTTACTTTGATAAACTTAATGTTTGAGCATAAAATGCTAGACTTGTTCATGAAAAATTATGAGTAAATAGTGTGGTATTCTAAACCTAAGATATAATATATAAAGGTTAGGAGTAGAGATATATGGATTCGTTATGTCATATATATAATTCTTTATAAAAATAATATGTTATGTGATTCTTCTTCTTTTTTTTTTTAACATAGGAGTCAAAACATGTAGCGTGTGTAAAAAGATCTTCCTAAATTTATTCCTAAAACATGTGAGCTTAATAGTACTAATGTAGCTAATATTAGATAATAGTATAAGGGAATGGACAACCAAAAGTGTTTATGGAAATATCAACAACTTGAGGGAAGGAAAAAAAAAAAACAAAAGACTCTTAAGCATAATTTTAAACATCGAATCTTTGTTTCAACACGATTGAAATAATATACAATAAGTAACAACTTAATGTACTCTATTAATAGCTCATTATACATATACTATGTATGCATATAAATATATGTATATGATATATCATTGACTAGATGTAAAGTTATGGACATTAAAAAGTTCACTACGGGTTTAATATATATATAATATCCTTTGTATACATATAGTAATGCCCTTACTTCTTAGCCTATAATTTTCAAGCTTTTATGACATCAGGATGTTTATGGAGACTTTGTGAGTATATGTTCCTTTGAATGAATTTTCCATAAAATATATTTACTTTTATAAATGTTAATTATATATATAGTCATTACAATTATACAAAGTACATATGTATAGGTGTATAATATATTTTTTCTCATGTTTATTTATGTATATGTTCATTGACAAATATATAGATACATAATATATTTCTTCTCATGTTTGATGAAAATGGAATTCAATGAACTATATATACATATACAATGTATATGATTAACAATGACATCGTAAGTATAAGTTAAAATAAATTAATCACAATACTATTACATAAGTCTTATCTATCTTGAACCTTCATTACATTATATAGGAGTTGACATGAATGGAGTTGTAATGAGGCCAATATTTGACTATACTCAATGGTAGGTGTAAGCTCCCAAAATTGAGTTTAGGACAACCGAGCTCAAATTTAGAACTTTTAGGGTAACTTATCCAATTGAGCTCAAACTTTGCGACTAGAATGAAAAAGTTAGTCGAGCTATTACAGTGAAGTTAGATTTTAGTAATAACAACCCGAAACCCCAATTTTGCCCTTAGAAATTGGAATGTTTAATAAAGTACTAAAATGTTCGGAATTCCTAAAATTGAACTTAGATTGCAACGAGAACTTAAAGATAAGTTAATTGAGCTATAAAATGAAATAATGTAGTATAATTTACTATATAAAAATACACGTAATTTTTTGAGTATACTCGGTATAAATAATAATTATACTCGTAAATTAACCCAAAATTGTGTAATTATATATTTATTGTGTTGAATTCATGAAATTAACTTTAGAACGTATCATAAAAATAAAAGATATGCTAGAAACTTAATTATATGAGTAAAGTTATATATTTTACATGTTATTTACATAGGGTGTAAACTTGTATATTAATTAAATAACTAATTCTAACATATTATATTTATATTTAAGTAATTATTTAATAAAAGAAAAAGAAAAATTAATCAAATACATTGGAGATTGCTGGACATGAGGCGCGGCAGGAGAATGGGAAAGGGGATTGCTGATTCAAAAAGTGGATTTACAACTTTAGGACACCTCATGCATAGGAAAAAAAAAAGAAATTAGAAAAGAAAATAAAAAAAATCCCTTAACCGACTTTGAGGCACTATAAAAAACCAACACCATCACATATGAAAGTTTTAGCAGTTTGGAATCAGAAATACTTAGAAAGAAAAATTAGAAAAAATCATGGAAAAAAAAAACAAATTTAGAAAAAACAGAAAAAATTAGTGAAAGTGTGGAACCCTAACTTAGAGTAGTTTTGCTGTGAAACCCAACCAACCCCACACGGTCCACCCACCGCGCAGGCTGTCTGACAACCGCCCTGTCGCCGCCGGCCACCGGAGCACCCAAGAACACCAAGGTCAAATTTCTGCCCTGTTTTTCAATAATTTCTAAAAAATAGTAAATCAGCCCAAAAAATTATGAAAAAAATTACACTTAGGTTATTTTAGATATGCTTTCATGTGATATTTTTATTTTTGAAAAATTATTAATATTTAATATACTTTATTAAGAAATCTATAATTCACCCAAATTTATATTTGTGAAATAAATGTATTATATGATGTTGTTTCTAGCTGAAAATTTTTGTGTAGGATGTGTATGATATATAGGTAATTGCTACGTAGTCCAAATTTTTATTTGAATAATTTAACATTTATTGCATTTTTAGGCCTGAAATTAGCTCGAAAATAAGCTGAAATTATGAATTTAATAGGAAATTATGAAATTAATTGATGAAATTGACATGTACTGATCTATAATAAATAGTAACAGTATTGCGTCAGATTAAAATTAATTTGGTGCTAAAAGAATTATAATTGAATAATTTATCATAATTTAGGGGTAAAATTGTTAATATGAAAATATAGACAATAGGTCGGAAACTTAAAACCATGTGATAACTGAATTTCTTATATTTTTAGAATCCTATAGAAATTTTTGGGGAATTATTTGGTAACCCGAACTATTTATTACGAATTTATTAAGTAAAATGGCTTAAATTACAAGTCAGGGTGTATTTGTAATATTAATAGGCTAAAATGTATTAAATAATTAAATAAAAATTATATAAAGGATTGCTGATCAGATTGGATTAATGGAGATTTTTATTTTATTTTTTCTAATCAAGATACACTTTAGGTGTATTAGAATTGAATAATACTCATATTACTATAATATAAAGACAAATTAGATCAAATATAATTCAATAATGTAAATTACGTATAATACGATTTTTTTTATATAATTATGTATAATTGTTTTAAAAACTCAAACTACCCGTTAAAAGCCATCTCTAGAAACAGGATTTGTAAAACATGTCGTTAAGTCTATACGAATCCAATGACATTTTGTTGAAATCGGACAACCTTAAGTAAATTAGCTCAAGACTATATCATATTCCAGAATATACATATTTCGGTAACCTTACCGGAATTAAAACGTGAATTAATAAATAAAAAGTACGTTTCGATGTGATCGAAACAATATATAATACATAATGGTATATATAATGTACAGTATCAATAATTAATAATTTAATTCGATATATGGTGATAACATAACGGTATATTATGGAAATAATATATATATATATATATAATCATTTTAGATAAAACCCTAATGTTTTCGTAATTATTACGAAAACTGAATTTGGGCCTTTTGTGTAATTAGGACCTTCCAATACAAAGACGGTTGATAATTCAAATCAGCAATAGTGAACATCCAAACATGTAAGTTGGGGTTGTGGCTTCACCGTTGTTTAGGTGCTATTTAAAGTATTCGGAGACCCAAGAGTACTTCTTATTGTGTTTGTAGTTAGATGATTATACGCATGCTATGTGTGTGAATGATACTCAATTGTGACAGGAGTTCAACTCCTTGGTGTGCTGTTGATACGAGGCAAGCGCACCTATCAATTTTAATATAGCGGATGTGAGTCCGAGTCGATCCTTCAGAGATTTTGAGTACTAATATTAACTTTAGCTTTATTATCTAACCGGAAAATTATGATGAGTTGAATGAATTAAAAATACTGAAATTAACAACTAAACTACTTATGAGACTTAATTACGCAAATTAGAAAGCAATAAAACTACAAACGACTTCAAGTATGCAATAATGTATTTAGGAATTATTTCCCCTAGTGTTTAACATGTAACCTTTTTAAAATATATTCAATTTAGTTTCTATTATTCTTGACCGGAGGGATTCACAATTAAAGCTAATATCTTTCTTAAGCATATTAACCCTAATTCTAAATTATTTACCGGAATCTCTTCACTTAGTAATATAACTTAGAATTGCATTAATGTATAATGAATTCCCATGCAAATAATTAACTTTCCAGAAGAAACATGTATCTTATCTCTAAGTATACATGTAATTCTCTTCAATTATACTAAGATCTAATTACACATGCAATTTCTCAATCAACATGCATAATATCATATATTGATATTCTAGAAATATCAATCAATAATTAACGACATAATTGAATCAAGTAAAAATAGAAACTTTATTGAAATTTCTAAATCAATCCAAGAATCACATGAAACCCTAGGTTCCATAATCCTAAATACTCAAATTCTAAGCTATCATAATGAATCTAAAAACGAGTTTCATCAATAATATAAAATAAAACATGGAAACCCCTTTTGATTGATGAACAATCTCTCTAATCTTGAAGTTGATGTTGTTTCCCTCTTTCTTGATGTTGTTTCGCCTCTTTCTTGATGTTGTTCCTGCTTCTTGATTGATGTTGTTCCTGCTTCTTGATTGATGTTGTTCTTGCTTCTTGATTGATGTTCTCCTCAAATCTCCTCTCGTCTCTTGTGTCTCTCTGTTTCTGTAATGTCTCTCTCTCTTTTAAACCCTAAGATCCCCTTATATATGTGTATTACACGGATTTTATTTTCGTCACCAGATACGGCCTGGGACACGGCCGTGTCCCCAGGTCGTGTAACTTTCTGCACTAAGGCAAAATTTCTGCACAACTTCAAAACTTCATAACTTCTTCGTTTGAACTCGGAATTGAGTGAAACTTGATTCCTTTTCTTCGTTTTCGAGCCTAGAACGTGTTTAAACCCTAAAATCAACATTTTACTCAATTAAGTATCAATTTCTTTAAAGAAAACAAAAAATGTAAGGGAAATGCTATAAAATCACCATATGAAATATGTTTAAAATCAGAGTTATCAGCTATTATGCATATTTGCATGGATTCCATATTGTGTGAACTTGTTGGTCACCTTTGATTAACACTAACGGTTATTCGACTAAAATGTAATTGGACATACATAATCACCCGTTAGGGGAAAATGATTAAGAGTGTTAGGCCAAATACCGACTCCCTTCGATGAGGATAGCCGAAATGGTCCTTTCTCTATCCTTAGTCGAACTAAGTGACAGGTGAGGGGGTCGCAGCAAGGTTGGGGGCCGTGGTTCGAAGACAGTCATGGGAGGAGGGTGTTCTCCATTGCACAAGCCCAGGTTTGGTCTAACTTGAGTCGCGATGAAACTCCTCAATCCGGGTTAGAGCGGATGAAATTTCTCTAATCTCACAGTGGACCGGTTAACACTATGTGATGTTTCATTTGAGTGATTGCATTGCATTTCATCATGATTATTAACCTTATTTGTGATTGTATAATACTCTTCTGACTCCGCCCCACTTACTGAGCTAGTTGTGCTCACATCCTTACAGACTCTTTTGCAGGTGTTGAGTGAAGGCAAGATGTTCAGGTACCACTGTTCCCAAGTTAGTGTGTTGTTTTGTGGGAAAGTAAGGATCGAAGATTTAACCGAACCTGAGCTTTTAGTTTTGTCTTTAAGTTTTGAGGAAAACTAAATGGGAATTCCTTAGGAGCCCACTAGTTTTTCTAACTTATTGTATATAGACCATAAAACCCATCGTTTTTAACAAATTTTGATTGTAAACTTTACCTTTGGATGTGAAATGTTTGTTTAAATACTGTTATGATACTAAACAGTAGGTTGTATAGAATAAGTAACTTGTAAAAGCTCTACCACATGTTTGGTTAATAATAGGTGTCAGAACAGACATTTCAAGCTGGTTGAGTTGTGTGCCTTATGTAAACTGTATCTACGATAGCAGCTGTGAGGTCAGTTTCTATCTTAGATTAGTTTACACGGTGGGACTGTTATGACTCTTCTTGTTTGGAGCGTGACAGTAGGTAAGTGAGATCAATGCTTTACAATATTTTGGAGTACTTTAAAGTAATTAGGGACCTTAGTATGTTTCTACATGTGATTGCAATGTAGTTGTTTATGCGTGTGTTATAGTGCGTATGTTATGCATGTGTTTGGATATTATTTTGTTGCTGCTGTGGGAGTTGAGCTCTATTATGTGATTATTTAGTATATTATGTTTTGTTTGGATTGTTTAAATTGTTTTGTCACCCTAAAAACTGAATTAAATCAAACTTGACCTAACCCTTATCCTAACACGAACTAAGATTCTTGAGCCAAATATAGACTTCTTCAATGAGAATAATTGAAATGATCATTTCCCCATTTTTAGTCAAATTAAGTGACAAGAGAGAAGGTTGTGGTAAGGTTTAGGGCTATGGCTCGAAGGGAGTCTTGGGCAAAGGGTGTTCTCCATTACACAATCCTTGGTTTAGTTCCAATTTATGAGTGTGCGACGTTAAACTTCTCAACCCATATTAGAGTGAGGGTAATTTCTTTTATCTCACAACAGACTAAATAATGTCATACAATAACATTTGTTTGTACATGCATTGCATCTAACTAACTTAGTTGAAAACCCTGCTTATAATATGTTGAATGCGTAATTTTGTTTCTATCCTATTTACCAAGTAAGTTGTCACTTATTCCTTTATAGTAGTTTTGTAGGTTTATATAATAATGGTATTAATAAAACAAAATGGTATTAATGAATAAAATGGTATAAATAATATAATGGTATTAATAAGTAAATGGTATCTTATGACATAGGCTTAGTAAAACAATTTTATAGTTCCCCTTTTTTCTTTTTTCTTTCAAAATCCCTCCCTAAAAATGGTAATTTTTTAGGCTAGCACGCCATCTAAATCTAGAAAATTGAATGTGGGATCAAGAAGTGCGGATGATGAAGAAGTAGCTAACCTGTATCTTAAATGTTGGTTTTACTAACTTATAAGGAAACTACAAAGGTCTCTTTATAAGACTTTCTAGTTTTTCACTACTAACATATTACTTTTTTTTTTGTAGACTTTTGTAATCCTTATTTTGGATTTGTTACTAGTTTCTTTACAATATGACTTTTTAAATACTTATAATTTTTGAATATTTTGCTGTATATCATTTTCCAAACTTAAATCTTTTGAAAAACCTTAGTTAAAAAATCATGTTTTTACAAATATCTTCTAAGCTTACGTATGTTTATAATAGACAGGTATCGAATTAAATACTTCAAAATAGTTGAATTGAGTTTGGTTGGTGTAAACTAGGCCTATGATAATAGCTATAAGGTTAGCTTCTATCATAGGATGGTTCATACAATGATGATGATTATTATTAGCCTTAGGAGTTAGCAGGTTAATGTTGGTTAATATTTGTTTTTGAGATGTTTAATTTTATCTTTATGTTATATTGAGAAGACTCTCAGATCTTGAATAGTTTTATTTAATTTTATGATGACTTATTTTGGAGACATGATGTATTTATCATGGAGTTGTTAACTAACAAAGTTAGTGGTGTTAATTGAATGTATTTTTGGAGATTATAGATTTTGAAACATAACCTGACATATTAATAGAAGACTAGAAACACATAGTGATTTGTAGTGTCCTAGGTTTAGGATATATACCCAAATACTCTAGTTACCTAATAAGAATAAACACTAAGGTGGGAAAACTTATCAAAATATGTCTTTCTCCATTAGTTTTGGGTAGAAAAGAGGAAATTGGATGGAAAAGGAGTTTTTCCTCTTGAATTTAGCTTGAAAAGTTAGGATATGCAGTTAGAAATGCTTGGGGCATAAGAATGGAGAAAGAGAAGAATAAAGAGGAGGAAAAGAAAGGGTTTGGACGGGTTTAAGGCTAAAATGATCCTTTTGCCCTTGCTTCTAAGATATTTTTATTTCTCAAATTTTATAGGCATTACAAGATTAAGATAGGTACCTTTCATGATAGAGTTACTTACTTACACTAATTTGTTACTATGATTTGAGAACAGGTTTAAGGTTATTTTTAAGAATTTCAAAAATATTTTTATTTTATATTAAGAAATATTTTTTTTTGTTAAACTAAAGGTTTACTAATTGATTTTAATGAGAACAAAATAAAAGTAGATGATTAAACTAAGTTTTATTTAACTATATTGAGTCAATTGAATAAGATTGATGAATTTACTTAATAATTAAATACATCAATTAACTCTACAAGATATTTAATCTTTTGAGTGATGGTCAAATGATCTTGAAGTTAAATTGCAAAGTGTAGTTGTTCGTTGTATGTTAAAAGTATTTTTAAGTGATACTTGACCTACCAGCATGACGGTTCAAAGAAGAACCAAGCTGATAGTGAAAAGCCTTGGATAACAAAAGAAAGAACTCCTTGATCATGAAGAGCTGGTATGCAAGTTCACTTATCGGTGTTTTTGTCGGTAGTACATTTGATTACTAACATGCCGGTAAGTCTGTTTCAGGTAGTTGTTAGAGCATATAATGCGCAATAATGGGAAGAATTCAATGAGTTGATATAAATGCCTAGCAACCTGACCAAAGAAAATTAAGAACTGATATTCTACTGCAATCAAAAGATATTTTCTTACATTCTTTAGCCTCATTACTTACAAACTGTCTTTTATACTATTTACTTGCTATCAAACAAAAAGAGACTTAGTATATAGTGCTTGAGTGCTTATATATTTTGTAATCTTGAGAGAAAGAAAAACACTACACTTGAAATTGTTGCGTGTAATAGTGATTGTGTAAGCTTATGTAGCTCTTGGAGCATTGTGTTCAGAAAATAATAAAGTAGTGTGAAGTCCTCAATTAAAGGCATTATGAGTCCATGGAGACTAAGGGACGGTCCGAACTCCACGTTTTATCTAGACTTAAATCTCTTTATCATCCCTATCTCTTTTAATTTTTGTACTTATTATTGTTTCATTATCATCTTGATCATTCTTGTTATTGTATTTAATTAGAATTTCAAAAAGAATTGTAATTGATCTTAAAGCTCAATTTACCTCTCTTAAGTTTAGCCTAGTGTTCTTCAATTGATATCAGAGTTAATCTCTAATCACTTGCTTAATCGCATAATAGAGCAAAAACTATGGCATCTAATGCATTAAGCTTTTTAAAAGGATAAACAATTAATAGACCTCATCTCTTAACTAGTAGCAACTATTCATATTGGAAATGTAGGATGTCTATATTCTTGAAAGTACAAAATAGACTATTGTGGCATGTAGTTAACTAAGGACTATTTAAGATAAAAGGAAAAGAAGAAAGAGATTACTCGGACGATGATTAGAAATTACTTAATTTAAATGAAATTGCTATGAATATTTTTCATTTTGTCATAAATGAAAATGACTTCAATAGAATATGTACATGTAAAAATGTTAAAGGAATATAAGATGAACTATAAAGCACATATGAATGAACTAGTAGAGTAAGGAATACAAAAATAAACTTATTGTGTGGGAAATTTGAAAATTTTAGGATGGATCCAAATGAAACAATTGATGAGATGCATAATAGGTTTATTAATATCATTAATCCCTTGGGTGTTCTTAGAAAGACATTTACTAATCTTGAGATAAATTTTAAAATTCTTATATCTTTGCCAAGAGATTGGAATACCAAGAGAACTGCAATCGAGGAAGCTCATGATCTCAATAAAATGTCAAAAGAGAAACTTCTTTGAACACTTAAGACACATGAGACGGTAAAAAGATAAAGAGAAGATTTTAGAAAGAAGATAATTGCTCTAAAAGTCACAGAAGAGAACTCAAGCGTAGAAGAAAGTGAAGACGATGATGAGGTTACAATGTTGGCAAAGAAGTTTTAAAAGTTTATGAAATTCAACAAAAGGATTAAAAAAGATAAGGATGGATATAGATTACCTTCTAAGTTCAAGAAGAAAAAGAAAAAAGTCATCAAATGTTAGAATTGTAAAAAACCGGGACATATTCAACAATATTGTCCATTACTTAATAAGGCCAATAAAGAGTCAAGAAATAAAGCTATGATAACTACTTAGAGTGATAGAGATTCTAGTAACTTTGCTAATGAAGCTTATTTCATGGCTCTCAATGAAGAGGTATGCTCTCCCTTACCTAACTCTTCCTTTGATAAACTTCAAAGTATGTATGATGAGTTACTGAAAGAATTCATAAAAGTACAAAAGAAGAATAAAGTCTTGAAGCAAATGATAGGTGAAGTAAGTGATGAGTTTGATATTATCAAAAGTGAAAATAATAAAGTAGTTGATCCAAAAAAAAAAAAAAAAGATTAGAAGAAGATAATGAATACTTGAAAATTGAAAATGAGAAATTGACAAAGGAGAATAAAGAGCTAAGTATTAGAAACAATGAATTGATAGTTGAAGAAAAGGAAATGAAAGAACTTAAACTTGAGGTAAAAGATGATGAAGGTATGATTGACAAATTAGGTCATCTTAAAATTGAAAACTCAATCCTAAAATGTAGCTTAGATGATTCAAGGAAGATAATGGCAAAATTTGTAGATGGAGAAAAGAACTCGGATAAAATCCTTGGAAGACAAAGGCTAGGCTTAGACAAAACTGGAATAGGTTATTAAAGAGAATGTGTATAATGCATATAAAAGCTACTTCGTTAAGACATCAAATAAAACTTATAACTATTGTGGAAGATATGGTCATATTGCGTATATATGTGCATTACATCACAATATCTCCTTATATAATAAAGGCAAAATGGTTCAGGTCTCTAAGGAATAAGCTTACATTATAACAACTAACCCCAAAAGACCCAAACTAAAGTGGGTACCAAAGAAATAACCATTTGTTTTGTAGGGTTTTTCAAGACATGATAACAAATGAATCTTGGATAGTGGTTGCTTAAGACATATGACGAAAGATGCTTCCAAGTTTTCATCTATAGACTTGAAGGATGGAGGAAGTGTGACTTTTGGAGATAATTGGAAGGCTCATATTATTAGAGAAGGTAACTTTTGCATTAATAGTGATTTTACTATTAAGCATATGTTATTCGTTGATAATTTGAAACATAATTGACTTAGTATTAGTTAATTATATGATATATGATACAAAATAACCTTTCATGCATCAAAGTGTTCTATTGAAAACATTAACAATGACTAAATCTGTTTTGAGGGGTATAGATGAGGAAACATTTGCAAAATTGACTTCAATATGTTTTCATGTTTCCTTGAAATTTGTCTATCCGTTTAAAACAATGATAGTTAGTTGTAGCATAAGAAGTTAGGACATGTTAGTATGGATATCTTATCAAAACTAGCCAAAAGGAATATTGTTAAAGGATTACCTAAGATTAGTTTTAATAAAAAGAGAACATGTTAAGCATATCAATATAGCAAACAAACCAAGTCTTCTTTCAAATAAAAAAATGTCATCTCAACTTCTAAGTTAGTCCAACTACTACACATGGATCTATTTGGTCCAACCCTAAAATTTAAGTTTGGGAGGTAAAAGATATACCTTAGTCATAGTTGATTATTTCACTAGATACATTTAGACCTTCTTCCTTGCAAACAAGGATGAAATGTATCATGTATTTTAAGTTTGGGAGGTTAAAAATATACCTTGGTCATAGTTGATTATTTCACTAAATACACTTAGACCTTTTTCCTTGCGAAAAAGGATGAAACAGATCATGTATTCTTGAATTATAGTAAGAAGGTTCAAAATAAAAAAAGGTCTTTCTATTGTCTCAATTAGAAGTGATCATGAAGGAGAATTTGATAGTCATGATATGAAAGATTTTTGTAATAAAAATGGAATAGAACATACCTTCTTGGCACATAGAACTCCACAACAAAATGGAGTTGCCGAAAGGAAAAATAAGACCCTCACAGAAATGGCTAGGACTATGTTATGTGATAATGATCTACTTAAGTATTTTTGGGCTGAAGCCGTTAATACAACTTATTATATATCAAATCATGTTTTCATAAGACCTATTTTTAAGAAAACCTTCCATGAGCTTTGAAGAGACAGAAAACCTAACATATCATATTTTCATCCATTTAGAATAAAGTGTTATATTCTTTATAATGAAAAGGAACAACTAGGAAATTTTTATTCAAAGTTAGATGAAGGCATCTTTCTTGGTTATTCTCTTACTAGTAAGGCTTATAGAGTATATAACAAAATAACTCTTGTTGTAGAAGAATCAATTCATGTTACTTTTGATGATACATATGCATTTAAAGAGTTTAATGATGAAATAAAAAACATTGGTGCTCATTTGGACGATCTTGGTCTTAACAAAAATCAATCCAATTTAATTGAGAAGGAATCCTTTAGGTAAGATGGAATTGTTGACAACTCTAACATAGACTTACTTAAAGAATAGAAATTAGTGAAAAATCACCCTAAGGATCTAATAATAAGAGAACCATTTAATAAGGTGTAAACTAAAGCCTCTCTTAAGAATTTAAGTAATGTAGTATTCTTATCTCAACTCAAACAAAAGAACACAGATGAAGCTCTAAAGGACGAATTTTGGATTCAAGCTATGTAAGAAAAGCTAAATCAATTTATTAGAAATGAGGTATGGAACTTAATACCTAAACCAAAAAATAGATCGATAATTGGAATTAAATAGGTGTTTCAAAACAAGTTAGATGAAACCGGAATAATAATGAAAAAACAAGGCATATCTAGTTGCAAAAAAGTACAACCAAGAAAAGAGAATTGATTTCGATGAGACCTTTGCTCCGATTGCTAGATTAGAGGTCATTAGGATGTTTTTAGCATTTACTACATATAAAGACTTTAAACTATATCAAATAGATGTTAAAAATGCCTTTCTAAATGGCTTCATTAAAGAAGAGGTATATGTAGAGCAATCACCAGGATTTGAGGATAGTAAATTCCTAGAACATGTATATAAGTTCAATAAAGCCTTATATGGACTTAAGCAAGCCCTTAGAGCTTAGTATAAAAGATTGAGTAGTTTCTTGATAAAGAATGAATTCATTAGAGGGAAACTTGACACAATATTATTCATTAAGTAACACAATGATTATATACTAATTGTCCAAATATACGTAGATGACATTGTGTTTGGTGCTACTCACATAGATATAGTCAATGAGTTTATCCAATGCATGAAAAATGAATTTGAAATAAATATGATGGGAGAACTCAACTATTTCTTAGGCCTTGAAGTTAAACAAACCAAAGATGGAATTTTCATCAACCAAGCTAAATATACTAGAGAGCTCTTAAAAAGGTTTAAAATGGAAAATTGTAAAACTAAGTCAACTCCAATGAGCATCACTTTAAAACTTGATAAAGACGAAAGTGAAAAGAACATTTGTGAAAATATATATAGAGGCATGATATGAAGTCTTTTATATTTAACTGCATCTAGGCCCAATATCATGTTTGCAGTATGTTTATGTGCACGATTTCAATCTTGCCCTAAAGAATCTCAGTTGAATGCGATTAAACACATTTTTAAGTATCTTGTGAGTACTATTGAAAGTGGCTTATGGTATCCCAAGTTTACCTCATTTGATCTTATTGGATATTCTAATATCGACTTCGTCGGTTGCAAAGTTGATTAAAAAAGCACAAGTGGCACATGTCATTTCTTTAGTCACTTGTCAGCATCATGGCATTCAAAAAAATAAAACTTGGTAGCACTCTCTATTGCTAAGGCTGAATATGTTGTAGCTGGCAACTGTTGTACCCAAGTACTATGGATGAAGCAAATATTGCTTCACTATAGTCTAGAATTCACTAATGTCTCAATAAGATGTGATAATATAAGTGCTATAAATTTGATCAAAAATTCAATTCAACATTTTAGGACCAAGCATATAGAAATTATACATCACTTTATTTGTGATCATGTGCAAAACAATAATATTTGCTTAGATTTTAAGTGAGGAAAGGTTTTGCACTTTAAAAAGAGAATTGGGAATGATCATGCAAAATGAGTGCCAAATACATAAGAATTAAGATAACATTTTTTAGCAAAAATAACATATTAAGTAGGTTAACCAACAAAATCGACATTATGAGGAATAAGAAACATGATCATATAGATTTCATGCATTAAATATCACATTTAGCATGTTTTGAGCACATTTGAAGTCATTCATAAAGTATTTAAGCTCACACATGCACAAATTCATCATGCATCCATTTTCATGCCCAAAACCAAGCCTTACATGTTTATTTTCATCTCTAAATCATGCTTAAGTGGTCAAACTAGCTTAAATTGAATTTTATGCATAATTGACCTTTCTAGACCTTTATTAAGCACTAAAGTGCTATGAGGAGTTTTTCTTAACTATTTGTGTGAGTATAAATGCTACTTAGTTTGGTCATGAGTCCTTATGCTTCTTGGTAACTTCAAACATACTTGAAGCATGAACTTATCTTGGAATTGAGGAAGAATCGCTATTTGCTTACTATTTACTAGCATGATTAACTTTGATTCTAAGGAACTCATAAAGTAATTTTATATTTTATAGAGTTTCAAAGCTACAATTTACTCTTATAATGCTCAAATATGTATTTGAAAATTACTTGAAATATTGGTGCACAAAAACTCAATAGATATTCATGTGTCTTGCTTATATATATACTTTTCTTCTTAGTTATACACTTCATAGGATTTAGAGTTTGATTTGATTAAACCTTTAAAATCTCGCTTAAATTTAGTTTTTCTATGCTTTAACGGACTCAAATAAACTTGTTTGAAGTGTTAAAATGTTTGTTAAATCACTTCAAATCAATTTGAATTGGTAACTTAGATCAATAAAGATGACTTAACTAATTTTCTATAGAATTGCAGACAATCGGTATGCTAGTATCCACAAACACTGGCTTGTCAATATACCCACATAAATAAAAAGATGATCTTAGTTCTGTTCTAAGAACTAGCATGCCAGTTCTCCTACCCATCGGCATGTCAGTATACTATTTTCTGTAACAAACTCTCAACCCTTTTGTTCCCATAACCGGTATGCCGACTCCCCACACTATCGATATGCTAGTAAATTAGTTTCTAAGCGTGACTTAAGTCGCATTGAACCCTTCTCTCTCCTTCTGTCTTTTTCCCAAAACACCTCTTTCCCTTCCTTTAAACCCTAACCTCTTTCTCTCTCTTTGATCTACCATCACTCTTCCCTCAAAATCCTATTTTTCTCTTATCAATCAACTCCCTACTCTCTTAACTTTCTATTCCTTTCCTCACTTTATCCCATCTTACCCTCATCTTCTTCTTCACACCACTTTTTCTATCTAAAACTACCCATCTACCGTCGTACCACCAATCACCATCCTTACACCTCCACCATCAAGCTAGCAATCACCCGTACTCTTTACCTACTATCACACACGACCTTACCTTACATGCCTTTACCCATCTCCATCTCCCTTATCCTCTTCACCATACATAACTTCACTTATCTCCATCATATACACCTCTCCTAACAACCACGACATCACGCATTGCTCTTAGTCTTATACCCCCTTATGACTATTGCCTTTTTCCTTCACACCAACATGCTTAATGATTTGAAAAGTTCGCCAACCTCAAAGTTGACACTAGCATCTTCTATCCTTTGGAAGTGCTTGAGGAATTTAGTATTGTGGCCATTCCTGGTATCATCACCAACCATGTTCTTAATATTCTTCGGCTTCCTAATGAGGTATATGACGATGCTCTTAAGTATATTTACTATCACATGTTGGATTCCCTAGATGATCAAAGTCGGCTTAAACTGAAAATGAATCCAAGTGATGAATTGCGTCATACTATCCTTTACGCATATGTTTATGGCACTTTAATTACTATTACTCTTGAAGATATTTGTGACCTTATTAGTACTACTGTTGGAGGATCGAAAGTGAATGTCAATTATTATAGAGCAAAGTTCTATGAGTAAGTCTTTCGATATAAGGGTATTGGAGGAAACTGGGTAAAGGCAAAAAATTTAGCAGCCATTCGACTAGACCTTAGGACTAAAATCCTCCATCACATTATGATCCATAGCTATTACTCTTGTTGAGGCTAGCAATCCAATGTTACCCTTCAAGGTTTATGGATTCTATATTATTTGCTCATGAACAAACAAATTGACCTTTTCAGTATAGTAGTTCAATGCTTTAAATATGTCACAAATAACCTTTCTCAAGCCTTCCTTCGCTTTGGGCTGTTAGTTACCCAATTACTCATTTGAAAAGGTGTTCAGTTCCCCATACCTCCTTGGGTAGCTCGCATCAAACATCTTAAACTAGTTGATATTTGTCAGGGGATTTCGAAGAAAGTAGGCAACAATTAGGTTCGGAAGAAATAACTTCCTCCCCTTGATCTTAGCTTTGAGTGTGACCTACAAGACCTAGATACATCTTCTAGTGAGCCAGGTAGTTACAGTGCTCATACCCCCTCGGGTGTGACTCTTAGTCATGCTCCTATTCCTCCACTTAAGGGATCTTTTCACTAGCCTCCACCTGATTTTGGGTTTCCTACCTTTAATCTGGCAGTTCCTCTTGTGTTTCAACATCCTTTCTATTAATACTCCAAGATGTAATTCAATCAACTTTGATAAAATATTCATGATCACCTTTACAGTAGGTTTTAAGGGCTTTACAGTCATTTCTAGCTAAATTATCATTGCCCTTCTTGCCCTTTTTCTCCTCTAGCTCAGGATGATGATCTACCTATTGCTTAGCTGTCCATTTTAGCTTTCTCTTATCTTTGTTATGTTGTTTTAGCTTACGGACTTGGCTTTTGGCCACTTCCTATTTCTATTGCATTGTAAATTTTGGTCCTTATGGACTTGTTATCACTGTTGGATGTTTATTGCTTTCGTAGTGTATTTGCTAAACTTTTGTCCTTAATGAACTTCTTTTGTTGTTCTTGGTTATAATTGCTGGTTGTTTTATTGCTCCTATCGAGCCTTATGTTTCTTGGATCTTTTCTTGCAAAGGGCATACTCTCCGGCATAAGCTGAAACTCTACCGAAATTTTGACTTAAATCTTCTTCTCTCTTTACTACATAGATCTTCCTCTTTTTTTAAAGAGGCTAAAAGGGGAGAAATATTTAAGTTATTAGTTGTTCAAAAGCCAAAAAGTATAAAATTGCTTAGATTGGTTAAATTAATTTTTGTTAAGTTGATTGGATAATGGTCATCTCCTTTTCGACCTTTTAGACTTATATTATAACTTTGCATATCTTAAATCCTTGTAAATTTGATATATCTAATATATCAAGTTATCACAAAAAAGAATCAATACTCTCATTATGCAAGCATTTGCTTAATCTTATTTAATTGTCATACATCTTGAAATCGAGTGTTAAATTAAGGGGGAGCTCTTAAGTATGTAAGTATTTTGTCCTTATTAAAAAGGGAAAGATTATTGAGCTAAAGGTTCAGTAATCGATTTTGATGAGAACAAAACAAAAGTGGATAATTAAACTAAGTTTTATTTGACTATATTGAGTTAATTGAATAAGATCGATGAATTTATTAAATAATTAAATACATTAATTAACTATATAAGATATTTAATCTTTTAAGTGATGGTCAAATGATCTTAAAATTAGATTGTAAAATGTAGTTGTTTGTTGTGTGTTAAAGTATTTTCTAGTGATACTTCATTTATTAACATGACGGCTCAAGAAAAAACCAGACTAACAATGAAAAGCTCTAGATAACAAAAGAAAGAACTTCCTAATCATAAAGAGCCGATATGTTGGTTCACTTGGCGATAGTGCATTTGATTACCGGCATGCTGATAAGGGTAAAGCACGGGCATGTCGGTAAGGGTAAAGCATTGTGGTAGTCGTAGGAGCATTTAATGTGTGAAAACGGGAAGAATTCAATGAGTTGATATAAATGTTCAACAATTGGACCAAAGAGAATTAAGAACTGATATTTTACTATAATCAAAAGACATTCTCTTACATTCTTTAATTTCATTACTTACAAACTGTCTCTTGTACTCTTTACTTGCTATCGAACAAAAAGAAACTTAGTGTATAATACTTGAGTGCTTATATACTTTATAATTTTGAGAGAAAGAAGAGTGCTACACTTGAGATTGTTGTGTAATAGTGATTGTGTAAGCTCATGTAGCTCTTGGAGCATTGTGTTAAGAAAATAATAAAGTGGTGTGAAGTCTTCGAATGAAGGTATTGTGAGTCCATGAAGATTAAAGAGCGATCTGAACTCCACGTTATATTTGGGCTTGAATTTCTCTATCTTTATCATTTTTATTTTTTGCACTTATTATTGTTTCATCATCATCTTGATCATTCTTGTTATTGTATTTAATTAAAATTTCGAAAAGAATTGCAATTTATCTTAGAACTTAATTCATCCCCCTTGAGTTTAGCTTAATGTTCTTTATTTTCTACTATCAAATATATGGTATAAATTTTTTAGTTTTAGTACAGTATTTTAAGGTCCTTTTGTCAATTGACTTTAGCTAATATACAAACTAAACAATATACTAAAGAATTTGTCTAGTTTTGTACCGTAAAAGCATGACAGCCAAATGATACCTTCATCTTTCTCTTTCTCTGTTAATTTTGATTGGCAAAAGTACGATAGGAAGGTAGGAGCTTTGTTAATTGTTATGTTATAACAAAGCTTATGTCAAATGTGAATTAAAGAGATTGTTTTAGATGAATTGATAAGTAGTCTTCATAGTTGTAAGATCTAAAGTTACAAAGTAGAATAAGTAATTCATTTAAAGATTTTTTCAAGTTTCATATATGCTTAATCAAAGTGGCGCAACCATTTTAAGTTGTAAGATAGAAAGAGAGAGGGGTAAGCAACGCAAGTTGAGAGGCAAAGGTGAATAATGAAAAAAGCATGAGTTCCGACTATGTATACATGTAAAAAGCATGTTTAAAGGAAAGATTGTGACCTTTTTTTTTTTTTAAAAAAATTATGCTAGTCTTTAATTCTTATTCATTATAAACATTAGTTTTCTTTATTTAAAAAAGGCCAAAACATCTTCTTTTTCGAACCGTAGCAGCATCAACTATATGCCACATTAGTTCAGTTTAACTATATTATAATGATGGGTTAACAAAACCGTTTATTGAAATTACCTTACGAAACATTGATTTTTTATTTTGAGTAGTTGAAATTTCAATATCCTATTTAAACTTATTTTCAAATGCTATCCTCTTTAATGTAATTTTCTTAATTTTTTTAAGACTTACATTACGTGATTTTTCAATGATTTACTAATATGTTGTTAGAGTGAAATTGTTTTCTAAATTTTTCGTTTCTTTAAATTTATATTTTTTTTATGAATATTAACAGAGTGACTTATTTTGTTTTAACAATGTTTGTCAATAAGGTATCTAAAAAGGTGTTTAAGTTACCATATTATGATCTTAAAAAACTTTCATTTTTAGATGTATCTTTATTTTATTAATGGTTATTTTGCTAAAATTGTTTAGTAATTTTTTTAAAAATTTTCTTATGGGTCCTATGTTTATTACTTTTCAAACCACTATATAATATAAAAATATTTGCTAAGTATTAATATTTATTTTAGTATCAAATGGAGTTAAGCACACTATAGTACTTATGCTTTATTGATAAAAGTGAGTATTTGGTACCAGAATATGCGCGAAACACTCATGATAAACATACCTTACACACCCAGAGCAAATATAAATCTACCCGTATAGATAAAATATGAGAATACACGTATAAGATTTATTTTATCTATTTTCATATTAGTGGGGATTGATAATTGCAAAAGACATGTTCTCTTGACTTCCCATGTACATACGCACTAATCACCATTGCCTTAATCAGTGGAAACAAGACCGTAGAGTCTATCCCGTTTTACAGCTGTGAAAGATAAAAACATCTCTCTCTCTCTCTCTTCCGCCTCGTTCTTCTCTTGTCCTTGTCAACATTCTCGTATATTAAATGTAACATTGAAACATCAATCAAAGCAAGTACAATCACGACCTCCTCGATTTCTTCTTCTTCTTCGTCATTGTCGCCCTCTGCTACTAGTTCTTCTTCTTCCTCTCTTTCTTCGTGAGCTTCTCGGTGTTGTACGGGGAAGATGAATTCGAGTTCATTGTCGTCGAACCTCATCACGGTTCGTTATCCTAACTTCAGTTCACCAAAGTCGTTTTTGTTTTACGGAAGATGCGACGGAGCACGAATTTCGGTCTATTCTCGTCGTTCTCTTCGAGTTTGTTGCGAATTTAAGGTAGTTAACTGGTCTTTTGGAAAATTCAACTTTCGTTTCGCTGTTTTAGTTTGGAAAATGTTGCTTTTCACCTGCACAACCAACTCAGGAAAGAGCAATGAGTTTCTCTCTTAGGTACTTAACAAGTTGGCATTTGGTCAGTACTCGGCATCCCATTTACAGGACCCTTTTGTTTTGCGTTATTGCTCACATTGATGATCAGATCGTTTCATTCGGTATCTAGTTGATGATAAAGTTCCAGATTTTGATGATAGTTTAGCGTATAGAGATCGTGGAGTGTATGTTAATAAATTCGCTGTGTCCACTCCAATAATTTATGTGTATGTGTGTGTTGTTTTGCGTTTTTACTCATATACGACTATGTGATTGGAGAAGAAATGGTCTGTAATAAGGAGTCTCTTGTCCTTGATGACATCAACATGAACACCGAATGGATACATGAAAACTGCGTCCGGATATCTGTGATGTAGTGTAGTGAGAATAGGGAAATTCGTCTCATAGCTTGGACTACTCCAAGAGACCATACATTAAGGATGTTGTCAATTTGCTGCCTTTTTCTTGGTTGAATTAGCTACATTAACTTTGTACTTATGATCATTGACGATTAATGTGTATTGTTTATCCAGTTCAATGGTGACATTCCTCTGTTTACAACTACTTGTCAACCTATTTACTAACCTTATATCACCTCGAGGAGCTTGCTTGGATGCTTTATGGCACTTAAATTCTTATTGGTTGGATGATCTAGTATATTGTTTTTCTAGTGGAAATAGTTTCTGCCCATCTGTTTTTCTCAAAACTCGCTGGGATCATACTAAGATATGTCTTGCTATATTTTCTTTTTATTGATGAAGTCCAGCAGATATTGACCAAACTGGAAGCTTAAAATGCCTATATTATTTCTTTCTAGACAGAGGAAAAGCAGATAAGGCGATATTCACCATTTTTAGAGAGGGCACTATTATCCAGTAATGGTGTCTTGGCCTCCGAAGAGTGGAAAGCTGTTCCTGACATTTGGAGAACGTCAGCAGAGAAGTATGGTGATTGTATAGCATTGATTGACCCATACCATGATCCACCTTCAAATGTCACTTACAAAGAGGTAACCATTCTTGAAGAGGATTGATCTTTGCATTCTTGCACTTGCATGTGTGTAGGTGTGATTGAGAATGTTATACATAAAATTTCTACACTCACCTATCTAGTGTTAAAAGTAGTTTATTTACCCTTTTGAGAAAGTACTTTCTGAGCCACTGAGTTGTGCTAGAATTTCTGTTGTACACACAGTAAGTTGTTGTCTGCATCCATTAGCATCCTTTATGCTAGATATTAAGTCAAGAACTAAATTTCATAGGTTCTCTGGGTTACAAACATACTGGTAATTGATCCTTAGAGGCGAATGCTTTTTGAAGTATGTGTAAATTCAGGAAGTTAAAAGGTTAATTTCCACTGAAGAAATGCACAGGTTTGCTTGGTGGTCTAGACCTAGAGAGAGTTAGTAAAAGTTGGATGTGAGTCTGAATCTATATATGCATGGCTCCAGGTGCTGCTTTCAAAAATCCAATATTTGTTGTTCTTAATGCAGTTTCATTTATAGGAAGTGGAATCTTTGGTATTTCTAAAAGACATAATTATTTGAGAAATGCTATTATTGGATGGACACAATTGTTCATGAAATATCCATGGTTTGAATTAAAAAGAAAGGATGTAACCTTTTGTTCTCTATAAATGATCATTTTGGCTGCTGTTATAGACTATCTGGTATACTTTCAAAGCATTTCCTTTGGATTGATTTTATAAGTTAGTGCAATCAGTGATAGCTTCATTTTATCTGGAAAGAAATCTATCAAAAGCTCTGTTGCATAAAATGGATGAAATTTATTAAGTTGAATAGGGGCTTCCTACATGACTTGAAGCAACAAGTTATCCGAATTTCATATCCAGTGACAACATGAAACGCAACAATCAATCATCTTATTTGCCTAACTATCATATAATTAATTCTACTGTTACTAAAAAATAATTTGTTAATTCTAATAAGCCCTCATGCACTGATCACATGGTTTTATGGCTTTTTGACACCATTCACATTTAAAAGCGCTAGCTTCCATATGATTATGGACCAGTGCAACCTATACCACAGTCACTATGAAAGTTGGATAGTTTGCATTGGATTTCGTTAATTTGAGGCAATCTCTTACCTTGTCTTATAGTATTTTACTGTCATTATAGAAATGGTTGAGGGCTAATGAAAATATGCCCGTGTCTAGATGTTATTGGATGGTAAATTGACCCACTGACACTGGAATGGCTCATGAAAGATATGGTTGAAAATTCTGTAAATTTTTAGCAATCTGCACATGTTCAAATACACTAGTCAAATTATCTACATATTATGCTTTCAATATAAGCACTTTGCACATTGAGGGGTTAAAATGAACTGTACAAACCCACTGCTGACTTGTCTGAATTTTTTTAAAGGAAAAAGGTCATATAATTACAAGAAGAATAACAGTGACAGTAGTTTTTCGATAAATAATTAGTGCACATACCTTTCTGCTGGCTAAACTTTTATCTACTGGTCAATGAGACCTGGTTCTGAATTGCTCATACATCCAATCTATGAAGGATGTTCCTTAAGATTTGTGCTTATGAACATACCTTGTATGGCACAACCATACATGTCTCACTAAGTTTGCCTTTTTATTAGAGCACATGGATGCCCACATGATGCCCAATCTAGGGCTACTCATTAGATTTTTTTGGAAGGCTACATTCATATTCACCTTTGGTGAGAACCATGTTGTAGAACCTTTTTTTGCATGGAGCCATGGAAGTGATTAAGAAAAATTGTTGGTATGTTCCAGAGCCAGTTGTTTATCCCTTGTCCCTCTTAGAAACCAAAGAATGTAATGAAGTTAGTTGAGTCGGACAGTATGTGTTTCCTTTGAATTAGTCCTGTGAAATATGCACTGCCGATTAATAGATGAAGTATATAAAGGGCCTTCATTACCCAAAAAACAAGTATAAAAAAGTGGGGCCTTATTTGAGCATCCTGCTCTTCAAACTTATTCACAAATTTCTCCAATGGACAGATGCATAAAGTTAGACTTAGACATAAGATCTCACAGTTGAGTGCTTGCTCTCAATAAGTTGGGGATTATTTTATATTGGGCTGACACTTTTAAGGCATTCTTTAAACTTGCAGTTGGAGCAGGAAATCTTGAACTTCTCAGAAGGCCTAAGAGTGATTGGAGTTAAGCCAGATGAAAAACTTGCGCTCTTTGCTGACAATTCATGCCGATGGCTTGTAGCTGATCAAGGTACCTTGCATTCAGAGGTGTCACTGTCAAACAAAACATAAAATTTAATCCAACTGTCCGGAATTTGTTGATTTGACCTTAGTTCCCCACTTACTATTAAGATTTAGGTTTTCTACATCATTCTATGCTGTCACAAAAAGCAAAGGAAGAGGATCGTGTGCATTTGTTAAGTTGCTTATTTATATCCGGCTGTGCAGGAGATGAGAAGATTTTAGATGCTGTTCCAAATACATTGTTCCATCATTTTAATTTATGTTGATGTGTGGTCGGCAATGTGTGTATCTGTGTCATCCAGATGTCATTGGAGACTGTACACAAGTGCAAACAAATGCTTGAACTCATGGGTAATGTTATCTCCTTGACTGGGGAAACCTGATCTTCAATTTCTCTTGTCGATTTTCACTTAGGTATGATGGCTACTGGAGCCATCAATGTGGTACGGGGATCTCGGTCATCTGTGGAAGAGCTGCTGCAGATATACCAGCATTCTGAAAGGTTGGTAACGTGTTGCTTGAGAGAATATTCTACATAATTAAATTAAGATCTGTAATGCATGTGCACAAATATTTTATGTTTGTGAAACTTAAAGGTTTTAGCTCGAATTTCTTTGTATCCATTTAACTGCATAGGTTTATGATTATTGCCTTGATGCTCACCATGTTGGCTTGACTGTCAGGAATCTTGCAAAAGCAACATGCATGTATGTATGTGTACATGGATTCTTTTTCTCTATTATTGGCTTCAGACTAGAAAAATGAAAATATGTTAAAAGATGAGTTGAATTTAATGGTTTCTTATAATTCATGAAGAAAATTATCATATTTCCATCTCTAGTTAGTTAGTATAGTGTTGTGTGAATGCAGCCAACTTGTCTAAGAGGTCAATTTTTTAAATAAGTACATTATTTTTATTTTCATAGCACAACACATCCCCAATATGAAGGGTTGAGAGATTAATTGAGTGTCATCATGTGAAACAAATCAAATCCAATTGAACGATGATGTGCTAAGTTGAGCTCAATTTGTACTCTCATACCCTATATGAAATTTGAAGTGAACTCGAAACGTTTTCCTTAGCTTAACTCTAACAATCTCATTTTTCAGCAATGGAGTGTGATCCTAGAGGTTTCAACAAGAAGTTCTGGTGAATTATCTAAGATGTCATTCGCTCCATGTAATGGATCAAATCTTTTACATTTAAAGATTTACAGTCTTAATCTACTTTTTTAACAAGTCATATTCATCTATTGAAATTCATTTGCCAATCATCTCTGATGCTCACACCTATCATTGTTGGCATACTCTAAAGTTGGGACAACAAAAAAATTATAGCAAATCTAGAAAAAAAAAAGTTTGGTTCTTCTTCTCTCTTAATTTTTTGTGGCATGAGCTAGGACATATGCTCATTTTAATTTTCAATGATGTGGACCCACTTGCTACTGGTCTATACAATGTCATGGAAGCCTTGATAAATGTTTTTTCATGCTCAGTGCCAGCTCCAGACACTTTTTGTTTTTTTTGGTTGAAGTAATGCTGATTACCTGTTTTTATCAGAACAGTGTAGCTCTTGCTGTTGACAACCCCGAATTATTCAATCGAATGGCAGAAGTGTTCTACACTAAAGCAACTATGAAGTTTGTCATTCTACTTTGGGGGGAGAAATCATCCCTTGCTGTTGTTGGAAATGAAGATATGCCTGTCTTTAACTATGATGAGATAGTAAGTTTGGGAAGAGAGAGCCGTAATAGGCTGTTTGCTTCTGAAGATGCTAGTAAGTTGATTCCTTGGTGGCTGTACTTTGAAGTGCCATTCTTTTTTGTAAAAATGTGGTATGGAGCGTGTACTCTGATGTAACTATGGACAGAGAATCTGAGGAGAGTGGCATGTGAAGAACCTATAGCTACTAAGGCAAATGAATATAACATTGTAGATTTATAGAGGTAGAGATGGATATGTGGAACAAGGCAAATGGAGGGATTTATTTGAAGCAATCGTTACAAAGGCATACATATACAAACAGCTTAAAAAACCGAATGGAGGGGTTGGTTTGGAATGATCATAACTGAAGGCTTAATATAATGTTACATCCGAGTGCTATCTCATAGCATGCTTGTGAAGGAGGAATAACAATTATTACTGCAATTGCATTTCGTTTCATTTTCGTGGAGTTCTTCTGCTAACGTGATTCCAATAAGTTGACTCTATGATTTCATTAGACTTTGGCAACTTCATTTAAGACTGCTTCTAAGCAGGTTATTTTGTAAGTTATTAGTTTAATATGTGATTGCAGGAGAGCAATATAACTATGAGACCATTAGCTCTGAAGATATTGCCACACTTATGTATACAAGCGGGACCACTGGCAATCCAAAAGGAGTCATGCTAACACATAAAAATATATTGCATCAGGTTCCCATTTACGCTTCCATTTCTCAGAATATATTTTCAGTAGCACTACCGCTTTTATAACGAATCTGCACTTTCTTTTTATTGAAGTTTGCTAATTAGATTCTTCATCTTAAGTAGAGATGGCAACTACTCAAGTTCCGTAGCATACCTAACCCAAATGATCTCTATGAGGACCTATAGGATACTTGTGTATGGGGAATAAGTTGGACTTTGATTTTGTCCATAACTTACAGCAGACCCAATCCAACAATACATTATAAAGACATCAATCAATGTTATAATGAGTGGATAAAAAAAGAAAAATCCATGGTAACATGAACACTACTCTGATCATCCAGCAGAGTATTAGCTGGATTGGGTTAGCTTTTGTTTATATATCTTCTTTTATGCCTTCATATTTTAAACTGTTTTCTTCTTAAGTTTGTTGTGTCAACCTATGTTGTTTTCTAGCTTTCCAATGGTCCAATTTGCTCTTTGTTACCAAATCACTTTTCCTTTTTGTTTCTTTTTCTTGTTGTAGATAAGAAACCTATGGGATGTTGTGCCTGCTGTACCTGGGGATAGATTTCTGAGTCTGCTTCCACCTTGGCATGCCTATGAACGTTCTTGTGAATATTTTACTTTTACACATGGGATAGAGCAAGTTTACACAACTATCAGGAACTTGAAGGTGCCGTCGACTGTTATCCGATGTTTCTGTTTGAGTTTTATTATGTTCACTTTCTGCATAGGCTTAGCACTTAGAGAAGAAATCTTTCTCCATGTTGTCTTTGCATCTACTATATTATATATGGCACAGTGTCGAAGAGTAAGCAAATAATGGTGGTAAATATGGTTGGGTATTAAATGTTTAAATGAGCAAACAGGTATTACAATTAGAGTGGATGAATTAGAGAACACATGACCAGAAGATCTTCAGATAGTGCTGTAAAAAGATATGACTTTATGGACATGGAACGTGGTGAGAGAGGGGGAGAACTTCACTTCCATATTAAATATAGTGGTTTAAATGCTTATGTAATCTAGCCATATTGATAAAAGTAATTATCATTTCCTTCTTGTCATGTGTAGACAAGTTCCTTTTGTCTCTTTCGTTTTATCAATATACATTGATTGATATGCTTTTGAATTATTTAATCCGCTGGTCTCACTATTTTTGCTCTTATTTTAGGAAGATCTGCAGAGATATCAGCCCCATTACCTTATTTCTGTGCCATTAGTATACGAGACACTTTACAGGTACTAGATCTTTGGTATTGAATTCTGAGGCATGGATCATGGACACATTCGTAAATTCTCTTAGCAACTACGATCTTTTAATTTGGTTAATGATAATTTTAGCTGCTATGACTATTTTAAGGTATCTGAAAGGTCATTGTTGATTTTGTCAGAATGTGATCAATAACTCTGAAGCCCATGTTCATTTTCTCTTAGCGTGTAATTTCTACTGTGATTTCATGTTGACGAGAATATCAATGGGGTCTATGCCACTGGTCCGTAGGGACCTCTTATTAGGTTTTTTCATATTTGCATGATATATTTTAGTATTTAGTAAAATTGATGCACGAATGTAAGGCAAAATTCCTTGGATTCATAAGCTTGGCAGTTCTTCCAGTTTTTCTTCCTAACTGCTGTAATTTCTCATCCAATTTCAGCTATGGTCTTGTTAAATCACTAAAGATATAGCAACTTAAGTTGTGAATGTCTTTTCTGAAATTTCAGAAGTGTAAAGGCTAATCTTAAATTTCCAACTTCTGAGTGTGCTTCTTCTCTTCAGTAGAAACGCTTTTGTCTTCTTCAGTTTGCTGATATTTGTTAGGGTCTCTACTTTCCTTTTCACAATTGAGTAACTGGAGCTTTCACGAATAGTTGAAAGGGGACTTTATAAGAATTCATGCAAGCATGTTTTTTCAAGCAATCTCTTTACGGCCATGGTTGATCAATTTATAGCATATTTGAGAATTTTTAAATGGAAATGCTTCAGAAGCAAATTTTTTACACGGTGATAGTGTGCTTAGTCATATTTTTAAGTGATGAATATATGTGCCTATCATGGTTGCTTTCTCTTGGAGACTAGTGATATATCCTAAGTTTGCAATTTTGTTTATTAGCAAATGGAATCTATCTATACATCAAATGATTTTATACATTTGGGGTTAAATGTTACTCATCTTTGTAGCTTTGACATTTGGTATTTATTGTGTATATTAACTGATTTTTTTTTTCTTTTATTTTTACTTCTTCTTCTTCTTTTTTTTTTTTTTTTTTAAGTGGGATTCAGAAACAGTTAACCACAGGCTCTGCTATTCGTAAGCTTGTAGCCCTCACATTTATTCGGATCAGTATGACTTGCATGGATTTAAAGAGGATATACGAGGTTTCCTCCGAGATAGCTATGTTTTTGTCTTTTGATCAGCTTTAATTTGATGTATGATGTGTAATGCAAGTAGGGCATTTTATTTATGTTTTATTTTTTGGGCTTGTTGGTTCTTATTAGGTTCAACTAGTATTGCTGTAATCCACAAACCATAATTGAGTATAGAATAGGATGGAAAATCAGCAAACAAGAGAATCGGATGTTATAGAATCTCTCTATAGAGTGTAAACAAAATGTTAAAATAATATACGTATCACTTTGTTATGTTGATTATCCCTCCCTAATCTTTAATCATAGTGGATGGCTGCCCCTTTGTTTGGGTTGGGGTCAGGCTGTTTGTGGGTGGGAAGAGAAAGAGAGACTAAATTTGGGTCTTCTATTGCAGGGACTCCCTTAAGATGGAATTGTCTTGATTGGCATATATTAAAGGAATTACTATATTTCTTGCTCTTCAAGCTTTTTCTCTTATCGAAACTGTGGAAGATCTACCTTCATATAGTGGATATCCTGCAGACTTGGGAATACATCCACATATTTGTCTGTGTTCTGGTTACTCTTCTCTTCTTTGGAGCCGTATCTCTGCTATTGTTTTGTGAGCAGAAAGAAGAACCTATATTTCTAAATATGAACTACAGCAATTTGTTTCCTTTGATCCGTTTGCCTATTAATTGAGATGATGTGAATTTACACTCTGGAAATTGCTTGATCGTATATAAAGGCAAAGTCCAAATGTTATTTACTTGCAAAGAATTGAGTCAACTAATTTTTGAATTGACATTTCCCCTGTTTCATAGGGTAAGTATCTTACGAAGGATCCATGGCAGCATGGTTATCTTTTTTCTCTGCTGGACTGTCTATGGGCAAGATTTTTTGCTGTCATTTTGTGGCCAGTGCATGTTTTAGCACAGAAGATTGTCTATAAGAAGATCCACTCAGCTATTGGAATATCAAAGGTATTTTCTCTAATGAATAAGTTTAATCTTATTTCTTTGTTGTCTGTTGGGTGATATGTAACAATAAGTCCTCGATAAAAAAGATGAAGCTATTCTTTGCAAAAACATGCTCTAACTCTGAAGTTTTTATTCTATTTTTTTCTCTCTTTGATGAGTAAGGATGCTCCATGGTTGTACAGCTTTCTTGTAAGAAGGTTTTTGAGGCCAATTTCTTTATCTTGAATTTCGTAGGCTGGGATCAGTGGAGGTGGTAGCCTGCCCTCATTTGTGGATAAGTTCTTTGAGGTTAGAGTCTCAATCACATTTGATCAGTTGGAAATAATACCAAGCATAACGTCTTGTATACATTTCTCAAATCCTTACAGGCTATTGGTGTAACCGTGCAAAATGGATATGGTCTAACGGAATGCTCTCCAGTGACTGCTGCTAGAAGACCCTACTGTAATGTAAGAATTCCTTTTGCAGTGCTGCATTTGCTTTGTAGTTTTGCACCCGCATGGCATGTCGTAAATGAATATATTCCTAAAGAAAAGGAAACTGGAAGAAATATTTACCAAGAAAATTTGATTTAGTGGTTTCTTTTTCATTTTCTTTTTCTTAAATTTTTGAGATTACTTCAGCACTTCTCACATAAATCTTTTTTTATGCCGAAAATGTTAGGCATATTTTCACATCTTCTTGTAGTTTAATTATCCATTGCTTTCCAGCTCTTTTATTTATCTAATGGATTCTACCTTACCATCATTTTTAGTGAAAGTTCATGGAGAATGGGGGGTGAAAATAATATATATATATACACATATATATATTTATATTATTGTGTATATATATATATATATATACATTGTGGCTCCTAGTTCCTTAAATTGTTCTCTCTCTTGCACTAGTCATTAGGATTTCAAGAAATAGATATTTATAAACTTACATTTTATGATCCCGCTCCTATATGCTCATTGAGTATTCTTCCAAAACAATGGTAAATTGGATGCTTTTGGAGTTTTATTACATGAAGTAAACCAAAAGGGTTATTCAGCTAAAAAACAACCTTTTGGATATACAAAGGTCACTTACAAGATCCTCTAAAGCGACAAAATCCAATTAAGCAATATATGAAAATTAGGGTTTTAGAAAGGAGATAAATTAATGTTTTTATAGATTTTTGTATTTTTAGAGAACGATTCTTAATAAAAGGGATATGGTCAATTACTAATTAGAAAAAATCTAATCAATAACTAAACTATAGTATTGAATTTCTTTAATTGATATGAGTTATGATTACAGAAAACAATTAGGGATTAAAAGAAGAACCGATATTACTCATGGTAATTCTATTGATCTAGATGTCCACAATCAACGTAATTGATTGAAGCGATCAAATGTATGAGAAATCAGTCAAACAACAATTGTTATTCAATACGAAAAGGGGTATAATGGTATGTTTGTTATAACTGAAGTCTATTTATATAGGCAAAGACAATGAATACTAATAAATAATATAGGAAGAAAGTTTTAAAATAAAATAACCATAACATATTCAACTAAACAAGTCCATATTGAATAAAATAAAATAATATGATACAACAAAACATAATAGAGGACTCACATGGACAATTGACTTTCCATAGATTTGGCGTAGGGTCGGTTGCACTTTGTTCAGTTATCCAAGGCTAGTCGACTGCATGGTGGACCTTGCTTTCAGTCCTCTCTTGGCTGTCCATTTTGGTTTGGTCAATCTGGTCTATTGCGTCCCTTTGCTTTGGGTGTCTTAAACTCCCGCTTGATTTTACTTGAGACCTTGATTCTTATTATCACCCTTGAGTTGGTGAAGATTTTCCCTCAAATCTAACGGCTTGTAAAGCTTTTGATGAGCAAGCAAACTCTTTATTCCTTGTTTTCACTTACACTTAGCACCTAGTCTCTCTTGACTTTCGTTGGGTGCATAGGTAACTGTACAATCTTTTATTTATCCTTTCTGTAAGTGTAAATATTTTTAGACCCATTATAAATCATCCTTGTATGGGATTACCATAGTTGCCCTAAAAGTATATGTGTAGAACTAGAAGGTACCATATCACAACTTACTTTATCTACATTCTTACTAAGGGTAAAAGGTACTTTCACTTGCTTGTGAACATGGATAGCTCCTTTCTTACCAAAGCAATGTAGACTATACGTTGTAGGATGAGATACAATTTTCAAATCCAAATCATGGACCAAAGTAGTAGAAGCCAAATATGGCAATCTTCACTAAGCACTGAGAATGGAACAAATTTTTTCTCTACCCACTTTATCCTATGATATTGACATTCAAACTGTGCCTGACAACCATAGCCATAGCAATCCCCTCCAATCCATCGGTGCCATTCTGCTCCTCATCAACCATTTTTAGAATAGCTTTTGCATCTTCCACATACTCCTTTACTTCCTCTTTACTATCGGTTTCAAGCTTTGGAGCTTTACCATTAACAATCATCCCTCTATTCAGATACTACAGCCAAGTGACCAAATCTCAAGCACTTTAAACATTTAAGGTCACTAGTCTCTCCTGGGTCACCTATGATTTGTCTCCTACAGAGGATGTATCTGATAAGTCCTTTCTTTGTAGTCCTCACCCTACTCATGTTTCCCGACATCTCTCTTACACTCCAAATCTTGCTTTCGTTCAACTCTATACATCTCTTGACCACCATTACCTGTAGATTTACTAGGATTGATTGGCCTTGAAGAAGATACTGGTGTCTTGAAGAATGGATTTATGCGCCTTTGGCTCTCCACTTAATTGTATAGCTTCATCCAAAGTATCAAATTTCTATAGCTCAAACACACTGGATATTTCATATTCTAAAGCTGTAATTTATACAGCAATTGTTTGTTCCTTGAGCTCATCAATATCATACTTACTCATCAGCATTTCAAATGTCTTAACATAGTCGTCAGTGCTCATCCCTCCCCATTGAAGTGCCTGAAGCTTCATAGATGTCTCCTGAAGATAGTAATCAAGTACAGAATTCTTCTAGAGCAATTGTTTCATCTCACACCAATTAGCTACTACACCTTCACCAATCCTATGCCTATTTTGTGTCACATTCTTCTGCCATAAGCTGCATGACCTGTATATTCCAATGTCGGTAATCCGATGTTCTTGCATCATTGTAATCATAACGTTCGAACATTTTCTCAACTTTATGTTCCCAATTGAAATAATCATGTTCAAATCTATTATCAGCAAGAGGTGGAATTTTCAGTGTCATGTTGGTTTTATTAAGCCTCTTTCCATGTCAAAGTTATCATCTTAGCCTTCTGCTGGTTCATTAAACATTACCCATAGTATGCCTCACACCATAATCTTGCCTATAGACCCTAGGTTCATTCACTCAAGCATTCCTAATTACAACATTCCGCCAGTTATCCAAAGTTTGCAGGAAATTATTTTAGGAAGTGGTAAGATGCTGTAGCGTTGTAGTGAGATCTTGTATTTGTTGATCAGCTGTCCTTTTCGGCAAATTCACCCCTCTATGCCTAGATTATGCCCATTACCTTGCTCACCAACACCAGCGCCATATTCACTCTCTAGACATATTAAAATTAACAAAGCTTCTCACAAACAAATCAACGAACACATACTATGTAACATCAACATAGGCCCCTTTACTACAATTACCACAAAGTACCTCATAAGTACAATGAATTGTTAATCTAGAGTCTCCAATATTTCACCGGTCATCCAACTCTAATTCGAACCAAGATATGATATGCCATGAAGCTCAATGGCATGATCCTCTCTAGCAAAGCAATGTACAAATAAGCAATATATGTAAATTTAGATTTCAGAAAGGAGATAAATTTATGTTTTCATGGATTTCATTGTTTAAGGAAACTATTTGAAATAAAAGGGATACAAACAATTACTAATGAGAACAAATTTAATTAATAATTGAATTGAAGTATTAAGTTCCTATAATTATATGAGTCATGATTACAAAAAACAATTGGGGATTGAAAGAAGAACCAATATTACTATTGTAATTTTGTCAGTCTAGATTGTCATTATCAATATATTTGATTGATCAAATAAAATGTGCGATAAAACTCTAATAATATGTCTGTTATGATTGAAGGCCTATTTATATATGCAAAGACAATACACCTTAGTTAATGATATAAAAGAAAATTCTTCTAAAATAAAAGAACCATACAATAATTAAAGGTGTAATACATGCCTATCAACTTTAAAAAAAAAAAAATTATATAATTACAAATTATGTAAAAAAAATTACCAAAATACTAATGCTAAATCACATCTTTAAGAAGTGATATTAGTACAACATTAATAGTATTGGTATACTAATACCATATTTTGAAGATGTAATGTAGGTGTACATACATTTGTATGAATATCGCATCTCAAATGTTAATTTCGCATTTTGAAGATAGGGTATAGCATTAGTATTTTAGTAATATTTTTTGTGCAATTTGTAATTATGTAATATTTATTACTTTTGATGATAAACACATAATTTTCTCCAATAATCAACTACATAAGTTCCTATTAAACTAAATAAAATAATAAAAAATAACAATACATAATAAAAGGCTCAAATGGATAATTGGCTCTCCATAGAACTGGCCTATGGCCAGTTGCATTGTGCTCTGTCTGGTTGATGTTGCTTCCAGTCCTCTCCTGTCCTGGCCATCAATTTGGGCAGCCTCGCCTTGGTCGGTCTGATCCATTGCAGTCCTTTGTGCTTCCCGTGTTCCAAGCACCTGCCCGACTTTGTTTGGGACCTTGATTCCCATCACTATTCTATGCATATAGTGTGAATTATGGATAGAAAGAGATGTTTAAGAATACAAACTACTGGATGTATTTACTTTTGTGCATGTCCTTGACCTTAATCTGTAGATATTCAATCCGTAGGTGTAAATGCTACATCCATTCTCTTTTGTCATGTCCTTTGCCTTTGTTTAATCTCTGGTGTTGTTTTTTCTTTCTCTGTTTCTTTTTTTTTTCCTCCTCTGCTACCTTGTTCATTTTAAATTTCAGTGTCTTATATGCATTGAATTCCATTTTCATTTTTTCTAGTGAGCACTTCAGGCCTTCCCATATTCTGGTTTTCCTTGCTGCTATCTGTAGAGCTTCTATTTTCTTGATCTTTTTCTTTCTCCCACTAGATTACTTGTATCTTATCAAAATAATTGAAATAACTGTATAAACATAATGTGCTTTTATCCTTCTCTTAAGGTTCTTGGGTCCATTGGTCATCCAATCCGGCATACTGAATTCAAAGTTGTAGATTCTGAAACCGGGGAAGTTCTTCCACCTGGATCAAAGGGCATTGTCAAAGTGAGGGGACCTCAGGTGATGAAAGGCTATTATAAGGTAAAAGGTCCTTTTTGGTGATGATGCTTCAGTTAATATTCACAGCAATTTCTAAAATCTTTGCCCATGGATCCTGGTTGTTATTATTTATTATGAGAAGTAATGAACCAGGCAGAACACTTGTTGAGTCCTGTATGTTTTAGTTTATATCGCAGTCCTGCTCTGACCACGATTAGTTGTTGCTCCTTTTTTTTTTTAATATGATTTTGATTATTAATCATCACAAGCTTATGCTAAGGCTTTGATCAACAAAGTGATGGCAAGCCACAAAGCATCTCTTGTATTTGAGAATCTGGGTAATTATCTAAAGTTAAGCAATACATGTGGCTGCCTATACTGGATATCTCCTTAAAAATCAATCATATTTCATTGGCATATGGAAATAGTCCATATACATAATATTTAGCACTGCTTATCAACCGAAATCTAAGTCATGTGATTACATCTATTGACATTTTGATTATGTGCTCGCATAGTGGGATAAGACATGTTCATGTTGTATCTACATTGCGATTTCCTATTGAGCTTTATGTATATATTCCAACAGAATCCAACTGCTACAAGTCAAGCCTTGGATGAGAGTGGGTGGCTTAATACTGGCGATGTTGGGTGGATTGCTCCTCACCACTCAAGAGGAAGAAGTCGTAAATGTGGAGGTGTGATTGTCCTTGAAGGCCGTGCTAAGGACACTGTAGTTCTTTCAACAGGTATGTAATTAGTCAATGGTATGAAAATAAATTATATCATTTGTTTTTCTTTTCCCCTCTCAAGTTGTCCAAAGTTGTTTAGACAATGGCTAAATGACTGATTTTTATTAAGCCAATATATTTTAGTGAAGCTCTACATTATTTGACTTTTTTTCTTTTTTGGGGTAATGTTAGATTTTTTTTGTGTTTTTCATATATAATGGAAAGTTACAAAAGAATAGGAAACCTAAAGAATCGATCCACCAGGCAAGCACCAAAGGGTTAAATGGATCGATCCCTTGGCCATGACAGCACAACAGAAATATACAAAAACCAGAGCCTAGCGATACAGTTATATCAGAGAAAACACAAAATTTTTCTTTCTAGGACTAAGCTAGAAGAGGGACACAGCATGCCTTCCAAAAAATAAAGCTAAATCTGTCATAGAAGAAATAGAGGAGATATCTCCAGCACAAAACGCAAACTGTTTTTGGATCTCCAACCAGATATCTTTATTGTAATCACAGCCCAGAAAAACATGCATATGTGTTTCCTCTTCTCTCTTGCAAAGATATATTTCTATTAATTATGCCCTAATTCATCAATTTGTCCTGTGTAAGCAATCTCTCCAGTGTCGCTAGCCACATCATGAAAGCATGGCAAGGGAGATTTGTCCTCCTGTTCCATGCTATATTATGCCAGTCCACCCTAACATGATGCATTCTAAGATGGTTATAGGCTTCACAGATGGAGATCATGCAAAACAACACATCAAGGAACTCATTCTTAGTTGATTCTATTTCATAAATGTCTGTGATCAGTGCTGTATTGATCACTTCCATGTTTTCTGCTGTGTCAAGTGTGGCATTGCATCATCCAGGCTTCCCTGCATGTCTAGGTGCTTGGCATGACCTTTTCTATCATGTTTACATCTGCCCAACCATGCTTATATTAGTAAGTGAGCAGTTAGCTATTTTCTGTGTGTTCCAACCTCTTCCTTTCAAAAGCCAAACTAAGCGTTTTTCTTTCTTTCTCTTCTCATCTATGTTTTGGTTTTCTCATTAGAGCTATGCTCTGGCATGCTTTAGAACACCACTGACGTCCTTTATACCTGTAGAAGGATGGTATTTTCATGGTCGCGATTCAGGTCCCATGTAAAGCATAGTGAGTTTTATGTCTTGATTTTCTTGTGGCCTTGCATCAGTTCAGCATTTGTAGCTATTGAAGCTATTTTGCCTCTTTGTTCCTTTTAAGTCTGTTAGAATGATCTTCCTCTGTTCAATTCTTTTTCCTGGAAGAGGAAATACTGGATTTAGAATTTCCAGCATGCTTACCAGCCAATTTGGGGCTTGCATAAATCGGTTTATGTGACCAGGGGTTTTAAAAAATAAAAAAGGATCACAGTACCCATTATGTACCAACTGGTTGGTCCTTTTTCCCCCATTTTTCTCTTTATTATTCTTATAAATGGGCTATCTAGTTCCACTTATTTTAGATTGGATAGATATCCATACTCTCTCTTCGTTCGACTTTCCTCCTTATTTTCACTTCTGGTGAGCAGGTGAAAATGTGGAACCATCAGAGATTGAAGAAGCTGCAATGAGAAGCACCTTAATTCAACAAATTGTGGTTATAGGCCAGGTAAGTAAAATAGCATCCTTTTTTATTTCATTTTCACTGGATATCAACTATGATACTTGTGTAGGTATTCTCAAGTAATCTAATCTGTTACCTTTGTCATATGCAGGACCAAAGGCGTCTAGGGGCTATTATTGTGCCAAACAAAGAAGAGGTCCTTTTGGCTGCTAAAAGTCTGTCTATTATAGATGAGAATGCCTCTGAACTTAGCAAAGAAAAGTTAACCAGTCTCTTATATGATGAACTAAGGACCTGGTAATATATCAAGCTTTTGAGTTTTTGCTTTTGAAAACTCTTTATTATTGGAGTATTTTTCATTTTTATTGTTGGTGTCTGAGGCAGTGCAGTTACCTATCCATCTCATGTTGATTGTTAAAGCGATAAAAGTAGAATTTAACAAGTCCAAAATGTGACTTTAAAGAGTGTTGCAAGTGACTCCAGTTGCTAGCTTGTGGTGTTTCATTACCCTTACAAGGAATTGAGATTTTTGACTGGGCTGGAGCAATCTGTTGTGCAAAGAGAAATTTCATTAATAAGATGGCAGGTTTATGAATCTAGTGTTGCAACTCCAAAACAGACAAAAATTATTGGATGCCAAATTTCATTAAAGCGTCATTCCTCTCATGAACTGGGTAGCTTGGTTTTAAAGCACCAATAGGATCCCAGTTTACAAGTTTAGTTAGGGAAAAAAAAAAATGCATACAAAATAAGTGATAAATAAAATTTACACCGATTTGCAAACTCATTTATGTCACTAAGTTGGTATCAACTTCTTACCTTTGAAATGGTATAACCAATCCTTTTGAGTTGAGATCCAACGTACAGCTCCATGCATGCCTTTCTTCAACCCAAGATTCATATGTTGCCATTTTCTTTCTTTTTCTTTTATTAAATTAGGTGCTCTTCTTGTTTGTAGAGAATAACAAGATACTGCCATTAAAGGAAGTTATATCCATGGAATTATTAGTTGTCTATCTATCGAGTGAAGCTTGTGAGGTCAAAGTATCTTCCTCACACCATATAACTCTATAGGAACTTTTTATCTTAGGATATCCAATTCAAGGGAAGAAGAAAAAGAAAATGTCCTTGTGCATGCTCTGTGGTGAACAACTCTGTAATGCTGGAAACCATCACCAGATCTATTTTGCTTCAATTCATGTATCCATTGTAATGCAATATAAAACATCATCTAACATTTTATTATCACAAAATGCTTCCAAATCATCAATTCAATCGAGAAATGAAGATATTTCCTATTTGATTCAATTTCAGAGTGACTGCTTTTCTTGGTTAGCTGAAGACTCATCATAATACAGTAAACCTGCTATGGCACTAAAAGAAGAAAACATGGTATAGATGGTATATCAGTGGTTAGTTATTGTTGCAACCTATAGCAGCAAGTTTATTTTTGGGAAGTACCTATAGGAGCAATTTCTATATAATTATTGTTGGAGCTTGTACATTAGGGACATGTCTTCCTACTAGGGGACGCAGGTCATTTTCAGTAAGAAATGTCATTGTGGTTAAAAATGCTGCATTAAAGCAGTAGCTATGTACATTTTAAGTATGCTTTCTATATTGAAAAATTATTTTAAGTGTTGTTGATGAAAAAACTATTGCTGTAGTGGGATTAAAAATACTGATATAACTTTACCCCAAAAAAAATATTGATATAAGTTAATAACGGCTACCTTAATTTGTAAACTGCCAATAATGTACGATCCCTATTGTTTTTTCTCTTTCTTGTAGTATGGAGTCTATTTTCATTGACTATTGGCAGTAAAACAGGTGTCTACTTGTTAAGAAGAAGCCACACTTGGTCATGCTGAGGATATATGCTTCAATGTTCGCTGTTATCCTTGAGTAGCTCATCTAATCTCTGTTGAACTTACAGAAAAATATGTTGTTTGGATAATATTTCTATTTGAACTCTCATTTTGCAGCCTAAAATCATTGAATGACACCATTAGGTAGAACTAATTAAGTTGGAAGACTAATGATGATAAATTTTCAGATTGATATTTTACCATTTAGAACATTTTTCCCTATAAAATGTATATACTTATTATTATTTTTTACTCTAATGGTTAGGTTTTCCTTGGAACAAAAGTGGAAGTTGTTCATTTATATATATAACATTCTGCATGCTTGGATGTTCAAATTCTACCACCTTAATATGCAAGCTATTTAGCAAACATGACTTGATGTTATTTAAGGTGTCATCAATTGCTGATTTACTTACCTATCTATTTTATTAAGATTAAGTATCTGTAGAATGTACTTCCTCTTGTTGATTTATACACCGATGCCACTCATTTGTCCGATAGTTTTTGGGTCCCTATTGTCCAAGTGACATGTAGAGTCTAATGGAAATCTTTTGCAGGACATTGGAGTGCACGTTTCAGATTGGTCCCATTCTTATTGTAGATGAGCCTTTCACGGTATTGTTTAGCATTTTAACGGTTGATTATTTGTAAAATCAGACACTGGCTGAACCTGTCCATCTTATTGCAGATTGATGGAGGTTTGATGACTCCAACAATGAAAATTCGAAGAGAAAGAGTTGTTACTCAATATGCAGAGCAAATAGCTGAGATGTACAGTTAAGCATCAATGCCATTGACATTGTTTGGTGATCAATATACATAAATGCAAGGGATATAACCTCTCAAAGCCACCGTTTTCACATGGTTTTGCACAGGCATGCATACTTACTGCTATTTCACTTGAGAATACCAAGTAGAGACATTCTGGTATTGATCTGTGTAATCTTCCACCCTAATAGAGGTATCCCTTTTATCTGTATAATTATAATTGAAAGACTAGAGGTGAAACAACGAGGAACTGTTTTCTCTGGTAATAACTAAGAGAAGGAAAGGGTAGAGTCCTTCTCATATAGTGACTCAACTGCGTTATTTTAGCTAATTTGCAAATATTTACTCCTATATGTCCTCCTTGAGCCGATCCACTTCCATATTGTTGATGCATTGTTGAACTGAGTATTAAGGATACACTCGAAAATATTTTCAGGAGACAGGATAAATGGAGAGTATAAGGAAAACCTGATTGTTTCTTTATTCTGCAAGTTCCCCCATTGGTTTGAGAAGAATATAGAAATTTGTGACTGAGAGAGGTCTAAGAACAAGAAAATGCATATGAGCATGATTCGTTTCTTTCTTGATTCTTACACAGAGGCCTAGGAATTTCAGATTCTTTCTCCCTCCCTCCAAACGAATTAGCAATTTGAATATTCCTATATCATCATTCTTTTACCTTTTTTTTTTTCCTTATTATTTTCTTTTGGCCATCCCATTTTCTCCTCATTAATATAGGTAATTTCCTCCTCATGCCCTGAATCCGAAAGGCATAACTAGTCCATGGCATGCTCTTATCACCTAGTAAAGGCATGCAAAGTTGGACTCTACTCTTTGAAATCTTCAAGTTCAATTATTGATTTACATCTAAAAAAAAGAAGTCCCAATAAAAGTTGAGCAGACACATACATACTCCATACAAACACATGCACTTGCTGATCCGCATGCTGCTGGAAGAATTTTACTTACAACTACCAATTCCAATTAACAAGCTCAATTTAAATTATTATTTCATAATTCAGCAGAAAATGCATGAAATTAGACTCCTAATAGTTATTTTGAAAATGAGGACCCATTGGCTTCCTAGATTAGTTTTGAAAGTGCAGATCACTAGCCCTAAAGTCAGTTTTAAAAGCGTGGATTGGCAACTAGAGTTTTAAAGTTGGATTTAAAAGTGTGGTATTTAGAGCCAATTTTGAAAATATTGATGGATGACTCCCCAGAGTTAGTTTTGAAAGTTTGGATCCATTTGATCTTAGAGCCGCAAGTCATTTCAAGAAAATAGGGAGCAAGTGCCTCGAGTTACTATTGGAAAAATGCGGATCATATTGATTTGAAGTTTTCATAACATGAGTTCCACCTAATTCCTAGACACATTGATGCCGAACATGACCATTACACATTAAATATTAAATATATAGCTAAAAACTAATCCATTTATCCACTAACTTAGCACTTTTGGTAGTCCAAAGGTTTAGGGCTTCTTCATCTCAATTGGAATTTATTTTGCCTAATGAATATAAATTTCCACGAATTAGGTCGGTCTAATTGAGCACATGGCTAATCAAGTGACACTTTAGGTCAACTCATCAAATAAGTTTTCCATAGGGTTGATCTATTAAAGTATAGTAGGTCAACCGCATTTTGAAATTGGTGTCTTTTCTAATCCATTTCTCCTACGCGCCAAACTTTTCTTAGTTTGAATATTAGAGTTTGATCTATGATCTAATAAGGCATTTTCCTGTTCAATTAATATTTCATATTCTATTATCAAAGTCAAATGATTAATTGAAATTTTTGAATTTAGGTCAAGTTTTCTACAAGATCTCACATTATCTATAGATTTTATTCATCTAATCATCATACCCATGATTTGAGTCTCTCACTTTCTCATACGTCTTCTTGTTTTTGGATTTTCCAAATCTCAATGTATTATTATCTCTACAAAGTTTCTCTAAGCACGATAGAGATTGTATTAGATTAAATCTAATATGTATAAAGTTTTTATTGAAATTGTTCGTTTGGAAATTTCTGAAAAGATAATCTCCTTTTGTCCGAAGAAATGATTCATTGAAATAATAACAAAATGGAAAATCAAAATAAATGGATTTAAGTTTTGAATGTTTCAAATAAAAAATAAATAAAATAGATTCTTTGAATTCCTTTTCTTTCAAAAAAAAGGCAAAACTAAAACAAGAGAGTTTTATTTGTTTTCTATATCTTTAAGAGCAATATATACTTATAACAACTCTTTTTCTATTGCAAAAGAAAATTAATAAAGTTAGGCAAGTTAAAAAAATAGTAAATAGAAATAGGATTATAATTGATAAGTCTTGAAATGAAATGTGTACCGTAGCTAACAAATAAAACTAGATGGGATGAAAATGTTAATTTTACTGTCTAGTTATAGTTGTGGATGCTTCGAATTAATTCCAACTAAATTAACTAATTGTCTCTTTTTTTTCCCACACTACTAGACATTCGTCTATGTTTCTACTTTATAAATATGATATTTTTCTATATATGTGTCAAGTATTGTTCCTATTTTTGGCTTAATTGAATTCTAAAATTTTAGTCTCAATTAGTAAAGGGCTAGAGAAACTTTCAAGTTATTGATACACTATAAAACTTATGGGAAATGGTTTTTTTTTTTTTTTTGAACTGAAAAAAGGATGAAGTATATATTAATTTTTACCATAATAAATATAAGGCAAAAGTATACCTTTTGTCTCAATGTTTGCCACATTTTCTATTTGAATCTCAACATTTATATAAGTTTGCAAACAAACTTTTTTGTTAGTTAATAATACCTAGTGCAATTCTATTGGTCAATGGAATTATATGTAATAAATATGATAAAATAATAATTGAAATTGCATATAATAAATATGATACATCTTAAAAAATGGATTTAAAATTTAAGAAATTTTGTATTATAAAAATGAAAAATGATACAAAATAAATGAATAATAAAAAAATTATTTTTAGTCACCCTAAGATTGAGGGTAGCCAATGGCCACCTAAGGGGTTGCATGACTCCACATAAGGTGTCACTAGCCACACTTCGCCTTAGGGAAATTAGAATGGCCATTTGTCGACATTGGTTACAACCCACTCTTTTAGAGTGGTTTATTTGACCCATTGGTGGCGAAGGGTGGTCAAATGTCCCTTTATGGGGGTTAAAACTTTTTATTTTTAAGTAAAAAAAAGAGTGCCGATGAGGGGTGACCACTCGATGCACACAAATGAATACCTCAAGACTAAGAGGTGGTTCAGGACTACTTTTAAGAGGTTGTGCAACCATCTCTTGACCTAGGTAATTGTCAAAAATAAATTTTTTAGTTTTTCCTTTATTTTTTCTTTTTCTTTTTTCTTGAATTTTCTTATTTTTCTAATATGTATATATATTTATTATTATATACATGTGTATATTTTTTTCCCAATTTTTCTTTTGCATTTTTATTTTTCCTTCTTCTTTTTTTGAATTTTTCTATTTTTAATTAATATTATAAAATTTTTATAATTATTTATCATATTCATATTATATAATTACATATACTCATGTCATTAACTAACGAAAAAATTAACATCGTTAACAAAAAAACTCGTTTACAAACTTTTTCAAACGTTGAAGACTCAAANTTTTTCCTTCTTCTTTTTTTGAATTTTTCTATTTTTAATTAATATTATAAAATTTTTATAATTATTTATCATATTCATATTATATAATTACATATACTCATGTCATTAACTAACGAAAAAATTAACATCGTTAACAAAAAAACTCGTTTACAAACTTTTTCAAACGTTGAAGACTCAAATAGAATAAGATAAATGTTGAGTGCTCAACTAGAACAGGTAATAAATGTTGAGGAATAAATCTGTCCTTTTCCTTAAATATAATATGTTTCTATTGGGAAGAAATCTATTAACGGTATAGATGTATGTAGGGAAAATCGACTTGAAAATGACTAATCCCTTCATGTGGAAAAAGGAAACTAATAATGTAGCTTTAGAAAAAAGATCCTAAAAATAGAGTTCTTTTAAAAATAATCCTACAAATATCATATTTAAAATCGGTTTTTCAACTTGTGATTTTGAAATGTACTAAAATTAGCTTTTGAAAAAGCAAATTTGTGAATTTTAATATAAAATTGATTTATAAAAAGTTGATTTTTTAACTTTAGCGAAGAATCTGTTATAATAAAATTGACTTTTCAAAAACCGATATTTTAACAATACGTCAAACTTTAGTAAAGAGTCCGTTGTAGTGCAATGGTTGGGACACTCCCGGAATACTGTGAAGGTCGGGGTCAATTTTCTTTTAGCAAAAAAAAAAAAAAATAATAATAATAATAAAATTAGAGATTTATTATCAAGTAATGTTGCTCCAATACCCAGCTAAAGAGCTACTACAATATCAATGACAAAAGGCAATTAATGGATAACAAAATGGATTTTGAAATTTCTTCACATTCTCAAAAGTCTAAAAGAGCATGTTAATAATCTCGTAGGGTACAAACATTTAAAGAACACCCAATAACTTCACACCTAAAGCAACAATAGTATTTCATTACTACAAATATGAATTGTTAAAAGGATACTTATTTAGATATTTTCCTTCAACTAGCAACTATACAATATAGCACTCATTATTTGAATTCGACATGAATTGTTGAAATGACTCATCTAAAGGAAAATAGATTATGGAAATGTGTGACTTGAAGAATTGATTGGAGATGTATAAATGGATATATGCTCTTATCTATCGCATTTGACCATATACTCAAGGATTTTTCAACTGTTCTGTCCTTATTTTTTACATTACTTGTACTGTTCTTATTTTTTTCGGCCTCCATTTTACCTTTAACTTGTATTTATTTAATTCTCAACCATTAAATAAACTTTGAATTCAATAATTTAGATTTAAAATAGTATGAATAAGTGGTGGGATAAATAATGAGATTAGTCCTATAAAAAACAAGAATAGGATTATAGAATCTTACATATACCCAAATGGTTTAAAAGTAACAATGTATTTTAGAGACACAAAATCATTTTGTCCCCCTTAAAAGAAAATAAGTTTATAATGGATAATTACAAATAAATCCTAATTTAGGTTTTTTTAATTTTTACATTAATTTTATGACTTATTTTTTAAAGATAAGGGGAAATTGAATATTTAAATTTTTACTATACAATTGTTTCATATTTTTAAACACTATAAATTTTCAGTTGTAATTGGGGTGAGTTATGGAAAAAAATAAAACTATTGATAGCTTTCACAAAGTTAGTTATTAGCTCTTTTCATCTTTTATTTAAAACGAGGGAAAGTGGAAGGAAAGAAAGGGAAAAAAGGAAAAAACAAAAGAGGGGAGGGGGTTTCGATTTTCGTAAAGAAGTAGCTTTTTCTTCCATTTTTCGAGTGAGTTTTGTTAATTTTCTTTCTATTTATATCTATAATAAGCCCTATTTATTTGTTATTGAATTGACCATAGACCAATCCCCCTTCCTTTTATTTTGGAATATTTTATACACCCATAATTCTAGTTTCATCACGGGGTAGAACCTCCTCAGGGAATATAAGGTTTTCATGAGGCTGATCTTGAGCCGCCATCCAAGCACGAATACCTTCGTTTAAGAGAATATTTTTGGTGTAGAAAGTTTCAAATTCAGAATCTTCCGCTGCATGGATCTCATTCAAAGAGAAAGATATCAAATATCTGGAGTTTCTTTTTGTATATTATAGGGATGATCTGATCTGCACTAGGGATGATTCGATCTCCATCGAGTTGCCGAGACAATTGAAAAAAGGGTATTTCCTTGTTCCAAGATACTTTATCTTTGACTTAAATCGTTGGGTTTAGACATTACTTCAGTAATTTTTAATCATTTCAAAATGGCAGCAACATGCCCCTTTTTATGAATTATTTGAAAATTTATAATTCATGATTTGGTGAAGAAGGGACTTCAAAGCGAAAAAAATGGGGGAGGAAAAATTCCTATTGATAAGCATTTTTTGATAAAGCAAGACCTCAAGGTAAAGGAGACTTGTCTCCATTCTTTTACTCTCACAATCATGGAATACTTTCTCTCCACATGATAAAAAGGTTGATTTAGGTATGGGAGTAGCCATATCTGAGTATCTTTCAATGTCTCTCGAAGCTATTTTCATGTTTTGTAGGTGTTCGTATATGGGGATAAAAATCAACCGTTAACAATTGATGTCATTTATAAGAATGTATAATTTTGAATACAGCCCATCATGATAATTTTGAAGGATTCCTCGAAACTATGTAATTCAAATAGATTCACTCAACATCTGCTAACTTATTTGAAAATCTACAACTTTTCTCTCTACTCGTGTTGAAATTCGACATTGGTGTTTCCCCTCCATACGCTTCTTGTGACATGTGGAGAAAGGTGAAATCTCCAAATGCTTTACAACTTCTACTATCATGTTAGTGAAAGGAGGCATTACTCTCTCCATATGTAAAGGCGGATGGCTGGATGTTCTTATTCTTATTCTTATTGATGGATTTCTTTTACTTTCTACCGTTCCTTCGCAACTTGCTTATACCAGGAAAGTGGAAAACCGTCTTGGACAACCATTATTCTATGGTTGATAACTGCCATTCTCGATCGTAACTGCCAGTTAACCACCACTTCTTATTGAGTACCAAGATTTTAATTTCTTACTACATCTTTAAGCAACCGAGGGCTCCTCATATTTGCTGTTGGTTAGTGGAGGACTGGGGAATTATGATCCAAAGAAGATGGAAGTCCGAAAGTCGAATGACGACTGGACTTAAAAGTTTGAAGACATGGGACTTCATGATGCTGAATATAGTAAATCACAAAGAAAAGCTTCATTAGAAGAATGTGAAGAGACTCGATCTCTAGCAGTAGCATAACAAGTTGTCCCAATGATGATATGCGTGATGCATGGTTTATCTCATTTCCACAAAGTTCGGGAATGCAACAAGTTGGAGGCTTGAACTCCTCAAATTGCAATGCCGAGGGCCGACCAAAGGTAGTCGAATGACCTATCATCACGCTACTAACAGAGTTGTCTACTTTTGTACGGATTCGGATTGAGACTAAGAAGTTGTGGTCTGCAAGTCAAACTATAAGCACCGAGTTCATAGTTGAGTTCCTTGTCGAGCAAGTGTTGCCGATGCCTTGCTGACTCAAGATGTTCGTCACACTATATGTTGTACCATATTATGTTGATCATCATTCCGTTTCTCGTACTTATTGAGCAACTCCAAATGTGCCAAGTAACTCCAAGTGTGTTGAATAGCTCCAATAGCAGAACAAGGTTTTGAATTGGGTTGAATAAGACTTCGGCCTGGTCGAGTCGTACAATCGCAATAAGACAAGGAAATTAGATCCCAAGCATTCCTTGCAAATGACCTTACCGAGTAGTTTAATTCACATGGGAGGACACCGAAAATTCTGTATAGCATCAAAGTAAGGTTTGTTGAAGCAAATTGCCAAGATAGCCGAGAAGCCGAGTGCTTCCAAACTATAACAAATTTATGAGCAATCAAGCGTACGACTGCTCCTCATGGCTGAGTTATTCTTGCCAAGTCGAGTTTTCGCTCTGAGGCGACTACGTATGATCTTCTATTGTGCCGAGAAAGTTATGTGGCTGGGACGCCAAATTTTCTATTGTTCCAGCTCATCCAATTCCCTTATTTACATCCACCGAGTTGATCAATCTCAACTCCTAAATAGCAAAGCCACCTGAACTACTGAACTAAAGAGCTGAAGGCCAAGCTGTAATGTTCACTCTTCACCATACAATGCCTAAAAAGTAGCACTACGCTACTAGATACGTAATGCCGAATTACAAAACAGCCAAACTGTAGCATCCTAAAACTCTGAGCTCCAAGTTTTAAGCTTCCGTTGAATTGAGCGGTGATTATGGCAGTTGGCAAGTACTGAAGCATTATTAGTGATAGCGTCCACCCAAATGTTCAAGCTCAAAGCAACTTCCTCATTAGAGCAATCGAGTCTTGTAACCGAAGAATTTAGTAAACAATGCGATAGTGTCCCAATGAGGCTTACATTCTCGATCCTTGGCTGAGCAACCCCGTGCAGTCGAGGAGATGATCAGCAAGCTCCTACAATTTACATTCTCACTAAGCTTGTGAGCAAGACCAAAGCATTATCATTCCATGCCGGCCAACGACAAGAACCAAGGAACTAAGTATAACTAAGTCATCAAATATGCGACAGTCCATGGCTGAGAGCTTTGCTGAGTGCTGAGAGCTTTATCTAAGTTCTACATCGAATACCGAGTACCGCGGTACACTCATGTCGTCTAGTGCCAAGTGGATGAGAAGCCTTCCAAACACTTTTGCCGAGTCAAGTTTCCGAGCAGTCAGGCATGCAACAGTTCATGGCCGAGAAATTTTGCCAAGCAGTCTATGTCGAGCCATGTTTGTCGACCAACCGACGAGTTTCAAACTATGAGTCGAATAATTGTCCGTCATCCAATTTCTTTCTAAACAGGCTCTTTGTGACTTGGCAGTTTATAATTGAAAGCAAGACCAAAACTCCAAGCTCTTTGGTGTAAAGCTGAAACGGGTCGAGAACTCAAGATGCAACAACTGATGTCTAATGCCAACCTAAGTAAAATAGCTAAAGCAAGCCGTGTAGGATAATGAATTAACTGCTAAGCTTACCCATATTGCTGCATATTGAGAAGCGACGAGTACAGAGAATTAGACCAAGTTCCAAGTTGAATTATGTCAAGCTCTATTTTTTATTGAACATCGGAAGCTCAAAATGCTAAGCTCTTTGAATCCAAAGTTGAACAGTCAACTCTAGCTTGGAATGTTTTCTTGAATTGCTACAAAGTTAACAAAACTTCGAGCTCCAAAAATTGTGTTTGAACTACACATGCCGACCTTATCGATAAAATATGAGTAAGACTTTACTCCTACTGTTTTTGAGTTGTTATTTATTTTTCAACAAAGTATGTGTTAAACATACGAGTCCTATGTTAAGTTCCATGTTGACCTATTGTTAATACTCTCGTTCAATTATGTATCGAGTTGTATCTATCCATAAGTCGCTTCGTGATCTAAACTTCGACAAGTCAAATGATATAAATTATCGCCTATTTGGCATTTGTAGTGATTTGTTCCTAACTTTGCTCCCTAATTTGCCGACTTATTTTTATTTCCTTTGGAGACGAATGTGAGAACTCCTAAGCAAGCAAGGGCAAAATAAATACCCCCATTCTAAGCCTACGTAAGTGTAATTTGCTAATGGGTTACTCTCCAATAGTTCTAAACCTTACATATTATAAGTGATGTGCTTTTCTAGGCGCTTTCGCCTCCTCAAGCGTTGCCACCTCTCTAAGCGCTCTTGTTTCTCCAGGTGCTCTCACCTCTTCAGGTGCTTTGGCTTACTCAAGTACTCTTGCCTCCTTAGGCGCTTCCGCTTCCACTTCCGCTTCCTCAAGCGCTCTTGCCTTCTCAGGCGTTTCAACCTCCTCAGGCCCTCTTGCCTTTTCAAGCACTTTGACCTCTCCAAGCACCAGATGCTTCGACCTCTTCAGGCGCTTCGGCTTCTCTAGGTACTCTCACCTCTCTAGGCCTTTGCTTCTTCAAGTATTTTAGCTTCTTTAGGTTGTAATTTTGAATCTCTCTAAAAATCTCGCAAAATCAACCTTTCTAAATACTCTCTTTTCTGACTGTATCAATAAAGAGAGTGAGGGGCAAGTATTGATAGGCATTTTTAGATAATTATTATATGAATTTATATTAGTAGGCTCAATATCTAAGCTCGATCCAAGAATCCGATCAAGGGACAATCTCCATTAACTCGCTATAAATACTAAGCAAGACCTCTAGGTAAAAGAGGCTCGTCTCCATTTTTTTACTCTCACAATCATGGAATACTATCTCTCCATATGATAAGAGGGTTGACTTAGGTATCATAGTGATCGCGCAAGAGTATCCTCTAACGCTCCTTGAAGTCTTTTTCATGTTTTGCAGGTGTTTGTACACCAGAACGAAAATCAACAGTCAGCACTTACAATTTTGGATCCCTTCCAAATTGGAGAAAAATGAGATTGGAAAGAGAAAAAAAAAAATAGATATCCAATTTTATCCCTCTCAATTACCATTTTTTTTTATTTATTTTTTCATTTTATAGATATATTGGTAATTATACAATACATAACGTCATACTTGGTTTGAATGAATGATACAAAATAAAATGGAATAGAAGGTATTGTAATGGAATGAGGATTGGAATGAGAAGTCCTTTTATATATTTGAAGATGTTTATAAAATGGAATGGAATGGAATGACATTAAATGCTTAAATAGAATTATATATTGAAAATGTCATTTAATTATTGCATGTTATAATTTTTTAAAATGTTTAATAAGTAATTTTAATTAATTATAATTAGTGAAGTGAGAATGAAAGGCAGAATCGTGATTCCCCTTTTAGCCAAAATTATCAATTCCATATAATCGCAATTTTAGCTTTAAAAATGTATTTGCAAACATGAGAAATGGGAATAGAACTTAGAATCGCAATTTTGTTTTAATTTATTCCTATATACTAAACATAACATTAAAGTAATATTTTCATTATACCTCTTTCTCTCTTAATTCTTTTTTCTCAATTGTTTCTTTTTCTTCTTATTATTTTTTATCCTCACATTACACCAAACAATGTGTTAGTTAATAGCCTTATTTTAACTATAATCTGGGGAATTTTATTATAATGTTGCGAGAATAAAGTGATTTTATTCAACACTTGTATAATGAAGTATACCTAGACTTGAGCATTGGGCCGATGCAAGGTTTAACCTAGCTTGGCCCTTAAAGGCATAGGTCCAAGCTTGTTCAACTGAATTAGCTATTCAAAGGTATGATTATCGGCATTGAATTGATTGCCCTTATTTATTTGTTATTATCATTTTTATAAATTTCCTCCAATCTTATTCTTGCGTTTCCATGAATTATTGTAAAAAATTTTTCACTTGATCTCATTTTTTATTTTTAGTGTAAGAAGTTGCAAATTTTATTCTATTTTAAAATAATTAATTTAAACTACATAAGCATGATATTATTTTAATATCAAAATTTTAAGTAAGGTTAAGTAAATCAAAGAAAGTTATAATTTATAAAGGATGCCGATATTTTATTTGAATCCTGAAATAAATTATTAATACATGAAGAATAAAATTATAATGTAATTATTAACTATAATTTGTGATAATACTTTATATGTATTGGAAAAGGAAAAAATAATAGAAAAAGATATATAATAATTATTTTATTTTATTTTTCTTTAATAATGGAGAAGCAAAATCAACTTAAACCAACAACGCAGCTCGGCCGGTTTATTGTCCGTTGGTTTGACGGATTTGACGGACTAAACTATCCGAACTCTCTAAACCCCCAAGACATAGCAGTATTCAGGCCCGTGGACCTTTCCACAAGTCTAACTTCCAGTAATACCCATCCGAGGTAATCACAGGTGTCGGCTAACGTGATTACGAGACTGACACGTCTGACAAACTAACTTGCACTGCACTGCACCTATCGCCATCCATTCATCCACTCATCAAAGGAAAGCTCCCATCCACTTCACTTTCGCCACTTCCCCTTCTCTTTTGAATTCAAATTTCCTCTCTCTCTCTCTCTCTCTCTCTCTCTCTCTCTAGACGGATCCGTGGTAACTGTTAACACAGATATACGGTTTCCTCGATGGGTCTGCGTATACTGTACGGAGTGGTTTTCCTGTCGTTCTCATGCGCCTGCTTCAAGATCCTCCACCTCATGCTATGTCCGGTCTTCTACTTCATCCCTTGATAAGCATGGAGTCTCTTCGTTGTATATCATGTGATTTCAATGTAATTTTGTAATAGGGTTGGATCTGAGTCGTCCATCTCTACTCTCTCTCTCAAGAAATGGGTGTTACTTTACTTAGATAACAATCCTAATAAGCCTTTTTCTTCTTCTGTTTTCTTTCTTGCTTTTGTTTTCTAGCATTAGATATTTTGAAAAATAGCGATGCAATCAATGTGCGTGTAGGTTGTATTGATTCTGATTTTCTTTTGGAGCTAATTACAGGATTCTGTGTTGAAGGATTTTGATTACATCAGACAATCTTAAAAAGTTGAACAGAACATACACCAGGGCCGCCCCAAAACCACACCCCCCCCCAAACTAAATTGCAC